>JASVER010000027.1:8122271-8382450 GCA_030449065.1 Oceanodroma leucorhoa | reverse complement strand
TTTTTTTTTTATTATTATTATTATGGGGTCTGTGGCGGAGCAGGTCTTCCAGTCCGGCGTTGCTGTTCTTCCTTGTCCAACGCTCTGCAGAGAACTATAATATTTCTTCCCCGAGATGCTGCAGTGAATTTTAGTCCCAGGAAATCAGGCGAACAAAATAATCCGAATAACCCGAACCATTTGTTACTGTGTGAAAGCAAACGCTGCCTAGGCACAGATGATGGCAAAAAATTCCCTGGAAGGGTCTAAAGAAGACCTGAGCAAAATTTCGGAAGAGGAGATGCTGAGGTGGAGCAAGGAAGAGCTGGTGAAAAGACTGAGGAAAGTGGAGAATGAAAAGATGAACTTAATGGTGGAACACGGCAACTTAATGAAGGACGTGAACCGGCGGCTGCAGCTCCACCTGCACGAGATCCGCGGGCTGAAGGAGGTGAACCAGAAGTTGCAGGACGACAACCAGGAGCTGAGGGAGCTCTGCTGCTTCTTGGACGACGACCGGCAGAAAGGCAAGAAGCTGTCGAGGGAATGGCAGCGCTTCGGGAGGCACACGGCCAGCGTGATGTGGAAGGAGGTGGGCATGTACCAGCAGAAGCTGAAGGACCTGGAGGCGAGGCAGGAGACCCTCCTGCGGGAGAACGTGGAGCTGAAGGAGATGGTGCTCATGCTGGACGAGGAGCGGAGCGGGGCCGGCTCGCGGAGCTCCATCGACAGCCAGGCCAGCCTGACCAACCTCAACGGCGGCTCGGCCACCAGGGACGTGGGGGACGGGAGCAGCACCTCCAGCACGGGCAGCGCGGGCAGCCCCGACCACCATCACCACCACCTCCACCACCACAAGGCCGGCGACAGCAAGGCCGGGGCCATGCGGAGGTCTATGGACGACCTGTCCGCGCCCCTTCACCACCGGAGCATCCCTAACGGCCTCAACGGTGAGCCTCTCCCCCTCCTAGCCCCGCTGGCAGCAGGTGCCGCCGGCCTCGCCCTGCGCCACCGCCCCGTGGCAGGTCCGGTCCCCCTTGGCAATGGGGTGAGGGGTGCCAGGGGAGGGGAGTCCTCGCCACCCTCACCCCTGCCCATCCTTGGTGGCCCCTTTGGAAGAGCAGCCCCGGGGCCGGGGAGGGGCACCTGTGTGCGGGGGGGTGGTGGTGGTGGGGGTGGTGGTGCTCCTTGACTGTGTTACCGATGTCTGGGGCCGAGGGTTGGAGCCTTTTTTATCTGGAGGGTTGGCGTTTTGGTTGGTTTGTTTGTTTTGTTTTTGTTTTTTTTTTGACAAAAAACAGCCCAAGTTTTTGGGGTTAAATACTGATTTTTCCATCTCTTCCTCCTCTCTCTCTTTCCCCCTTTAAGTATTTTGGTTTATGTTTAGCTTGTTTGTTTGCTAGTTTGATAAGATTGATAAAGAGCCTGGATGAGGTTTTGGAAGCATCTGATGGAAGTGCAGGTCTGCCCCACAGAGCATCACCTGTTAGCTCCGTGGGCTCTTGGAGCAGGCTGGCTCTGGCATGCTCAGCAGTTTTGGAGAGGTGCGACTCGGCTTCCCCCTGTTCCCCTGCTCYGCTTCAGAAACAGGAGGTTTGTTTGTAGAGAAGAGATTGCTCTTGAAGGAACACTGTACTCACAATTTTGTTCAGCCTAGTCATTAAAGTTAGAAACAAGCTCCACTGTGAAATCGTGCCAAGCCTCCTCTGACAGTTTGTATTGAAGCAAAGTTTCTCCTGTTGTCTAATAGTGATCAGGCGTTAAAATAATAATATTGGAATATCTTTAAAATGGAGATTTTTTTTCTCTTTTGAAATCAACAAGACCAAATACTTGACTTCTAGACGGAGTAGTTTGGCCAAGAGGGTTCAACAGGAATCAAACCAGGCACCAATCTAATTAATTGTTGTATATAAGACTCCTTTTAATGTTGTTAACGCTCTTTTCCAACCAGAGGGGACTATTTTCTGGTTGGGGTACCCTTTCCCCTCCTCCAAGCACAGAGATGGGGCTGGAGCCCCAGAGCTTGGCTCCGACTGGTGTGAGCAGTGGATGTGTTTACCAGATAACCGTGCCTTGCGCTCCCAGAGCTTTTGGTTGTCCTGGTGGGACCAGGGGGTGCTGGTCCTTTTTTTGGTAATTTATGGCAAGTCCTTATGCCCCAAGAGATATGAGGGCACACAGCACTGATCAAGTCAGTTCTCAAGTTTGTGAATTTGCCATGCGCGGTCCTGTTGTTGCAGCTGTGTGTCTCCACTCACAGCTGGAGATGCTCTGGCCACCTCACCTGGTAGACAGGGATTGCTGGTTTCAAGGATGATCCAGTCACCAGATGTTGCAGGGTACAGCAAGCATCTTTAAATATTTGTTGTTTTTTTTCCTCTCTCCCCCCCTAGTGCTGTGTAAATCAGAAGTATCTGGTTTGTAGATCTGCAGATAGCTTCTGCTCCTGATGTGACTTGACTTTATTTTCATTAAAGCATTGATTGCTCTGCACAGAGGCCCAGAGAGCACTTGGCAGACACTGAACGTGCCGTTACTGTTTTGGGACAGAAGAGCTTTRCAGTTATGGTTTGTGAACCTTAGACCACATCCCTTTTAGGTATTGACAGCTGACTAGGACAAAGCCAGTTGAATTCATTCCTGTTAACCCAGAGCTCGTGTGCATATGGGACACCACCACGGCCTCAGAGCTGTCCCTTAAACCCAGTGTGAGGCACCATGGGATTCTTCGCATGGGATTCAAGTCAACCCCCTCTGCRTGAAGAGGAAAGTCTCTGCTTGTGGAGCTCAGTCCTTGTTGCCATCCTCAAACGCTGTGTGTGGGACAGTGCCCAGCAGCATCATTCGGAGGGGACTGAGACCTGAGTGTCATGTCCCACCCTATGTAGGGTTAAGTGTAGGGAGGAGTGGTAGAGCATCTGCACGTGTGTATGTTCCCATGCGTGCCTCTGCACCCTTTCTTGTGCTCCTATATAGAAAGGAGGAGTATGGGCTCAGGCATTTCAGACGTGACTTTAGGTTTTAGTGACTTCTGGTTTTGGGGTGCCTGTGGAAGATGGTCTCTGTGGGAAGCACTGAAGCTAGCTGTGCTGCGAACCTGCGCGGCTTCATTTCTGAGGGTGGGACAGATATGATCTATGTGCTTTTAAAGCTAATAATCCTTGTAAAGATGCAAGCAAGCCGGATCTCTCCACTTAGGTAGTGAAGCTGTAAAATGACTTGAATAGTTGTCATTCTCAGATAGCATCGGTATTCAGCAAGGCCATTTCCCTGACTGTGCCTTTGGAAATGCCTCTCAATGTGTATGCAAATGCAAAGCTTATCAGTCCCCGTTTTTGACTGACAGCAAGAAGTCTGGGAGGGGGGCTTGCCTGGGACCAAGCGGCAGTTCTGTTAAGCCTGTGACAATGTGGAAGAGCAGGGCAGGTGAGCGTGAAGAACAAACCCAGGAGTCAAGTGGGTAGTGGAGCTGTGATGGAGCAGCCCTGGCAGTGAGCATCCTTCCATGTCTCCTGGTGCCGTCTGTGCCTTCCGTGCATGCAGATTAGATCTCAGCTTTTTTATACTCTTTTTCCTGATGATTTTTTTTTCCCTTGGGATAAAACAGAAGGGAGGAAGAGGAGAAAGTGTGGCCTTTCATTTTTAGGTTGCAAACTTCAGTCTGGTTTGCTGGTGTCTCATGTCTTTAAAACACTGGATAACYGGTGGATAAAGCAGAAACTGCCTTGCCAGCTCAACTAATATGGCAATGAACAGCCCTTGTATACTTACTTACAGAGGGTGGAGGGGGATCTCAAATGGATGCAGGGCAGAATCTAGCATCTATAGTAAGAACACAGCAGAAGCCTTGGACAGCTGGTGGGGGCAAGGCATGGTGAGCTGTTTGCTAGAGGACTTTTGCATATGGAAAAGCTGGAAAGTCCTGAAATGTGCTGCCCCGGCTAGTGGTAATCAGTGGGGCTTCATGTGGTGCTCTGCTTTTCTAGGTATTAAGCAGGACTGCTTCCCTTGTTTAGTGCTTTTCTAAAGGAGTCAAGAGTATGGCGGCTGTTAGACGCTCCTAGGGAGGTAGCTTTTTAATGAAATTTTAGCGAGCAAAGGTGGATTAAATATTTCTAATTTTCTCTTCAGCAATCCTTTGGAAGTGAGTTGGTAAATCAGGGCTTGATTTATTGGCCCCAGTGACCCAACCCAGTGTGAGGTGATGAACCCTAGTTTTGTGACATGAATTCAGTATAAATGATATGACTTTAAAAAACAAAAAACCAAACCAGCCTGTGATCCACCTTCTCGTCACTTTTCTGAAATCTGTTTACTTTTATAAACTGGCTTTTTGGAAGCTGATACCTGGAACCTGATGATTAGTTATCCGCTCATGGACGATAAGGTAATAAGTATAACTGATAGTGTGAAAACGGCTAACATTGGACCACACATGTAATCTTACACAGCTCTGGATATTCTGCTGAGAGCCAAGAGGAAGTCTGCTCAGTCTGAAAGTAAATGGTGTTTCCATTCTCCATGTGTGAGCTGGGACCTAGGCTGCGGGACAGGGGCATCTCCAAGCTACCTGATGGGAACTGGCCAGTTGCATCCGTGTTGAGTGATATGCCACAGTTCCCGTAAATGTACCCACAGATCCAGGACAGAAATCGAGGCACAGTTGCTGTGCTGTGCTTGTGAGTGCTTTGCCTTTCCTTTGTATGCACGGCGGGAGTCTCCGTGTGTATTTGTAGTCTTTCTGCCCATCCAGCTTTAGGCAGCCCCTTTGGAGCGATGGCCATTACTACTGCCTGGTTCCTGCCAGAATAAAGTTTCTGAAAAAAACTGAATTAAAAAAAAAAAAAAGACAGCCACATTGGGTGATATTAACATGACCTGGGGGAAGGAAAAAGCCTTCAGGTACCATAGGATATGTCCCTGGACTGTGAGGTATGTGGGAACATTGGGAGGAGTGACTCGAAGCTCCCTGAGGCCAGGGCAGCGGCTTCCACTGGGTTTAGCCTTATCTAGATCTGACTGGGATAAGTGTTTATCCATCTGCAAGCCTGGAGGCATACAGACTCTCTAGCTGGTGATGTGCCTGGGACAGAATCCTGTGCATGCAGGCAAAGCTTTCAGGCTTTAATTTTTTTTCCCCTCATGAACTGAATGTTGTTAGAACTTCTCCTTCACCTTCCACTGAAGCTGTTTGCTCTGGCTTCCCAAAATGGGCATTTGCTTTATTCCAGTTGGGTGAAATGTTAATGCATTTCTTTATCAACTTGAACAGTTGTGTGTGGTTTTTTTTTTTTTTTTTTTTTTTTTTTTTTTTTTTTTTATTAAAAGCATCAACACTTAAAAAGTGGTTAGAGAGGCCCAGAAGAAAGCAGTGGATATGGCAGATAGCCTGTAGTAGCAGAGACATTAATCTATGGCCTCTTGCTGTTGTCTGCTCCAACGGAAGAAGAATGGTCTCTCTGGGTGAGGGGGTGGGAAGATCTCTGCTTCTATTGATTCCCACTTGTAAATGTCCACATATTTACCTAGAGGGTACAATATATTGCAGTTAAAATGGTGGCAAAGAGAAATGGCTGTTCCCTGTGGGTTGGTATTGATCAGACGTGCAGCTACCCTGTACTTATTTCTCCTCTTCGTCACACACCCTTTAGGCCAAAGTCCTTTTGTTTTATTAGCGTATTTATAATCAATATACATATTATTTACTATGATGTATTAATGAGGCCTTTGAGATGAGAAGATGCAGAGGCAGAAGCAAAGGGTGAGGTTCATCCCATTTAATTTGAGATAGCTCCAGTATAGACTTTAACATCTGCGTCCCCTTGGGCTTCCTTTATCAGCCATGTGGAGAAAGGCACTTTGATGTCATGATTTATGCCAACTATGTCTGCTTGAGAGGGAGAAGAGTTGTACGCTAATTGTGCTCTTTCTCTCTGCTGATGGGAAGGCAGCCTGGATGGCTAGTTCATATGCAACCATCTAAAGTCAGGTGAGATCAGTCCTATTCAAGGTGGTGTGGTGACCATTGTCCACTCTTCCAGTGCAGCTGTGCTAGCCCTGGTGAAAGAGAGGAAATCTCCTTTCTCAGTAGCAGTCAGATGTCACCCCTTGCAGTCCATGCTGTGGGCACAGCAGCCTGGCTTGGAGAAAGCCCTGTGCTCTGCGATGGAGACCTCTCAGAGCTCAGTGGCCCCTGCCATGCTTAAGCAGAGGTTTGGCTACTTGACCAATTAATATCTTTCTTATATCAATAGCACTTTTCATCCTCTGAACATTGCTTTAACTTTTCTTTTTTTGATACTGCTGTATTTAACCTGTCGGTATTTTTGATGCTGTAGGCTGCTATGTACAGGTTCCTTGTGATTACGCCAGGAAACCTGCCTTGGGCTGGCACATTAGACGTAAGACCTCTCTAGAAACACCTGTTTCCATCTCTTCTATACGTTGAATGAGTTCTGCTAATAGGCTTATCAATGCTGAGGTCTCAGACACTAAGGGTTCAGCTTGAGTTTCTTGTAGCCAGTAGTCATTGGCCACTCGTCCAAGGGGCTTTAGTGGAGTGCCCCACTTGAGGCATCTTTGTCATTGCCCGCTCCTGCCTTCTTGCTGGGGCACTGCCTGTGTGCCAGCCCGCTAGGCTCCCAAACTTCAGGGTAGCTGGTGTCCCTGAAAACAAGGCTCAAGACACTTAAACTAGGTATTAAAATTGGGCCATATCTCAAAATACATTCTCCATAGTAGTGTATTCAAATTTGTTTTCCTCTTTCAATTTTCGGTAGAGGTATCTTGTTCTCAGCTGTCCTGTTGAAGGAAAAAACTTATATTGATTAAAAGGCAATTTTCTATGGGCCTTTGATGGAATTATCTACTTACACTTGTCAAAAGCAATCAAACTAAGAGGAATAAACTGTGTTGGTTACATGTAAATGATTTGGTCCTCTGGAGGCATTTCATCAAATAAAGCTGAGGATTGAATTAAATGGTGATCTAATTAAGTGGCAGGCACGGGAACCCAAAATGCAGCCTTGGCAGGTGTTACACTCAGTGTGCATGCGGAGATGAGGGGCATGAACACTACACAACAGAAGCGTTGCATCTGAAAGCTGGAGGGTTAATGCTTTTGTGGGGACAAGGCTGACCACATCCATGCGACCTGGGTGATACTGGAGGCCCACCCTGGGAGGCATTGGGCTTTTGATCTGCCCCAGCATGGCTGTGGCCTTGCTTGCGTCTCACACAGACATATCAATGGCAGGGTCTGCTGATGTTGTCCCCTCAGCGGCATCCTTCTGTATTGGGGCTTCCCTTTGGAGATGCTCTGCGAGCACGAGGACGGACAATGGCTGATCTCACTGGTAGGCGAGATGGTGGTGAGGTGCTTAAACTGGCAAAAATGTCTGGTATACATCCAAAGGTGTGGAGTGAGGCAAATGAAAAAAATTATAAGCCCATTTAACATACACTTAAAACGCTTAGCCCCAGGAAGGCTGAAGGCCTTTCCACACTCACAATCAGGCCTTAATGCATCCCGCTGCAAAACACACAACATTGCTCGTGTGGAAGAGGGAAGGTTTGGGGGCTGCATGTCCAGTTTTCCTGCGAATTAGCAGCGACTGGCTGGGTTTGCTTCTGCATTCTGTATTTTTAACCTGACTTTTTGTCTGCCAGCCAGAACTGATCCTGCCCTGTCGCCAAATGTCATCATCCCCTTGTGGTTAACTTGCTGCAATTCATGAAACACTTGGCTGCCATAAATAGTTATGTGCAGAGGTTCTTCCGCACGCGGAGCGGGCAGGAATTCGCAGGCAGCGCTGCTAGGCACTCGCACACTGACATGTCCACCAAGAGAAAGTTGACCCACTTCTGCAAATAGATAACTCCTGGCAGAGAAAGTAACACTGTCTCAGAGAATCTGTCTTTCCCTTGCCTAGTGAATTGTGAAGCAAAAAGCAAGCGAACTCCGTCTTCTGAATTAACAGTGAGGTGAGCACAGTACTTCCCATTGAAACGAGAGTGTAAATTAGCCCTTGATCTGAGGAGGGCTTCAAATGGCCACAGTTCACTTGTGATTTTTTTTTTTTTTAAATATAATGAGTGCTTTTGTTAGTGGATGAGGTGTGTAGAGTTCAGGACTCAGCTGCTTTTAGGCATTAGGAAACATTTATCACCACGGCGATTGAAGGCTGCTGTACAGGTTATTTTGAACACTTTTCTACTGACTCATGTCTGGACCGAGACCATGTATGCCGGGTTACTTTGGTCACCGTGCATATGGGTATATGTATACTCTTTCCTCCTGTAAATTGCTTTTTGCCTTGCTATATGCCCCTCTCAGGAAGCTCATTACTCGTACTGACTTGTTACATCTCCAGGCAATGGTGATGCCAAATGTACACCTTGCTCAGGGACTCTTCTGCAAAGGGTCTTTGTGAAAGATTGTCCTTGTGAAGTAGATTACAGGTTATTTATTGGTTAGATTTGAGACTGGGGCACTCTAAAGCCCTATGTTAAGTGCTGTCAATATTGCGTCCGTGTTGCCTGGCTTAGCAGGTGGCTATAGACCCTTCACTTCCAGGGGTCTTGTGGTGAGATTGAAGCCATCCTAAATCCAATGTGAATTAGCTCATCATCTGCATGGGTTTCTCCTACAGGCTTGTAGGATGGGATGTCTCCTGTTTGCTGGGGGTGG
Source organism: Oceanodroma leucorhoa (assembly GCA_030449065.1). Classification (NCBI taxonomy): domain Eukaryota; kingdom Metazoa; phylum Chordata; class Aves; order Procellariiformes; genus Oceanodroma; species Oceanodroma leucorhoa. The sequence goes on along the minus strand of JASVER010000027.1, from coordinate 8,373,779 downwards.
GTGTGGAGGGAGAGGGCTGTGCTGTCTGTAGCAGAGGGAGCACCGGTGGCGACTGCCGGGCTTATGGCATTAGGGCTTTGGCCATCTGTAAACTGCAGTCACAGGGATGACATGCTAGCTGTCTTGTGTGGTTGTGTCAACCCCGGCTTGCTGGCAGAATTAGTTCAATCAAAGCTGGAGTGCTCTGAAAAGCCCTTCAGACGTTGCTCCGTCCCCCAGCTCTGTGCAGTGGTGCTCAAGACTACACGCAGCACCCCCCCATTTCATCCCCAAACTCTGCTGCTGCTGGGGTTTCATTCCCATGCAGGGGCGGTGAGTGGCATTTGAATGTTTGTGGGAGATGGGGGAAGTAAGTAGTGTGTGGAGCAAATGGATGGAGCAGGACTCRGGCTGGGATGCAAGAGGAGATGCTTTGCTGCTGGTTCAAACCGTCTCCAGGGCAGTAGGATGCTCCAGGGCTGCCTATGCCGGGGCATTTGGCAGCCGTGTCTGACCTGCCTCTGCCTTCCCGGGACAACGAAACGAGGCCGCGTGGTGCTGAGAGCCCTGCTCCGGTGCGGCGGGGAGAGCTGCGCAGCGGGCGCTGCCCTGTCCGCTTCCTGCAGAAGACCCGCAGAGAGGAAAGGAGCAGGCAAAAGGACCACTCAAAGTAGAGCAGTAAAACCAAACCGTTATTTCAGAAAAGAAGAAAAAGTAAGCCTTACAGCATTTCCGGTCCCCAAAGCTTAATATTTCTATGGAAACCAATGCAGCAGGAGGCTTGCTGTCAGTCTCTGATCTAGTGGGGTTGACTAGATTTAAAAAAATGTTTGGCCTTCCCCACATCTTCCATCCTGGATCATCTGAAGACAGGTTGCTGCGTATCACAAATGCAAGGTTAAAACCTGCATTCCTGGTTTCCGACACTCCATTAAGTGCTAAGCAGTCTCTGGAGGGTTGGCATCCATCTTTCATCTGCATTTTTTTTACTTGCTAAAGTATATTTCATTCACTCTATGACACTTATTGATAATGTCTTGGCCTATAAATGCCACTCCTGTGACACTGTGCTCCTTGAAGGATGGCTGTGACTTTGTATCAGGCCATGGATGGATTAGTAGTGTGGTAATCTCAGTGTCCGGTGAAGTTACTGCAGGGATACTTTGACTTGAATGGAGTTAAGACTTGGACTCTATACACTTGCTTTGGTCTTTTATGCAAAGGAGATTCATAATGTCTTTAATCTCTACAAAAGGACATAATCTGGCCTATTTAGGTAATAGTCTGCTTGATTTTTGTGTAGCCAGAGGACTACCCCTGGTTATATATGTGCAGCTATTTACCATTGTCATGTTGATGTTTTCACTGGTTTTCCCCCATTTTTGTTTTTAGTAGGGTCTACTAGAAATGGCTCCAGGACAACGTACGTAAAAGTCCACTGTTTCATGCTGGAGTAGCATCGTTAGATGCTAGCAGAGTATCAGTAATAAAAAAATAACTCATTTCGGTTGATGCTGCATCTTTTTCAGCTCCTAACAAAAGTGTTAAGAAAATCTTATTTTTATGTACAATCTTAAAGGACTTTTGTGAGGCACAGCACTCTTTTGTCTTCCTGGTTTCCTTTTCTAATCTCCCTCACTGAGGTTTGCAGTCTATATTTATATATTTCCCAGCAGCTGAATATGACTTTGATCTATGCTTTGGATCTGCAGAGCTTTTAATCCCTTTCCACAGAGTTAAAAGCTTGTTTGCTGTTGAATGCGATACGTAGTAATAGGTTATATGATCTTCACCAGCGGCTCATGCGTCGCACAAAGATGGCATGTTGTGAAAAACTCTGATAAAATGTCCCCTTGTTCATTTTCCTGATTGCAACTCAAGCCCAGCATGGGAGTAAGTCAATCGTTTGCTCCTGTGCAGACTGCTGATACACCTGTCCATTGCTGTTACTTATACCTGTCTACTGCTTGCTTTATTTCAATTATTCATTCATTTCTTTGTGATGTTTATTTTTGAGGCTACAAACCAGTTGAGTATTTCAGCCAGTGCAGCAGGCTTTCTGTCTTGCAACTCTGATAACATTTGCGGTGTTTTCCCTTTTCATCCTCTTAACTGCTTGTTACGCCTCTTAAAAGATGGGGATCTGTTTTTAAAGCCTGCGCGTTTATTCCTCTTTGATGTCTTGAAACACAATAATGTACGCCTTGTTTGTGGAGATCTTCTCTTCTGGAGTGGCTGCAGGTTCCACCTCAGGAAAAATAACGATTTCTGCAGCTCTCAGTCCTCCAGGCCATGTTGATGTAGCTGCACCTGTGTGACTGTATTCAACCATCTTCTGAAGTTGTTCTTTTTGAGGTTTTGGTGTAGCTGTTTCCTTTCTGGATTCTGCGAAGTTTATTTGGAAGTCTCCCATGCTTTTCTCCTGGCCTTTTGTAAAAATATGGTCCTCTTCTTACCAGGTCAGTTAAGATTGTATTGTTTTAGGTGTAAGCTTTAAAATAACAAAAGAAGGATGGATGGTTTTGCGACTTAAAGCACTGGATTGGGATGCAGATTTGGTGCACTTTCTCACTGTGACATGGCTTTCTGTCTTAGATAAATGATGTCATCTGTGGTTCTCCTTTTATACAGCCAGGGTAATATATTTCCTTTGTCTTCTCCAAGTTTTTTGTGGTTCCTTGGGTCATTTATAACATGCTCACACAGTGCTCAACAGAATTAGACCCTTACCTCAGATGGGGCCTCTGCCCATTGCTATGATACCAGTGATAACAAACAATGCAGGTTTTGAGTTATAATGAGCTAGCAAGTAAGGAGCAGCCTTTATAGTAACTCCAGACATTTCTAATTCCCAGTTTTGGAGTTGCTTCAAATCCTGTTTCAACTTTACTGGGATAAAAGCACTTTACACGTTGGGGTGCTTCTTTCTGTATTGTAGATACTTTTTGGGACCACAGGATGATGAAGTATGGACAGTCTCCAGCCAACTGTCAAAAATAGAAATTTGTCAAATAGTAATTAGTCTCCCAAATAAGAAGACAAGGAGCAAAATAAGATAAAGAGCAGTGTTTGCCTCCCCACAGCCAGAGACAAGTGCAGAAAGATGCTGCTGCTGTCACAGCAACAGGTTACCTCGATATCTTTCAGAGAGTGGGGACAGTGTTTGTTGTTATTTCAGCTCACATTTGTTGTTATTTCCGCTCATCCCATTTGCGTTGCCCAGTTGAGTATCATATTGTATATGTGTTTTTAAAATGCTCTTTATCTGGCAGCCTAGTGCAGTTTTGGCTGAGGTGAAGAACCAAAACTGTGAAGTGGATGGGTCCTTGTTGTCACGTTGCTCCCCATGTYGCTGCAAAGCAGCGGTGTCTTTGCCGTAATTAATGAAGACACCTTTCCTCTTTCCAGTTAAATTCTTACCTGATCCCTTGATTGCTCTATTTCTGATACTGATAATTTGGTAACTCCTAACAAGCCCTGACTGAAAAGCCGTCAAAGTCACTCTTGGGTGTGAACCCAGTGTTTCTTAACCACCTTCGGCTTTTATTCCCATTTGCGTAGTGGAATTTGTAGGGAGGATCTATTTGTCAGCGTATCACTGAATCATTAGGAGGGTGACAAGACTGCAGTAACTCTTCCTTGGCAATTATGTATGAAAGGTTGTCAGTATGAGTAGTATGGGAAGTTAAAAGCCTTAATTTTCATTTGGAATTGAAACCCTAATGACTTTCCACTCCCACAGCTCATAAAGACCTTGTTTCAGTCTCAAGTTGACCAAGAAAAAGGGGAGAGCTCTTTTATTGCAGACTTTTGTGCAGGATTTTTATGAAAAAGCAAATTTATGAGTCACTGTTCTTTGTATAAAAGATAATTACTGGAGTACGAACCTCAGAAAAGTGACATTTTATGGCTTCGCCACTAGCCATGCAGTGCGAGCTTTTGCTTTCTGTCTTTTCAATTAGTTAAGTTAAACAACATCTCGGTTCGAAAGGACTAATTATATTCCTGTTTGTTGTTTGCCTTGTACACTAAATGTTTTCTATATGTAAATCTAAGCAGTGGGGTGGGGAGGGTGCGAGAAAGGATTGCCCCAAATGAATGCTGTTTAACTATTTAAAATGATGGGTGTAGATCCTGTGGGGTTAAGTGGATTGTTGTATTCAGTAACATCCATCACTCGCATCTAGTAAGGAAGAGAAACTGGATCACGCAAATCCTTTTGTTAACCCTAGGAGCATAATTAAGTTCCTCTGGAAATTTGTTCTTTAAAAGAACATTCCTCTAAACAGCAATGTTGTTTAATCCGTGCTTAGATGTAAAGCTATGTGTTTATCCACTTCTGTGTGTTTTGTTGTTTGGGTTTTTTTTAAGTAAAGGGAGCATTTTGTAATAGCAATAGCATGGCTGCCTAACACAAGTGAGAGCTGAGGGTGGGTGTGTGCGTAGAGGTGGCACGTGCAGCTCACAGCCCTGCTTTGGCTCTGCAACGGCAGGCCAAGAGTTTGCACAACGGCAAGTGATCYGGAGCGTCTCCGGTTTTGGGGATCCACCTGGGATACCTGAAGGGCATCCTCTGTTCAAAGGACAGGTGCTCAGCATTTTCGGAGTATTAAATATTCTGGACAAGATTCAGACTTCGCTTTTGGAAGTATCTGAGGTGACTAACTAATTTTCTTAGCCATGGGGCTGTGTACTTGAGAAAGCGTTGCTGCAGAGCTGTAAATGCCCTCGGTCTGTGACAGCGTGGATCCAACGAGCTTTCTGATCCCACAGCTGTGGAGACAAGTCTGCTCGGAGTCCTGCAAGATGAGAAATGGATCACGTAAACAGCAGCTGATGCAGTTGTTGGAGAGGCCTCTATTTTGCCTTTCAGCCCGTTACAGCATCTTGGCCAGGTTGGACAGGGAAGGTTTCCGATGGAAAATCTGCTATCCTGTCCTTTCATTCTGCCTTATTTGGATAAAAATTAGAGGGCTGTCCTTTTTTTATTTTTTTATTTGGCAGTTCAAAGTGAAGCAAATGCAATATTTTTGGGAAAGGCTTGGAACTGGCCCAGTRAAAGGAATGTTATCTAAAGGGTAAAGCTCCCTGACTGTGTTATGTTTAAGGATGTTGAATTTGACCTTTTCTTTTTAAATGAGAGATTTAAACCTAAACCATATCAAACACAAAGGGACAGGGTTGTTCTGTCGAAAACAACATCCGTAGAGCTGGAGGGAAGGGCTGGGCAGGCGGGAGTGCGTGGCCTGGCATGGGGGGCTGTGGAGGTGCTGACCGCCCGGACCTGCTGCAGGAGGGTAGAGAACAAGAGGGCAGTTGGGGGGAGAGCTTCTGTCAAGCTGAGATGAAGCTCTCATGCAGCCCTTGTGCTGAGCTGGGGTGGAAGATGTCCTCACTGTGGGTGAGGAGTGGGCAGCAAAAGTTGCCTGCCTAGCACAAGACGGAGTTGGAGACCACTGCAAAGGGGTGCGGCAGCAGCCCAAAGGAGGAGATGGCGTAAATGAGTCCAAAGACGTGGTTTGGGAGCCAGCTGTTATTTTTAACAGCCGATTTCATTGAACTGGATTGAACTCCCTCCAGCACAGCATTGATGATGGTGCCTGGAGCTATAAAGATTGTATTTTGATCAGCAAGTCAAAAGCAAGCCTACCACTAGTTATGAATACATTTTCAGAATTTCAAGCAAAGGAGATCCCGGAATAATAATGGGCAGAAAAAGTTGCCTGAAGGGACCAGTTTCCTCGATAAATGCTGGAGGAGGAGCAGACCTTAACTTTGCACTCCTTCCCATCTCAGCTTTTTAAAAAGGTGCAAACAGATCTAGTACCTGAGTTTTGAACCTGTTGAAATCCTGAGTAGACATAATGCAAGATGGCAGGAAAAYCAATAATAATGGAGTTTTGAAAATACAAATGGTTCAGTTGAAGTTGTGTGGGATAAATGAGGGAAAAAAGTGCCTGWGTGTCCTGTGCTGTACATCGTTGACCCAGTTGGTTATTCAATGATGAGGTCTGATCTGTATGCTTCGAATGACAGATCTCTGTTCTGAATGCTTATGATTAGATTAAGACTGTCTAGTAAACCTTAATGGTGCATGAAAAGCTATTGCTGGATTTGCAGTAATACGTACTTTTCTGCCTTAGAACAGCATGAATAATACTTTATGGTTGTATAACTCCTTCCAGACAAGGAGTCTAGGAGTGCTTTGTAAACACTAATGAGTTTGGCCTCATAGCATATTTATAAGCCTGAGAAGTAGCATTATTCCCCTTTTTTATGGTTTGGATGTTGACTAGCCTAAGTATGCAAAGAGCAGGCAGGCAACAGAGCTTTCATCTTCCAACCCTCAGTCCTGGGCCTTATCTGCAGGACTCAGTAGGTTTTCTAAGTGTGTCTGAGGCATGCTCAGAAATTTACTGTGAATTCAATCCAGCAAAAGTTGTTTTTTGCAAACCTCTGGGTATCCATTGTAAAGCAAAAAGCATTGTAATTATTTGATGGTAATTTCTTGCTCGCCTTTTCCTTCTACAGCAACAGAGATTGAAGCTAATCCTCTACTGGAATGAAATCAGTTTGGGCATTATGAATATCGTTTCCTTGCCCAGAACAAAGAGGCTAAGCTAATGTGAATGAAAACTCCTGTTATCTTTACATGGGAGTTGCAGGTGGGTAAGGAATGTGAGGTCAGCCTGGATTGGGAGCAGATAATTGCCTGTGTCAAAGGGCAGTGAGAGTGATGCCTGTGAAAAGCACCCTGCAAAGTAGGTGGGATCAGGCGCTGTGATGGGCACACAGAGATTTTTCTCTAGCAGCTTCTTCAGATGTTCGTCCCAGAATGTCTTCTCTATTTGTACAGATTTATGTAGTGGGATGTTCTGCAACGTGAGCATCGTGTGGATTGTAGATAAATTTTATAAATATTTTGCGTGTGAATTCAGTGTTTGGTGACAATTGCCAGAGAGACGATTCTAGAGGGGAGAAGTCCTTCTTTAGCTGTAGGATGAGCATATGCAAGCAGGCATTTCACATACTGCTTTCGCATTCCTAACCTGAAAAGCTGCTTCCAGATCTCAGTGCTTTTTCAAGGACTGGAGACCAGTGAGGATCTCCACTGTAAAGCTCTAGATGTGACGGTGGTGATCTTCATGATATGGATATACATCTACTAGCAGAGTTGGTTGTTAGGATGAGCAGCATTTGTGGTCTCAGATATTCCCTCTTTGCCCAAGGTGGTCAAGCCAGGAGACTAAGGGGCTCCCGAAGCTGTTTTTGAGCTCCGAGTTGGGAGGGATGGTAACTGTAGTGGAAGTTCAGTGGTGAGGATTGGAAACAGGAGAACATACCTGTATTTTATACAGTAGTTTTATTAGAAAAAACTTGGGGAGTTTCCTAGGAAGATTTACATGTGGTTGATTATTATTTTGTTGGCACAATGGAAACTGCAATAATAAGCTAGTTGGCACTTGAAAAAAGGTACAGTTTTTCTTTTTTTTCAGAGGCAACTGCTTTGTTTACTCTCTGTCTTTGTAGATCAAACTTATCTCAGATTTTGAGATGTTACCGCACTGAAGAAGGCCATTTTCTGAGGCTTTTTATATCCAGTTAGCTGAGTTATACCCAGGGTGAATTTGGCTCACGGTCTTGTGTTATGCAGGTTATGACCATGTGAACACAAAGAGGGTTGTTTGATTTCTGTCGAACAACTGACTTCTGACTAAGCATGTGAATGGCAGTTGGGGTCATAAGCAGAAGGAAGGAAAGATTTGAAGTGTACGATAATGTACATTACCCAAATGATTTTGGGAAGACAATCTCTGGGATGTCAGTATTCCCTTCTACCATGACACCAACAGACCCAGAGGTATGAGAGCTGTACTACACTGTGTGTTCTGGCGCTGAAATTGTGTCCAGTGTATTGCTGCACTTCAGATCTGTGTCCCACTGAAGGAAATGGCATTAAAGCTGTTGGCTGCTCCATATGACTGGCCTGTGTTTTCAGTCTGATTCTGGTCTATTAAATGCTCTATTGGCATGTGACCTTTTTACTTATCTGGCTACTTCTGGAATGCAACCTAGCCTTAGCTCTTCTGCACAGAACAAAAGCTTTTCTGAAACACTGTTTGCTCAAGGCTACAAATAACAAACTTCAGGTGATTAGCAAAAGGTTTTGACAAGTCATGCAAATACACAGGTTATTTCAGTATGTGACGTGGCATTCTTGCAGAGCTGGAGCATCCTATAGAGAGGCTTTTAGTTGACTGTGCAGTGCTTAATCTTTCTAATACAGTCCATAATGTGTAGTGAAAGATCTAGATAATGCAAGAAAACAGTTATTTATCTGGGATTAGCCTACATAAAACATTTACATTGAGCAGAAACTAGGCCAGAATACCATTCTTTTGTAAATGGTGATGATGAATTGCAACCTGATCCAAAGTCTTTTGAAGTCAAAAGAGCCTTTGTAGTTCCTTCAGTGAATGGACTTTGGACCCTGGACTTTGGCTTAGTGGACCCTTTGGACCCCTGGGCTTTGGCTTAGTACTACATTCTATATCTATCAGTGTTCTCGTTGCGAAGAGGAAAGTCTTAGTTTAAAAAAGAAAAAAAAGAATCAACCACAGCCCCCCAAACACCCAAGCAAGCATACCAAATAAGCAGAGTGCAATTAATATCATATTTGTAACAAACTCTCAGGTTGGCCAGTTATCAATGCCACCTTATGAAGAATAGCCTGCCTGCTTTTCTGAATCTCTGCTCTGCTAGCGGTGCACAAGGCATTTTCCTGATGATTTATTATGGTCGGAGCTAAGAGTAATCCTCTGTAAATAGATTTATACATGTGACACTCTACTGAATGGGAGATTTATACTTGGCTATTCCATTGCTGCTTATTACCGTATGATGTTTCATTGAATGCAATTATATGTCTGCCTCTACTCTTTAAAGGCTAGAAAGGTTTCACAATATTACTATCTTCTTCTGCTCAGCAGAGCCTCACGAAGAGGCACTTTCCAACGTAACGGATAGGGTTTGCGGGTGGCTTTGTCCCTGGTGGTCCTAGTTGTGTGTAGGAAGCTGGGTTTTGGCTGTTAGCGAGACTCGTAGTGCTGTTATGCTGAAGGTGTTTTAGAAGTTGATCTTAACTTTGCCAGCTGCCTGGGAGTTTTGCACTGCAGAACTGACCTGGGCTCGTAGGCTGTTAGTTGGGAAGATCCTCGTAACTCTTAAAGGTCTTATAGGACATGTAGGTCTTTCCTGTTGATGARTTTAAAGTATTCATTACAACAGCTGAAGATCAGAACAGAGTATTTTCTCTGACATTAGGAGGATGATTTAGATTTTCAGTAGCTGGTATTTTCCACCTAGTTTCTTTGGCGCAGATCCTACTACTTACTGCTGCTGTCTGCTACATTTTTAATCAGAAAASATTCTCATTAAACAAAAATAATTTCTTTTCCCCTTTGGAAATCAATATGATGTAAAATCTTTTCAAAACAGTGGCCTAAAGCAATGGGATCTGCTAGGTGTTTTACTTAGCATAAATATTTTAGGAGACACCCTGGCTGCACAGAGGTCCGTGGCAAAACTTCCCTTGACTTTGGAAGAACTAGGATTTCACTTCTCATTTCCACCTTGCCCGTAACTTTTCGTTCCTGGCTAGTGTGTATTGCATCTTTAATGATTTCATTTCACGTGGCTTTTAGAAACCGTGACCTTTTTTATCCATGGTCAACCCTGTGTTGCTGCACCCTTGTGCTCTGAGACCTCATTCATAAACATCTCTCCAAACACGGCTCTTTATCCCGTGTCCAGGGATGTGAGAGAATCCCAAACAATAGCAAGGCCGAGACAAAAGCAGCTATTGTGGAGGGGGCGCCGGGGCGGGAGTGTGGAGGGGCCCGGCAGCCTCGTTGGGCTGGGACCATTGTGCCCGTAATTGGATTTCTGCTGGCAGTGGCCAGCCGGTGGGAGCGGGAGTTGGACCTGCCGGGGCAGGCATGCCCGCCGCAATAAACCTGGCAGTGATTGGAGGAAGCAGATGACCTTTAAAGCCCATGTTGTTGAGCGAGACCTAATACAGTACAAATCCACCAGGTTGCAACTTTATTAGTGATTAAGCACAGAGATAAGCCTCAGCACATTGCCTAATCTGCAGACCCTAATTCCAGGCATTGAAGCCAGGGATGCTGATGCAGACCGAGCGCCCATTCAGTCTGAGTGAGCCGGAGCGACTGCAGACAATGTGATAAGGAGTTTCTGGATAACCTGGGTCTAGGGCAGATTCTGATCAGCCTCTGCTGTGGGGGTGCTGAGACAGGGAGGCAGGCACTGAAAGTGTGGAACTGGGGAGAGAATCATACAATTGTTGTCTTCAAACCCAGTTTAACTTCTGTGATGGCTGATCAGAAGAGTATTCGCAGTGAGCAAGGATTGGACCTTCCTGACAAAAATAAGGTGAAGGCTACAGCCCGAAGCAACTTGTCAAGTGGAGTATTTAAGGGGGAAACACACTCTTTTTTCCATTTTTCTTATTTCCATTTTTCCATCTGAGGCTGTTCCTGGGTGCTCTGGAGCTATTGTGAGTTCTCCTCGTTTTCTTTTGCACAGGGTTCCCTTTCCTGCGGCCCAGGGTAAAGGCTTAGATGGGTTTGGCCCATGGTGATTGATCCATGCTGGATGTTTTAGGCTGTGGCTGAATCCCACTAATGTGTCTGCATGAATGGTGGTGGAAAATGTTAGAGGTTGCAAGCAAAGATGAATCACTGTAGGCCAAGGGTCAAGACAGCACAGCAAGTATGATGCTGTGGTATGCTCTGTTATTGGATTTCCTCCAAGGGTTGCTCTTTGAGGAGCTTTGGCCTCACGGCATGCTGCAGAGACCTGCTGCTTGGTGCCATCCTTTAACTATAATGTGGGAGCCTCCAGTTGGATCGTATACAGATTTCAGTCTGTGTTACAAATATATGCATTGAAGTGCTTGGCAGATTCACTCTGCAAATCCAGACAAGCCCATGCAACCCTAAGTTTTAAATCCATGGCTTGGAAATCTGCCTCCGAGAGCCACTGCAAAATTCCTTATCCTGGGCTCTCTTAGGTGGCATCTACCTTGTCTTCAGGTAGACAACCACACAAATATGATCTAAGAAACCAGCTTGCTAATATCCATACCCTCTTAATTTTGTCAATCAGAGGAGCTCTTTTTGACCTTTATTTGGACAAACTGGTATTAAACTAATCCCACCCGATCTCTGTAGTGACAGGGTGACCTTTTTTTTTTTGATCTTGTGAAATGATGTTATTAAAGTTACTGCATCTCACTGCCTTTGCCCCTTGCCTCCAGGCAAAACCCATTTGGGATTCCTGCTTCTCTAGTTTTCTCCTAGCCCTTTGTAACTGTGTTGTGACTTGTATTTTGGAATACCTGGCTCTGTATTTGGGGGTGAAAAGGGGTGAGAAGCTTCATTTGCTGTAAGAGAAGAAGTTTCACTGGGATAACATTTACCCCCAAGAGGTGGCAGGCCACAGAAATTTCCTAGGAGAAACTCAAACCTTGTCCTTGTGATGTTACATTGTCCAGTTTGTTACGAGGTATTTGGAGATGCTAATTTCTCCGATGGTCTGTTCAGAACTGGGGAGTGACCTGGCCAAGGCCGAGCTGTAGGTGAGACCTCAGTAGGTCCCAGCTCAGGGCCTCGGTYCCTGGGAGAGCACCTTGTTGGGCTACTGTGTCAACTTCCCTGCAGTTCTGTGCTGTTTTCCCTTTTATCACCCAGCCAGGGCTTGTTGTCTGTCTGTTTTTTGCCTCCAGAGTTTTGGAGAGGAGCCACTGACTTCCCTTTCTGTTCCAGGAAGCTCTGCATTAACTAGTCCTCTCCTCTGGCTAAAGAGGGGTGAATCTGAGGAGGACGTTTCTGTTGCTGTGAGCTAATCTGGGACTGGGCCTGAGTTGCTGAGGTCAAAATCTGTGGACAGCAAACAATGATACAAACTGCATGGCTGGTGCCAGGTGGCATGTCCAGGGCCATTTGGGCATCTTCCTTGCAGGTGTAAGATAAATATTATTCCACCATGTTGTGGAATAACATTCATTTGTGTTTCGTGCATCACCTTGCCTCAGGGTAGGATTAAACTTGGTTCTGGGGGTGCTTGGGGGAGGTGAAGAAGGAGCTGAAGTGGGGAGAGCTCGCTCTGCCCACACCTCCGTTGCTTGTCTGCGGTGGGTGGTATGTGTGAGGGTTTCCTGGACTGATGCAAATCTTGGCTTTGCACGTCTGTTGGTTTTGTTTTCCGCTTGCACCTGATGCAGCCGGAGCACGCTTTGCTCCAGAGCAATGTTTCTGCTGCAATAGACACCTCCTATACACRTCTGCTGGAGCTGATTAGAATAGGATTGAACCTAAAGCCTGAAAAGAAGCCTAAAGCCTTCTGCAGCAGAAGAGGGGAACTCCCTGTTTGCTCTTTTGTCTTGGAAGGTGGTGGTGTGACTTCTTCCCACCCACTTCCATGGCAGTAAGGACAGCACAAGCAATAGATACGTGCGATAACTTGTATTTGCCTTGTGAGAGAGCGTTTGTGTCTCGGGAGGATGCTTACTGAGCAGCGTGCCCTTCACCGCCTGCCAGCATCTCCTTTCTCTGAGCCGGCAGCGTTGCCGTCCTCTGCTGCGCAGCCCCTTACCCACCCGCGGCGATGGGGGCTCCTGGGGCGTGCCGTGGGGCCGGGGGAATACTTTGTTCACTAATCTCCAGACAGTGTGGCCTTAGTTAAATAAATCCATGCCTATAGGCAGCTTTCTGGGTCTCATTATAATACTAATTCAGTTGAATTCCTAATTGGAGACCAGTGGTTTTGTGTGGGTATTGGAAGTCGGTGTAACTTTCTTAGAGTGGAGGAATCATCCACCGAAAGCTGCTTTGAGGACAGAGGCTGAAATGAGATCAGAATCTAAAAAAAGATGTCTGTAAAATAAAGCAACTGTTTTAAATGTGTTATAAAGCTGGTGTATTACTTCAGATCAGCCAGGGTGTGGAATTATTCTTTTAATTGACTTTTATGCAACATCAGTAAGAGAACTGTGTAAACACGTCCGTAGATGAAGAGATGTCTCTGCCTTGAAGTACTAGGGAGGACAGTTTTCAAGCCCAAGTCCAGTGCTATTTYTTTAGGTTAGGTGAGAGGGCTGCTTCAGATGATTTGAATTAAGATTAAATAAAGACAGCTTTCAAGAGAGAGAGAGAATCCAAAGCAAGCCCTGCCTGACCCCTCAATATCTGTGAAGAGATCCCAGCAGTATCCCTCTTTGACCATTCAGGGTTAGATATGTCCAGAACAAGCATAACTGTGATTACAGCCCATTTATTTTAATTTTGTAAATCGGAAGAAGTAATCTGTCCACACTCTGCACCGTGTCCTGGTTTAGGCCATTGATCTCTTCTATTCATATTGCCTCTTCCATTCGAAAGGGCTACGTTGCAAGGGTTTAGTTCAGGGAGTGTTTGTGCATGTGCTTTTGTGTTGGTGTTGCACTCTATCATTGCTCTAATGGACCTCTGGAGGAATGTGATACAATAGTTAATGCCGGCTATGCTGTTAAATAATAGCTCTTTCAGGAAGGAAGTGAAGAATAATTTATGTACAGGAAAACAGAACAATAGAAATAGATAAGCTGTGATTTCATTAAAACATTTGAGCCCGCTCCTATAGCAAAAAGTTGCTTGGGCTCTRTGATGCCTGCTGGTGCCCCCCTGCATGACGCCGGGATGGACAGCTCCATGAGGATGGATGGCCTGGGCTCCAGGAGCTTGGGCACTCAGGAGGACACGACAAGGAGCGGGTCAAAGCCCAGGGGTTGTTCAGCCAGGACTGAGCACTGGCAAGGGCACACATCCAGCATCCCAAATGCAATGTCCTTGCAGATGCGCTGCAAAAATCCTGCACTTGTCAACATTTCACTTGTCAGAGGGAGAGGGTGTTATCCCCTAAGTACAATTTTGGTGTGAGGGGCACTTCTGGAGCTTGTTTATACCAGGAATGGACCATAAACTGTGACCTGCCTTTTGAATGTACCAATACACTCGTTCTTGTCTAAATAGATTTGTGCATTAGCATACTTAATTATCTGCTGGACACACTCTCAACTTTTGTTTGGATAGCCTTCCTTTTGTATTTAAATGTAAATAAATACTGATCGAGGGGATCGCGCTCCATCTGGGTTGCGGGGCTGAACAGGAGGCTGTGCCGTGGCTGTGCTCCTGTGAGCTCCTCAAATAAACAGAGACCTTCTCAAGGGCTACCGGGAGAACTCCCCCACTGCTAATTTTAAAAGTAACCTATAAATCAAAGTGTATCTCTCCCTTTCCTCCCTTTGGCATTCCACTTTTGAAGGAGGTTTACTTTTGCGGTGCAGAGCTGCAATGTCAGCTTTTGATTACTCCTTGCCTTTAGTCATAGAGATGTATTATTTAAGTGTAAATACATTCGCAGGAGAAGTGGTATCCTGTGTCTGAGCTGTTAGGAAGTGGGCTTCCCCTGAAACCCTCCCTGAGCCCCAGCCCCTCTCTCTGCATTTCACGTGTGTGGTGGGACCCCCCCAAAGCCTCCCAAGCAGGCCAGACATGAAAGCAAAGAAATCCCAGCCAYATTCTTGTAAAGAAGCAGACCACCTACGTGATGGGGCACCTGGGCACATAGGTCAGCAGTATATTTTGAGAACATGGMTTACCTGTGATAGGGCCGCAGCTTACATTCCCGTACGGCGGGGGACCAGGTAATGCTATCTGGTACCTCTGGCTATAGCCCCGCTATCATGTTTCTACTAAAGTTCAGGTGGTAATTTTAAACCATGGGAAAACATTTTTTCTCTTTGAAGAGCATTGTTAGTCACTTGCAGTCTCCTCCCTTGTTCTTTCGCCGAGTGCATCAGCCCTCGCTCAGATTGCGGGGAGCCCACGATTCCGCAGGCGGCGTGGGAGGGGGTTGCCCACCGTGGGGACGGATGCGTGGGGCGGAGGGGGCTGGCAGCGTTTTTCTTCTGTGGGCGTGCTGGTCTGTGTTTCTGGGGGCAAGAATGCGACAGACACATTTGAGTTAATCTTGGATCAAATTAAGCAACATTTTAGAAGAGGATTTTTGCAAATTCACAAATTACAGTTATGTCAAGAAAATACTAATTGCCTGCARTTTGCCTCTGCCCCTTCTCACCTCCCAGCCTATCTGTGTTCCCTCACTGAATAATATTCCACCTCTCTGGAAATGTAGTCAAATGCCTGCATGTATTTCAGTGGAAATGTCATTACAGTAAAAATGCTTAGTTTCTTATGTACTGCCAGGTGTTATTGGCACAGAGGGGAAATCTGCACTTTAACAGATCCTTGGCTTAATAAAGAAGTGAAAATGATGCCTGGTATCTTAGGGTTGTTTTTTTTTTAAACATTATCCCTGTTCTCCTAGGACCAACRCAAATTCACTTTAAAGTACTTGCATTTCAATAGCACTGTCTTTTTTTTTCCTCAAAATACTGGGATGAGGGAGATCTGATAATGCAGTCCAGGGTGGAAAACCTTGATAACTTGAGCTGTTAATATAAAACGAAGAACAACACATACTGTGTTGCATTAAAAGATAAGGCTACAAAGGTGTGGTGCTTTTTTTTGTGGGTTTTTCTTTCCTCGAGGCAAGAGCTGTGTTTGGTCAGGACAAAGTCGGAGTGGAGGGGGGCCAAATTCATTGCTGGTGGAATTGCACCCTTGATGAATGCATGTTACYTGGCCATGGATCCTTTTATAGATGTTATAAATATAAGGTCTCGCCTAGAAGTTGGTGAGTGATGGTAGGAAGCAACTCTTGAGATTAATGTAATATCTTTTTGAAGCTTTCTGCTTTTTTTTTTTTTGAGGGCCTGGAAACTGTTTCTACCAAACACCTCTCCAGTCCCAGGGAGGGTAAGGAAATCCCCACCAGCAGCCTGGTGCGTGGCAGGCGTGCTGCTTGCCCTTACGCTAAAAACAAACCAGAAAACCCCCAGCAAAACTAGAGCTTGTGCCGCCTCAAACAAAAGGCAGGGCTGCAGGGAAGGGTATGCCGAGAATCTGACCCCAGGAGCGCAAAGCCAAAAGGGCAGCAGCGGGAGCGGGGTTAGGGCCATCCTGGCGCGGCAGCTTCCGAGCTGTTTATTCAGTTGCCATTTAATTAAAAGCTGGGGTGGTTGTAGGCACGTCATTATTTATTTATTTGTGCTGGTAGAGGCTCTTGTCTTTAGGARAGTTTATGTTTCTGAAAGGGATGTGGCTTGGGTGTTGGAGAAG
The DNA here is from genome assembly GCA_030449065.1 of Oceanodroma leucorhoa. Lineage (NCBI taxonomy): Eukaryota > Metazoa > Chordata > Aves > Procellariiformes > Oceanodroma > Oceanodroma leucorhoa. The sequence continues at coordinate 8,357,496 of JASVER010000027.1, read as the reverse complement.
CGTGGTTGCCTTTCTGAAGAATAACTTGTGGCATTGCTTGCTCTCCGAGGGTCTGGGTCCCATTGTCTTTGGTGGGCTCGCTCCGGTAATAATCTCACAGCTACAAAACTGAAAGTAATGTTGTTAAACTAGAATTAGTTACCATAGAATCGTAGAATCCTTTAGGTTGGAAAAGGCTCTTAAGATCATTGAATCCAACCATTAACCTAACACTACCAAGTCCACCACTAAACCATGTTCCTAAGCACCACATCTATAAGTCTTTTAAATACCTCCAGGGATGGTGATTCAACCGCTTCCCTGGGCAGCCTGTTCCAGTGCTTGACAACCCTTTCGATGAAGAAATTTTTCCTAATATCCAATCTAAACCTCCCCTGGTGCAACTTGAGTCTGTTTCCTTTCGTCCTAATTACGAGCATCTCCTTCTAATGGAAAATAGATACCTAGAAAATGCTCTTGCCTGGTGAGGGAATATTGGTTCATTTAGTTTGCTTTCCCTGGTATAGTCCCCAGGTTGAAGCACACCCTCTGCCATTTGTGCCCCAGCCTTATTACTGCTGTTTCTGCTCCAGGCAGGTCAAAGGACCAATCCAGGTATCTGTGTGATCCAGTTATATCTGGGCTTAAATGCAGGGGCATTCCCGAAAATGTGATAAGCTGATAGATTTTTTCCAGAGCGGTAGAGTGCTGTCGATCCATTGATACCAGAGGATTTGTAGATATATTTTGCTTATGTGCACCAAGCCCTGTGATCTTGATGACTCCAGGACTTGGTATTTCTGTGAGGTTTTCAGCAAGAATATTGAATTAAAATTCAATGGCATTCTGCTGTCTTTAGTGATACGCAGGTGGAAAGTACAGGCAGGTAATTACACATAATTTTCATAGTTTTTTTCTGAGACAGACAACAATCTTCATCTGTACTAGGATGAATGGTGCAGAACAATCTTGCATTGAATGTGCCTTAATTAATACAAATGTTAACTACTCTTACACATAAGTCACACTTAAATGTCAAACAGTTGTTATTCATTGCCTGTGAGTAATTTTTCTTGCTTGCATATGGGTGAATTAAGTGTATGTTTTGCAGTCCTGAAGTATCCGAGGTCATAACTAAAAATAGTGAGTGTGCACTGTTTGTTTGCCATCAAGTGTGAGAAGAAATTCTTGATTGCAGACACTTTCTTGCTGCGTGGTGTTCAAAGGAGAGAGAAGAAGTGCTCTGAAGCGTCCATGTGGTGCTATGGGACCTTCCTGAGTGCTGGAGTTTGTAGGTTAGGGCAGATTTTTTACTTTTCATTCCGAATTTCCTTGTTTGTATGGTCTGTGGTGAAACCATCTCTGCATGAGTGTCCTTCCAAGGTGAAGAGCCGTGAATCCAGATATGCCACTTTAAAAATGGTGGGAGACAAAGCGGGGTCCTTCTGTTCGCTTTCCCTTTGTATTCAACAGTGTATTTATCCAATTGCAAGATGATCAGCAAAGAAATGGTTACCAGCCTTTACATTTAAATAGCCCTTACATGGAAGTAAGTGGCAGCAGTTTGAACCCTGCAAGGGCTRTGTTGGCTTGAACTTTTGTTTCTGGTAGTGTTGCTCATTGTAGGCAGCACCAGTGTCGCTGCAGCCGGAGGAGCCTGCCCTGCTGCAGGCTGACACGGGCCTTCAGCTGCTGGGTTGTTGGATCTTGCAAAGGGCAGAGCAGGCAGGGCAAGCTGCCTGGTGGCCCAAACTGCTCCAGCCCCTCACTGCTGGTGGGGACGCTTGGAAGAGTCCTCTGTGAGGGTGTTTGGAAGAGTCCTCTGTGAGGATGTTTGGAAGAGTCCTTGTTGGGGCTGCTCGGAAAAGTCCTCAGTGGGGATGCTCGGAAAAGTCCTCGGTGGTGATGCTCAGAAAAATCCTTGGTGGGGATGCTCGGAAAAGTCCTCGGTGGTGATGCTCAGAAAAATCCTTGGTAGGGATGCTCGGAAAAGTCCTCGCGTAACCAATCCTTGAAGCTATTTATCTGGAATGGGTGTTGGTTTTTTTTTTCATTCTGGAATACCTCAGTCACAGCTTTTGCTATTCTAAGAGGTGGAAAGTGAGGTTTTCCTGCGGTGAAGGAGGTGGAAAAGGAAACTTTTCTAGGAAGCCACAAGGCAAGTGCCAAGATGTTGCTTTCCAGTTGTGCTTTAAGGCTTTGTGCAGCTGCTGCTGCTGAGACGACTGGTTCATGAAAACGCTCCTGGAGCTATAATTCTCTCAGAGCAGCCGTCTCATAAGCTTGCTCATGGGACTGTGCAAGCACTGGAAGGAAAAGCAAGCTTTCTCTGCTACAGAGCCTGTCCAACACAGAGAGGTTGATTTGTAGAGCAAGCCAGGGAGTCAGATCTGCAGCGGTTGGACCTACAAAACCCCTCATTATTGCAAGCTGAGCTGAGTTGACTCTTGCCTGAGCTGGCTTTCCATGTCCTCCGTGGCCCGGCTGTTGAAGCTGTAGTGGATGAGATGGAGGTGCAGGGACTGAATAAGCGCTGTCAGAGTTGGAAGCTGGAAATGATGCTCTGCATCCAGGCATACTACAGGGAAAAAGTATCCAAATTTTGGCCTCTCCTTCAAAACTTTTTGTATCCATTTACACCTCTTCACCGTAGCTGAGCCCTTTCTGATTTTATTCTCTTTGTGGAAGAGACTGGCACGGGGCAAGGGAGAGCAGGCGAGGAATGGCAGCATGTGGAGGACTTTGCCTGGGGTGTGAAGTATGTCCAGCTCACGCACCATTCAACAAACGAAGCTGTGACCCTATTTGTGGTGTTGGAGGAAGGCTGGCAGGAACGAGGGGACCAGGGCCTTTGTTTTGGAGCAGAACTGCTCCCCAAAACAGCCTGGTTTGGGAGGAGACTGCTGCATGGAACTGGCTAGCCTCCTGCCCCCCCCAGCCCTCTGCCTCCTCTGATGCTTGGTGCTGGGACCTGGGAAGAGGCCTCTGATTATTTTATGGGTTTAGGGCTGCTTCTTGAGCAATGTGGCTTCGGGGAGAGTTAGCCTGTGCTTTGATTAGGCAATCTCTGCTTTGAGCAATAAAGAGCCTTAATTCCGCTGCACTGAGGGTCTTGCAAGACAGACATCAGAGCTGGAAAACCAGATATTTGAGTCAAAGGATCTATCCTGGGCTGCTCAATTCCTTGGTGCTAAGTAGGAAAGAAGAATTTCCTCTGGTGTTTCTAATCCCTTCTCATAGTATGGCCCTGGGTGACAACAGAAGAAAAAATATTCAAGGCTTTTCTCCCCTGTAATGAAAGAAATGAAGGGTGACCCCTCAGACTGTCTGTAACCTCCAAGCTTGTCAGAGATGCTCTGGCAGATTCCCCTGCCAGCCCGGGTTCCTGCTTTGAAACGCCTCTGAGTTTTATCTGATCTCTGCCACAGCGTCCTGTGTGATAAGGGATGTTTTTATTTTCTCCATTCCTCCTCATGCTTTCTGGGAGGCCGTAAGTATTTCATAAAAGCACAAAGCCGCTGTTTTAGGCAACAGTACACTTGTTAGCTACTTGAGTCGGGCACACTGTCTTCCTTCAGATTTCGTGCAGGACTGATCCTGCTGGCAGCAATAAATAACAGCGGTTCCCTGTTGTGCAAATGGAGGCGTTTAAATGGTCCTTGCTACGAGGTAGCGAGTCAGCCCTGGGGTTACCTGCAGTTGGGTTTCCAATGGCTGCATTGAAATCTTTAGCGCCATGGTCCTGTGTGCATCACGCAGAGGTCGATGTATATCAAGGGTGGCTGTCAAGCTCTGAATTTCCATCCCGTGAGCTGGCATTGTGAGCCCATCACCCCGCAGAGCTGCCAAAATGTGCCTGTGACCTGCTCCGGGATGGGCAGATGGATGGACTTTAGCACCTGCCGGGCTCTGAAGTTGTGCTTGCAGGACCAAACTGGAGCTGCTCCCGTGGCCTGAGCCTTCCCCCGGAGCCAAGCCGGCAAAACGGGTTCAAACAGGCTGCTGCTGCTAATCTGCTTGATGTCTCGACACGTTGTAATAGCACATCATCTGCCGCGGCTGGTGGGAAACGGGGCTGTTACCAGCGCTGGCTTCAAGTGCCTGGTCACGCTGCCGAAACGGGTACAATTTAAGTCACAGAGCTGACCAGGTTCATTAAAAATTGGGTGCATTTATTTAGTTTTGGAGTTTTTTTAATTAAAAATAAGTCATTATTCCCTCAAAAGGGTTGAACCGAAAAAAAGCCCCCAGTCCTCAGCTTTTAGCTTTGGCTCATTTGATGCTTTTGAGTTTCTTCTTGCGGTGTGTCCCTGCAGCTCGTTATAAGGGTTCCTCTGAAAGGAGAGCCGGGAGTGAGCGCAGTGCTGGGAAGGAGGAGGAGCCGTGGAGCTAAACCTGCTCTGTTTTCACACGCTTGCCAGGGCTGGGAGGTGGAGAAATGGGAGCCTCCCAAGGTGTGTCCGGGTGTGCTGCCGCAGCAGTATGTACCCAGCTCTGTGGGTTTGGTGCCTGCCTCTTGTGTTTGTTTGCCGTAACCCGTGTAGTTACTCCTGGCTCAGGCGTAGTTTTAGCTGTAGGAACATGCCGTGCATCACTGCGGCTTGTTCTCGGTGGGAAGAGAGTGGTGGTGGTGGTGAACGCACAGGTATGCCGGTGTGATGGCATCAGAGCAAGGAGGGAAGGGGCTGTTTCTTCCTCGGCTGCACCGGCGTTGTTATGGCGATGCAACTTATGTGTGTTCAGACAAGGCTTTGGGCAGAAAAGTGGCATTTTTGGAGCTGACTGGCCCGGTGGAAGAAGTTGCTGTTCTTGACACCATGGGACCAGCCCTTGGTGGTTAGTGGCTCCACTGATCTGCCAATGGAGCAGGTCCCTAATTAAGCAGAATCGGCCATGCTCACAGATTGCTTGGATGAACTCTTCGCCTAACTTGACTGGAGCCAAGCAATCAAACTGCTGGGGCCAGAGTCTGTATTTTGGTATAAAGGGAGGAATGGTATATTGTGATTATGCTTGTTTAARTATGTATGTTTAAAGTGAAAATAAAGCATAAAACAGCAGCAAGAGAAGGCAGAGAARCAGCGAGCAATGAAGATGTGGAGGAGGAGGAACAATATCAGCAAATGAGTCTAGAAGATAGGAACATATAGACAGGATCAAAGAAAATAAACGCAAGGCAAAGGCGCGGTCAGACGTAGCTCCCCTTGAGCGCAGGTGTGCGGACCCTCTCTCGCAGGCGGTTGCAGCAGCCCCGCCTGAGGATGCACTGCGGGATCCGTCTGCCTTGGAGGGAGCGGGTGGTCTGCTGGGTCAGGGTCTGGCCTCTTAACTCCCCTTGCATCAGCAGGGATTTTGTCTGAGAAAGGACCGCTTGCTGAGTGCTAAAAAAGAGAGCAGCAATACAGCTGCCATCTCTTCTGTGAAAGAGTAGAGATTTCAGTGGATTTTTTTTTTTTTTTTTTGGCCTGCATTTGAAAAAAAATGGTGATGAGAAGCCTTTTCTGAAGCTTCTTGGTCTTTTCAAAGCCTACAGAAGATTTCTTTTTGCATGTTCCACCTATTTGAAAAGATGTGGGAAGGTAGGGAGTGATCCTCAGCACTCATCAATATGTGTGTGAGCTCCTTATACAGTAGCTAATGAGATTGCTCTCAAAACATAGTGATTTATATGAGGGTGGCAGTCAGCATCAGGCTTATGAATTGCTCTGGGATTTGAATAAAGTTTATATTTTTTAGGAGACGGCTCTCCAAGCCTTATTAAACACTATTTCATTGTCAGAACTGAAGAATGTCCAACTCCCTCTTCCGAGGGCAGTGTTTCAGCGTATCGCGTCCTTATTTGTCTGTGATGTTCTGCTTTGATGCCTCTGTCCCACCATGGGGTGAGAAGCTCCAGTACGAAAGCCCCAGGGCCTTAAAAAAGAAAGCTTGTGTAATAAAACTATATTGCTTTCACACAAATGTGGAACCCAAAGCAAACTTTTTCTTCTTACAGCCATTTAGAACAAGATTTAATTTGATCTGGGAATAACTTTTTTTCTTTTTTTCTTCCCCRCCCCCCCTTTTTTTTACTGCTTTCTTTTTTCTTTTTTTTTTTTTTATTTTTTTTAAGAAATTATTTTATTTTTGCTTCAGCAGAAACCAACCTGTCTTCTTCAGTTGTGCGGGGTGAGTTCTTGGCCGCTGTGCTCAGGCTGAGTTAAAGGTTTGCTGGGACCACCGGAGGTTTTGGAGACCACCGTGGTTAATGTATGCAATGCCACCTGTCTCTGTGGGTGGGAGCTGACCTTGGGCTCACTGCTTTTACAGTGCCTGAGGTAATGGGGCTGTAAACCCTTTAGGAGTCCTTAGGCCTCCTTCTTTCAGAGGAGAAATAACAATTAGGTGTTAGGTACACATTGAGGAGAACACAGGCAGATCCCTGGTGTGTACGTGGAGAAGGTGGGATGGTTAATCACAGCCTGAGATGGGGATGCTCTACCACGGYGGGTACCAGCGCAGAATCAGATGCACTTGGTGCAATTAATCTCTGAGCAGAAATGGGGAGGCAGCGCTTGCAAGGCTCCCACAGGTCCTTGTGTGTCCCTGCGTTAGCTGTGATGTCTCCTGTCAGTTGGGGATGAAAAAATTCTGTTTATTTTTGTGTCTGAACAACAGCTCAGACAAGGCTTTTTGTCTGTGACTAGGCTTATAATGCAAATAACAACTATATAATAACTATTTAAGCAAAAGATTGGTAGCAGGATTAGGATTGCAGTCTGGTTTTTTTTTTAATATTTTCTGGGGTTTTGTTGTTAAGTAAGTGCTCATCGGCTCTACCTGACTGCTTGTCACGCAGCATTTACGGAGAAAGATTCTTGTGCATTAGTAACATCTTTTTATAGAGGTTTGTGAGATGAAACTGTGCAGCTGTTTCACTTCAGAAATACTCTGTTCAGTACTTCTGGGGATTTTGTTTCCCACCGTTGTTCTGTCCCTGTAAGACTGGCATTTAATGTGATTTGGAGCTTCAGGCCAAAAGCTGGTCCTTGCTTATGACCGTGCAGGCGGTTTTCTACACTTTGGGGTAGAAAGAGGGAGTTTGAACCTTTTAAATTCAACAGATCTATTTATTTATTTTGCTGAAGTCAGACTACCTGCCTCCCTCTAGAAGCAAGGTGCCAGACCTGGAAGTGGATTTGGGGAGGGGGCTAGGAAGGAGCCTAAGGACCAGGCGGTGTTCCCAACCCCTGGCCGTGTCCCCCAGCGGCAGGCGGTGGGTCCCTGTGGGACAAGGCTTTCTTCTCTCATCTGCTGCTTTTGCCGAAGAGGGTGGCCAGCGGGGAGCTGGTGCTGATGATTTGGTCCAGGCCAGGCGGACGTGAGTGTCTCCTGCTTGGGGAGAGGGGTGGGGAGGCTGGTGGCTTGTGTTGCCTTTGAGAGAAGGGGAAAAGTAGCAGTTGCTGGACTCTGGTTGTGTCGCTGCTTTAGGTGCAAAGGCCCTTTGCCCTGCTGCTTTCTGACGTTTTCTTACCCCCTCTTGTGCGAATGTGGAAATAACCCGGTTTCGGAAGAGTAGGTCTGTAGCCCAAATTCTCAGCGAYGTCGAAGTGCCTCATACCCATTGAAGGAAAATTGAGTTGAGTACCTAAATGCTCTTCAAGAATGAGRTCCGTTGCCGTGGTGTTTTGGTGAATTATTTGCTGTGTTAGTCAAGTAATATCCAGAATCTCAGACRCAAAGCAGGGAGTGACCATTGTGACTGCTCCAGAGCACTTCCTTTTAGAGACTGGAGACAACCAGCACCTACTGGGACACATTGTCACTACATGTTGTATCACCTGGCCCTTACCAGTGTTTCTGTAATACCACTTTGGGGAGTGCAAATAGTAATTCTTGCACTTGCGTAGTTTTTTTTGCGATCAGTTTTTCCCTAGCAATTCTCTGAAGTAAGGGATTGCAGGAAACTGCAGATCTGGCAATCCCAATCTTGGATCCTCTTGACCCTTTCAAAAATGGAACAGACATTGTCTGGCGCTTTAAAACCTTCCCCCTGCAGGGCACTGTGGACGGGAAGCTGAGCGTGTTTAGTTCTTGCAAAGCTGAGCTCTTAAACTGATAGTGCCTGTAGTTAAATGTAGCTCTTGTGAAGGAAAATAAGAGAAACATCTTAAATCTTTAAACCTCTCAAAGCCATCCTTTCCCTGCCATGCTGTGAGAAGTGTGTAACTATAATATCAGAAGAAATCCTGCATGAATGTAGCCATGCCAAGATGTGCTTACAGATAAGAAGCCCTCTTGTACTGGGCATGAACCAGTGCCTGCCAGGGTCACTTGTGGGGGTCTTTCAAGGCTACTGTGAGCTGTTGTTAATGTACCTGGCTTTTGAAAGCATCAGATGTGTTTCAGAAAACCACAGAGCGATGCTGTAGTTGCTCTGTGGATCTCGAAGATTATTAGTTTTTGTGCTGAAGTATTTTTTCTAAAATAAGAGTGGATGGCACGTATGTCTGACCAGATCTGCTTTGAGTTCTGGAATGAATGTGGGTTGCGCTTTCATTTTATTTAGATTTGGTTTAACTAATGAGAAGCACAAGTAAATGTTGTTTGTTGCCTAGAGGGAGATCTTGAATGTGGATCATTAAGAAATGGGGTCAGATGATGAAGAGAAAATATCACTGTCCCCAAACTGGAACTTGCAAACCCATGCACTGTGCAACGCCCCACGGAGCTGGAAATCTTCTGTCAGTGCTTGTATGATCGCGATGGTCTGCAGTGYGGATAGCAGTGCCTGGCTTCAGGGTCTGTGCTATCCCTACATGTCACAACCACTGTGTATCAGAAGGCTGGATTGCATTTCCTCCTGGAGAGTTTGTCTGATTGCTCACAGCACATAACTATTTGAAAATGAGTTTGTTTTTAGTAATAAACCTTTATGGCTTTTGCAAAGTGAGTCTCTTCAGACTGGTTGAAGCACAGGAACAGCTCCAGCTGACCTCTGATTTGGGAACACTGCCAGTCCACATGGAGGTAAGATGAGGTTGTCAGGAAAAGGGGAAATGAAAGTTTTTTCTCCCACTTATTCTGAAAACCCACAGCTTGGCAAAATATRTGTTTCTCCAGAATTCTGAAAAAATATTGAATTAATGTAGCTGTAAGTTATGTGAAATGAAATCCAAAGGCATTAATTAGAATTCCGAACCATATGGTCACGCGARTCCGGAGACCCACACAACTGCATTTTCATATCTGATGTTGACACATTAAAATTCATCAGTTTGCAGCCAGAGTTGTCTTAGTTAATTTAACTAATATCATAACATTTCTGAGATGCATCATTACACCTCATCATGTAAATATAAACCAGAATGATTAGGGGAGAACCACTCGCTTCAAAGAATTAATATAGCTGAAAAACTGCTTACAATTTAGAAGAATTAAAATAAGATGCTAAATATTTCTCCTTATGCCCCCTTGTTAAAGCCAGACCTTTATTAGTTTACACAGTACCTGATTTCTGAGGGCATATTTTAGCCAATGGCTTGTTTACACTTGTTTCTGTGGCACTGTGATGGTTGTGTGTTTGGGGCTGCGACRCATGTTCTGAATGGGAGCTTTAAGGAGGAGGTTGTTCAGCTTGGTGGGCTGAATTGGCACCTTAGCTCCAGGAATGTGTATCCTCCAATATGAGCTGGCCATTGCTGTGCCTTGGAAGGAAAAAATGATGCCCTCAGGGAGAGGGAGCTGGAAGGGAAGCCAACGTTTCAGCTGAAGTGCTGACTGGAGGCTCGCCTGCGCTGTGGTGGGAAGTGAAGCCTGGCCCACCTCTGTTGTCTCTGACCAGGAGCCTGGTTGGACCTTCCGTGTTTGTATGTGATCTTCGGCATGGAGAGGTGGAATAGGCTTGAGCCCCTTCTTGTGCATCAGTTTAACTGGAAACTGTCTGCTCTGAGGTGAATCTAAGGCAGATGCATGTCACAAGAGAGTTGGGTTCAAAAGGTTGATATGTTTTTGATGTCTGCTTAGACACTGTTTTTTTTTCCCCTGCTGGTTAACTGTCGTGTTTTGTGTCTTAGATATCTGTGCAGTGKATGCATGTACAAGGAGACAGAATACACCCCTTGTGATTACAGCAGTCAGCTTGCAGACTGAGGTGGCTGGCAACAAAAATCTTCATGGAGATTTTCCCTCCATTTGTGTGTACAAAGTTGGGGCTGCATTGGTGACAAGCTGACCAAGGGACACCAGTTCAGGAGAGCAACGGCTGCACTCCAGAGTTTTGTGTGATCCTTTGCTAGCCCCACCGTCATTTGGAAATYTTGTTGTTGTGAGCAAGACCAGCTGCTCTGGACCTCCTCCGCTACGTGGAAGCCAACATGCAAAGCAGATATGCTCTTGTGGTCACCTGTTTTGTTGGTAGGCATTTGGGACCTACAGAGCAGTAGTCCTGGGAGGACTGGGCTTAGCATGAAATTGTGGACATCAAGAACAGGCCTCAAAGCAACCAACTGATTTGAAAATTGTGATACTGACTTGTGAACCACTGTTACTAATTGAGTAAGTGGCAATAGAACTTGAAAGAGTCTTCCAGGGGTCATCTAGCCCAGCTTTCTGCCCTAAGGCAAGACCAGCTCATACTGAAATAGATGTTTCTATAGCCTGGTCTTGAAAACCTCCGCAGATGGCAATTCCATAACCTCCCCAGGCAATGACTTCCAGTGTGGCACTGTCATTCCCAACTGGAAGGCTTTTCCTAACCTCTAACCTAAACCTTCGTCTTTGCAATTTAGGTCTGGTTTTGCCTTGCCCGATCTGCCATGGGAAGGGAGAACAGGTTATTCACTTCTTTCCAGCTACTTGTCATTTATTTTAGAGATAGTTATCGTGTCTATCCTCAGTCTTCGCTAGACTAAACAACCTAGTTCCTTCAGTCATTCTTTGTAGGTCATGTTTTCTAGGCTGCAGAGAAGTCTTGTTCCCCAGTGGACTGTCAAATCAATCTGCTGCCTTTTTTTGAAGCGTTATGCCCCAAACCAGCTGGCTGTGCGAGGGCGATGCTAAGCAGAGAGGGAGGAGTTTGTCCAGGCCGTTTGCTGGTCACCAGGAGCTCAGTGTGTCAGTCTCTAGGGGGAATAACAAGCTCCTTGAGCGAGGCATCATAACCGGCRCACATGCTTCATGGCCTGGCCTCAGAGAGAGAGAAACCTCCTCAGCACACGGGCCGGTGCCTCTGAGATTCCCACGTGTCCGAGCGGGTTGTTGGAGCTCCAGCAGAGTTTGCAGCCTGGGCTGAGTTTGTTGGCAGGACTACAGAGTCCCTGAAGTATCTATGAGCAGGTCCTTGCTTTTGTAGTCCCGACTTCCATTTTTGTTGTTACTATCTTTTCTATCAAGCAGAAGAAATATATGAAAAAGAGGAGGCTGAGGGAAGGGAGCGGAGTACTTCGTTTCTCCCCTTGGCTCATGCAGCAAGTTACCTGAGTTTCCAGAGAACTTCTCAAGCTTTGCCTCTTTAAAAACTTGGCGAGTTGCCATTGCTTTAGGAATTATTTTTTTTTCTTTACTCCTAGTATTTCAGCTGATTTCATAAGAAACTGTTGGAGTGTGGGGTGTGGGGGCGCCTTCTGCTATGAAACCAAACCAAGGGACCATCCTTATTGTCTTAGTGTGACACACGTTGAGGAACCTCCTCTGCCTTGAAATCACAGTTTATGCTTGGGCTCAAAATAGACCTCACAGAAAGCAGTTGTATGGGAGGGGCCAGCTACCCAGCATGTTTTCTTCAGCGGCAAAACTGGTTGCTCGCCAGCCTCTCCTTCCTCGCCACCAATCTGCCATAAGTTACCTTGTCCTCCTCTGCAATGACCAGGAATTCCAGCATCAAAGTCAAGCCACCTCCTRCCATACAGTCACAGGTATGCTAAAGGCACCTCAGCAAAGCAAGCTCCCAAAACATGGCCAACAGGTATCTCACAGCCAAACCACTTGCCCAAAGCCAGGCATCAAGCCCATGTCCCAACTGGCATTACCTGTGGTGAAGGAATGACTAAAGGAGCCCTCCAGCCTTTTTCCCAGAGCTCAGGATCACACCCCTCTGCATTTTTTTCCCTGCTCGTTGACGGATGCTGCTTCTGTGCTTTCCCCTCCCCGAACACGTGGGCTACGTGCCAGCCCCGGGAGTTGTGCAAGCACTCAGCCTTGCGAGGCTGCCAGGCGCGGGGATGTTGCAAGAGAACTCAGGGCTGTTCTTGCAGCATTTTGAGGCGATAATCCTAATTTCCCCTTTCTTCAGTACTGGCAACAGTTTTAAAGGATGGAAGATAATTACCCTGTGCAATAGATTTGATTTCCTACCAGGTCTTTTGCCTCTGCCAGGTAGCCTTAAAACTTGAGGGTTTTGGAGGGAGAATTTCGTAACACATGACTGATCATTCAACAGTTCACGTGTGGATTTGACTTTGGAGTGTTTGTCAGACTCAGTGGAGCTGTTGAATACAATTTTTTTTTCCTTCCTCGGTATTTGCTAAACATTTGGGTCTCGATCATCTGCTGACTTGCCGTTTCGAGCTGCACATGCCGACAAGCAAACTCTGCCGTTTGCACCGCTCGTTTCCCCCTGCCACACCGCGGGTTAAACAATAACCGAGTCGGGACGTTCATTGCTTGGGTGAAGCATCTCTTGGAGCTTGAAACCAGGGCTCTGCTCCAGTACACGGCAAGATTTATGGCCTGGCGGATAAATTGGATTTAGCAGAGCTGAAGCTGTAATAAAATGATTGTATCAGATTGCAGTGTGTGGATGGGGGTGTGGATGGGAGGGTCAGGTGGGGCTCAGATACTGCCTGAAAATGTTGACTTTTCTTTTCCGTCCTCCCTCTGCTTTAAAACCTCGCTAAAGCAGTGAGGAAAAACAAAGCAGATAGGTTTGGAAAGGATCACTTCTGGCTGGCTGACTTCAGAAGGATGGGTAATTTTAAAACAACAGTATTATTTCTTTGAGGTTGAACTGACTCAGAACATTTTTTTCTCCCTTTTCTCCCACCTCAAGGGGTAGATTTTATTTTGTTGCAAGTACAGGTCCAACCTGAGAAAAAAAAAAATGTTTTTCTATATTAAATGTTCTGGGCGGGATTCCTCATGGAGAATTCAGCCTGTGTGTTAAAATGTTTGAGAAATCTTTGAGTACCTTAGTAGCATCTTTCTTCCTCTGCTGCTTCACTGTCCTGCCTTGAAACACCTGGTACATAAACCAGGGAAAGAGCAGTAAGAGACTGCTGGCAGTAGAAGGAAAGAAGGATGGAAAATCAACATGATCTGTCCACTCTATCCAACACCCTGCTGGGATTAATGCTTTGGCCTATGATTGTTTGTTGGTTTTGAACAGAGATGGGATGTTATTGATGGAGTGCTGGATGGAGGCGGACCAAAGCTGTGGAGCAAGCCAGGCCAACAGTGTAGGCACAACCATTGATGCATCTGGAAAGGCCAGGCCTTCAAAACTTCCATGCAAGTTGTTGCTGCCCCTATCTGAGTAGGTCTGTCACTGGCTAGGATGGCTTTTGATACGTATTTTGGGTTTAACCACCCATTATTAGTGTGCTCTCCCTGGCTGAGAAGGGTAGGCCAGCACCAAGTCTGTATGATGGCAGGAAGCTGGTCCTGTTTATTCCTGGGTTTCCTCAATGCAGAAGAGATGTAGAAGGCTTTTTGGACATGGTTGTATGCTCCAGAGCTCCCTGGGAGGGGATGGGAGCCAGCCATATGCTGTAACATCCTTGGGATTAAGTGATCTGTTCCTGGAAAAAAAGGGAGGAGGGAGAGGAATGTGTCAGGGCATCATGGAGAGGAGAGGTGACTCTCCTCCTCGGGAGCAAAGCAGCTCTCCTTCACCGTGCTTCAGAGCTCCACGTTGCCTCCAGGAGTCTCCAGCCATGCAGACTAACATGAATTACATTGATGTAGTCAATTCAAAGCTTAATTTTACAAAGGCTACAAAGTGAATTGGACTGGGGGGGTGGGTCAACTTTGTCCCTACGACTAGTTTTCATTAAAATGATTTGGAGGGTGTGCCTGTACCTTGTCATGGAGTGCAACCCAGGGACGGACAGATGCCTGTGGGAATATGAATGCTGCAGCAGTGGATCCGGGTGTAATGTAACCTCCTCCGGGGAAAGCTGTGCGTCAGGACTTGTTCACTTGGCTGCAGCGCTATCCTGCTCTACTCGCTTGAGATCTGCCCAGCATTGCTGTTGGTTCTCCCTGCCACACCTTCTGCAGGGAGCAGATAAGCACTTTTGGGGATGATGTAAGGTTTTCCATGTTCAAATGCTACAAAGCTGATTTTAGGGCAGCAAAGCGAAATTGCGTCCTACCTAATAATGAAGAGTGCTGCTTGGATAGATTCGACCACTTAGTTTCAGATCTTGTGCAATCCGGAGAAACAGCTGATATTCATGGAAAAGAGGCGATCACAGTGCAATAGCAATATTGAGTGAGGGTGGTTGTCAGTAAGGGTGCACAGGAGATTTATTTACATTTTGTATATATGTATATATTTACAGAGGTAATAGTACTAGCAAATCAAGTAATAGCARTAGTGGTTGCAGTCTGAGAAGTGTGTCTGGACATTTTGTGGATACAGACATTTTCTGGCATTGAGGACTATAGTCAGTAGAAACCCTGCTCGTTCCATTAAAAATAACGTTCGTAATTGGTTGGTTTAAAATTCACCAGTACAGATCATTGCTTTCCAAAAGAAGCATTTTATGCTTTTCATTGGACATTGCTTACAGCATCAGTGGACAGTGCAAGGAGAAAATGTGTTCATTAGTTATGAACTTAATTGAGAGTGACATGGCTGAGTATTAATATTAGTCTTGCCGCAGGCTTTTCCTTTCCTTTTTTGTGTTTATAGTCATGCTAGTAGATACTGAGCATGTTATCCKTTTACTGAATTCCACAACAGCACCATCAATAAAAGGCATAGATTTCCCAGTGTCTTTCTAAATGGAGATGCAGCTTCAGAGGTACATCTCCCCCAGATGCAGGAGCCAGAGCAGTAAGTGCAGGRGGGCAGAGCTCTGCCTGGCTCCGAGCACCAAGGTCACCCTTGCTACCGATTTGACCCTTTTTTGATGGCATTTCTGTTTGCAGGAATCTGTGTGATGGTGGTTATGGTGGCTTATGGAATTTAACTTGGCATTTGTTTTTCTGGGGAATGGTCTAGTGACAAGAAGCTAACGCAGATTTCTTTGGGGTCATGTCCCTGGGCACTCCTACCTCTTTCCCCTCCCCCTGAATGTTCTTGGGAGAAGAAATAAATTAATTAGATGAAATGGAGGGGTCCATTTTCACTGACAACAAGAGAAGCACTATGGGAAACACAGGCTCTGATTGGTGTGGAGGGAGGCGGTGGCTTGTATAAATAGCGGGATGCGCTCCTTTGTGCTTGAGAGGTTTCCCGTGTAAGGCAGAGCAAAGATGCCGGGTGTGTTGCTGTCACGACTAATTCAACTCTTTTTGGTATATAAGCTTTTTTTTTAGGGCACGCTTCCTTTTTTTCCAGCGTTTCCTCGCCCCTGTGCACTCTGTATGTAGACCTGCGAGGCGGGGAAAGCGCAGATGCCCGTCGCAGGGTGGTTTGTGGCTGCACGGTCCCTGGCTCCACGCGCTCTCCTGCTGCTCACGGCCAGGACGAACAATTATCCAGAGCAGTTTGTCTCGCAAGTCAGTGCCATCTGTGCAGGGCGCCTTGTTTGCCGAACAAAAGGATTTGGAGGGGCTGAGGGGCTATGGCTTTAAAAACCCCCAGCTGAATGGCAGAAAGGATGCTGTCACCCGCTTCTAACTGCACGCGGGAGCATTGTTCGCTCCTGAAACGTTCAGTGTCACTTTTATTACCTGCAGCCCTGCCAGCGCTCGGCAACGCAGCGTTTATTTGGGGACGGGGTAATAGATTCAGTCATTCTGCCTGCTACTGATACGTTTTGTTTTGTTTATGTATATTTTACAGGGTTCGGTCTGACAGTTTTGTCTCCTGGGTAATTAAGCTGAATTATTGAAGACTCTGAAATTAACACTGTCATTTTTTATAATTAAAATAAAGTAAATCTCAGCCTGTTTCACAAGTTAGGTTATTTCCTCTTCCTGATTTTGAAGGTGCGTGTGAACTTGTTTGGACGAATGTGAGCACTCAGGTAGCTTGACTTTAAAATTTTGTTTAACAAAATTATGGGGGAAAACCCTAGGTCTCCTGTAAGGTCTCTAAAAACATCCAAGCCTTAAAAGAAAACAGAGTGGTAGGTAGGAGAAGTCGGCTTGTGGTAGGCACTGCTGGTAGCAGTCTTTCCTGCCCACTGCTCTAGGCAAATACTAGAGAATAAGAGTGTGTTGGAGAGTATCCTAGAGCAGGGAAGGAGCTTTACAGATAGATTATTTTCTTTTTTTTTTCTTTAAGTTGTAACACTGCCCTCAAAATTTTTACTTGCTCGACTATATCATGTGTTTAGATATTTTAAAAATTTTTCTTCAAATATTTGAATTTCATTTTTCAAGTCAATATTGGGATTTCCTATTCACTGTGGATTTGGGAATATTCTTTGTTTGCTGTTTGGGAATTGTAGGATGGTGGATTTCAAGAAGCATGTTTTGGTTAGCTCCAGAGTTAAGACTGAGGTTCTGGTCTTTGTTCCCTAATGTCGTGGTTTAACCCCAGCCGGCAACTAAGCCCCACGCAGCCGCTCGCTCACTCCCCTCTGGTGGGATGGGGGAGAGAATCAGAAATCAGAAGGCTAAAAGTGAGAAAACTTGTGCATTGAGATAAAGACAGTTTAATAGGACAGAAAAGGAAGGGAAAATAATAATAATGATAAAAGAATATACAAAACAAGTGATGCACAATGCAGTTGCTTACCACCTGCTGACCGATGCCCAGCCAGTCCCTGAGCAGAGGCTGCACCCCCCCCAGCCAACTCCCCCCAGTTTTTTGTTCAGCATGACATCATATGGTATGGAATATCCTGTAGGCCAGTTTGGGTCAGCTGTCCTGGCTGTGTCCCATCCCAGCTTCTTGTGCACCTCCTTGCTAGCAGGGCAGTATGAGAAGCTGAACAGTCCTTGACTTAGTGTAAGCACTGCTCAGTGTAAGCACTGCTCAGCAACACCTAAAACATCAGTGTGTTATCAACATTATTCTCATCCTAAATCCAAAACACGGCACTATACCAGCTACTAGGAAGGAAATTATCCCAGCTGAAACCAGGACACCTAACTTTGGGCCAGTTGCACCCAGCTCCACATCTATGAACAWCTCGGGCTTATTTCTCTTGCAAGGGTTTACAAAATCTGGCTCTTACCTTTCTATACCAGTTTTACCGTTTCTTGCAGAGTCAAGAGCTGTAAGTGTGGGAAATGACATCCACAGTGAGGGAAGGAGATGTTCCCCATGGGGGTGGTCAAATGGGGACTGAGATGCTCAAGTCCCACCATCTGCCAAGGATGAACATTTAATGGCAGTGAGGGAGCCATGGGAGGCAGGGCAATGGCCAGGATGGGTCAGAGGATGAGTCAGGCTGGAAGGACCTCAGGAGATCTCTAGTCCAGCCTGCTGCTCAAAGCAGGGTTGGCCATGAGATCAGGGGAGGTTCCTCAGGGCATTGTTCTGTTGGGTCTGGAAAACCTCAAAGCTGGAGACTACACAACCTTTCCGGGCAGCCTGTTGCAATGCTGGACTGAAGGAATGAGGAAGCTCCACAGGCCAATAAGTCTTTCTGTGTCTCTGCTTGTGCATGTGGTAATGTCTAAAGCCACAGAGGAGAAGGTCACAGGTGGGTTAGGAGAGCTGGAGAACAGGAGGGGTGGCTCCAGCCCCAGCGAATTTAACTGGTTTGTCTGTGAACGCTCAACATTTTTTATTGATAAACGTTGTTGTATTTCCTTGGCAACACAGTCTGTTATGGCAACAGCTGGCTCCGAGTTTGCAGCCTGCAGGTAAGAGAGAGGGAGAACTCGGTGTTGGCCAGGGCAAGGGCTGGGGCCGAGGGGCTGGTTTTTCTAAGGGGGGAAATATGGGCCATGAGCTCCAGTTGCTGCATGAGACCTCACTGCTGCTCTCAAAGTTGCTGGCTGCTGCGGGACGCTTGCCAAGGAAGGGCTCGAGGATGTGGCTTTGCCTTGTGAAATGTCAGCAGCTCTTAAGCTTCAGACCGGTCACCACATGAAAGAGAGGAGCTGGTGTGTGGTTAAGGTGCTGGATTGGGCCTCGTGGGACTGGAATTGGCCACAGACTTCTTGTGTGACCTTAGGCAAGTCACTTAGCTTCTCTCTATCTCGGTTCCCATCTGTGAAATGGGGATAGCAAGGCTTCTTCTATTTGCTGTGTCCAACTGAACCATAAACTCTTTGGGCAGCGGTGGCTTTCCTGGGCATTGCAAAATGGGGCTTCAGACTCTGCTGCAGGTTGTCCAGGTGCTGGTGTCACACCCAGCTCCAAGGCCAACATGCTCAGGTAGACCACTGCTTTAAAATTAAGGAAGATTGTGTTATGAGCCAGGACACATTTCCTAAAGCTTGCCACACACCGGTGAGTTTGAGTGGGRTGAGGTGCTGAGTGTCTGGTCCCCTGCACTCGGCATGGTACGAGGGACGTCTCTCCTTCCCTTGTCCTGCGGAAGGAGACCCTGCTCGCTTACCTCTGCAGCTTTGCTGTTTGCATTTTGGGTTTGCAGAGCCTTTTTCCTCCCCGCAGAAGCAGAAACACCTGCTTATCCCATTTAAGGTCCTGCATGGCAATGGATGGCTTAGACCTGCCTGGAGGGGCTTTCAGCATCTCTCTTGGAGGACCTCTTTGGGCTGAGTTTGCTGAGCTCAGGGTGAAAAGGGGCTGGTAGGAGGCACTGGAGTTGGCTGCATCGTGGTCCCCATCTCCAAGGGATTCGCAGGCTTCTGTGTTCTTGCTCCATCTTGCACCTATTTATCGCATTTGCAGGAAATTAAGAGGCACTCTCAAATAATGCTGTTGTTAAAGCACATATTTTAAAGATTTTTAACTTTGTCTACCCTTTGGCCCATGTTCCCTCTTGTTCCGTCGCAGAGGAATGGGTGAAGTGCGAGAGGATCATTCGGGACATGTGCGTTCCTGGGGAATATTCATTGGAGCATCTCCCAAATTACTTGGAAAGAAATATTTCAGCATTCAGATGCCGAGCTGGTACTTCAGAAGGCTCCTTCAGATTAAATACTTGGCAAATCCATTTTCACATCTCTGAAACTGTGGGAAGATTTTTTTAATTGGAAAATCTGGTTTGGTCCCTTCCTAATTTTCAGGAAAGACTGATGGAAGGATTATGACCAACCCTAATTTTGCAAATGAGGTAAGGAAGCAAAGCCAGTATAATAAAACCACAGAGTAATGTGTCATCTTGTGCCCTTTCTTCACTCACTAGGCGCATATGGTTTAGTTGTAATGATGTGTGAACTTTTCTCCAAGTAAATCTTCTGGAATATGTTTTGCCAAAGGAAAGAAATCTCAGTAATACTAGATCTCATGATATGTCCCTGCTGTTTGGGGCATGCAAATTATGGGCGAGTTTCTAATGTGTTAAGTTCCCACAAGCCTAAACCAAATCCTTAAGGAGAAGCCAGTGGGAAAGACATTTCCCAAGACAGCAGGACTTTTTTTTTTTTTTTCCCTAGACTTGCAAAGAATTTTTGGGTTGTTTTTTTTCTTATTTAATAAGCATCAATATTAGCTAAGATTCCTCCTCTTAGGAACAAAATGCATGAACTTTCTCATTGCTGTGTGCTCTGCACGTTGCCTGAGCCAGACTGGTGGATTCATCCTGTTGGGGCTTGGAACTCCCGGCATTTTCATATCGATGTCTTTGAACTGACTTCTTGATGTCGAGCAGATGCAAGCCTGAGTGATCGCGCAGGGGGGTGCGAGGAGCTGCCCCGGGGATGAGCGGAGGGCAGAGGGGCTGGGGGGTGTGGGGCACGGTGCTGATGTGCAGACGGGCACTGCGAGAGCAGGTTTGGTGTCTCTCGGGGGCTGTGATGGCAGGGAAGAAACCTTGCTGTGGGATCACACCTACCAGTGGTGAAAAAGCCCGACTGGCTCGTCCTGCCTATCTCCCCAGTGCTCGTGTCAAGTTGGCCCTCTAATGTGCATACTCTTCCCAGGCAGCTGCTTTTCCAAACTGGTGATCCCCGGATCTCGCTGATACCCACCACTGTTGTTACTTTCTTGGTTTCCCAGTGGTGCATCTCATTGCAGTCTGGGAACGTGGCACGAAGCATTTGCCCAGTATCTTTTTCCCCGGTAAACATTGCTTTAGATGCTGCAGCTGCATTATGCGATGCAGATAGGTGGGGACGGTCTTTCTTCTGCCAGCGGTAGAAAGGGAAAGTTGTTTTGCTGAGATAAAAGTGTGATTTTCTCCAATAGCTTGGTGCACAATATAACATCCCTTTCTCAACTGTGTTATCCTTGGCAGCTGGGGATGGCTGGAGCTCTCCTCTTGGGGGAAGAGGCAGTGGGTGAATCAGACAAGGTTTTGGGAGTGCATAATTTTTGACCAGGGTTTTGAACAGTTCCCTGTTCTCCAGGGGAAAGGGAGGGGAGGGATGGGCTCTGCATGCACCTGGGGTGGCACGTGGGGATGACTTGGGTGCTGGCTGTGCCTGCCCCCTCCAGCTGCGAGCCTGCCTGTGCTTCTGGGCCAGCATTGCTCTCCTTTTGCCATTGCTCTCCATGCGCCCATCAGCTGAGATGCAGCTCCTGGCTGTGTCTTCGTGCTGTTGCCCTCCGTGGATCTCACCAGGGATTTGCTATTGCTGTTGTTGGGGCTCTGCCACTGCCTGCCGGCTGCCTGCGTCTGCACGGCAGACGTCTTCCCCAGATGCTAGCGAGGCTGTTAGTGCTAAAATTAGAGGGGTGGGTTGTGGGTCCCCGAACGCTGATGGCAGCACGTGCATCGCTGTGGGGCTGCCCGCTCCCCGCCGCGGCAGTGCTGCGGGCAGGGCTGCCTGCAGCCTGGAGAGCCGCTCTGCAGGCGGAGCGCAGCGGGCAGCTGCCTCGCTCCGCGCCCCTGGCTCTGCTGCCTTGGCGGCACCCGGCACGCTGGTGGTCTGAACATAATAAACCAGTTTGTGCTCTTGTGCCACAGACTGACCCGCAATTTGGGAGCCAAGAGGGAAGAGGACGAAGAGCTACATTTTCTGTTTTATATCTGTGCTTTCTTGCCCTTGATGGTGTCCTTTGTGGGCAAAACCACAGACAAGTATAATATGTGTGCATCATTTTAATATCATTAATTATAATTCACAAAAGGTTTTAAAAAGTCAAGGATGACCCAGTAACTGTGGTAAACTCCCTATGATAAACTTTCTAAGGGCTTTGTGTAATGAAAGCCCCACGGCTCTTCTGGTGATTGCAAATCCATTGGGTAGGTGTATAGTACCTTAACAAGCTGCCAGTTGTTACATGGAAACATGAGAAAATTTGTAAAATATTTTGTTATGGTGTTTTTTAAATTATTGTCACTGAACCCGTGGTTCTGGCATCTGAATATTTGAGATCCTCTTAAAAACTGAAGACAATGCTAGTAAAAGCAAAAAACCCCAAAGAGTGAATCTTTACCCTTTGTCCACTGTCTAAATTAAAAGTAATTACCATGAGGAAAAGTATCTACACTTCATTATATGGGGACTGACTTTTCCGATTAAGGGATCGTGAGATTGTGAAGAAAATTCAGTTCAAGGATAAGCCCAACTTGGAGTCTGTTAAGTAGTGTCTGTCATCTTCCCTTCTTCAGTCAAGCTGTATTAATCTATCTGAAAGCTCACATTCCCAAGGGCCACCCGGCACTTGCTATACTGTGGCAGTGACCTGAAGGAAAGTGTGTTACTTGTGTTATTTTGTAGAAAAGCTGAAACTAAATTTTTCACCTAACCAAAAGCATCAGTGAAACCAGCAGTTAAAATGCTAGAGGRTCCTAAGCCAAGAGGCACTTTTATCCATTGCCTTCATCCTGGGCATGCGTATCTCCGCATGTGATTGCGTTTGTCCAAAAGACCCATTACCCCTTTGTAGGAGCACAGCTCATCTGGTAGCAATGAGACATGGGTATTCAAGTTGGCCAAATTCATCCCTGAGGTCATTTCAGTGACTTCAGTAGAATTAAACCAGGACTGAATTTGCTCCTGAATCTTTATGTTTGCAGATTAATTTGGGTGGAATCTACTTTTAATTATGCCTTACCTAATTATATGAGATTTACTATCTCAAGGGAGGAATGCTCTAATATCCAAAACAAGCACAGTGAGTATGGCCATCCCCTTAGATTAATGCTACATTGATGCTGTGTGTGACGTGGTGATTTTATATATATATATCTATATATATGCAAAATGCACCAATATTAAAGGACATATGAGATCAGAAGGGACCTTTGGTGAATRTGGTCTTGTGCCATAACGAGCACTCCTGCTTGACGCTGCCTGCCTTCTGAAATTTTTGCCCCTACTGCTTGTATTGCAAGGCTGTTCCTGAATCTCATACCTCCTTTTCCTAATTTCTAGCCTAAATGTCTTCAAATCTAGTCTATGTCCGTATTTTCATCCTGTTCAGCTGCTGAACGTTTTGCTTTTCTTGCCATCTTGTTGCCCAAGGCAAATGCTACTGAGTCCTGAAGGAACACAAATCTGTCGGTGTGAATCCTGAGTTCTGGTATCATTATGTCCCTTTCATCCGAATAACAGTATCTAACCTCATGATACATGCTACGGATGTCATAGGCAGCCCTGCAAAATGACTCTTGACCCTTCAGCTCCCACCTGGGAACCTGTGCTAGTGCAGTACGTTGGAAGAAGACCTATAGGAGCATAGTCAAGGGCACCTTAAAATTCCCAGTTGGTTGTTACATTTAGAGAGAAACATATTTGAGGCAGTCTTGGCTCACAAAAAGGGTAGTGTAACTCCTGTGGCGTGCGCCATGCTGCTGTGCCTTGCAGCTCTCTGCTCAGCATTTTTACCTGGGGTGCCCTTCCTGGGCTGTTTTTGAGCGAGGATGAACGTCGGTGCTGAGGAGTGCGCGGGGTCTTGCTGGGGACATGCAGCACTGTGCGTCCTCCACCTCGCCTGTGCTAGAGAGCAGGACACATCCCTGCCCCGTTAGCTCTGCCAGTATGTGGGAATGGGGGGGAGAAGACAACCTGCTGCCTGAAGCGCGGGGTTTGGGGGTAGGTGAGGAAGACTGCTCGTGGCTGTGCTGAAGGCTTGTGAYGCACAGCTCTGATCCAGCAAAGCATATGGATGTATGACTGACTCTAGGTGCTGGCTTTTTATCATTCCTCAGGTTACTGAGCTGTTCAGCCAGGGTGTAACACTTCCTTACTTCTGCGGGAAACTTCATTTAGCTTTATGGATATGTAGCTTATTCACATTTTTCCTCTCGACGAGGAGGCCCAGGGCAGAGCTCATGGAGGGGGTTTGTACGGCACCACTGGAGCCCAGCAGTGCCAGCCTGGTGCCCCAAACTTTATCAAGTTCTGTGGGAAGTGCCGTAAGTACTATGTAGCATATTAGCAGTACCAGATTTGTTAATGCTGCAGAGATAACAGGTTTGCTACCCAGTGTGGTTGGGATGCTACCTGGACTGAACTACCGCTGTATAACAACACGTTGCGCTTTTCATTCCGCTTAGCCGAATATCCTGCTCTACGGAGGGGAAAAACCAGCAGGGATCTATTAGCTCCAGTTCGGAGATGAAGCGCTAGGCATGTGGTTTCATGAGTGGCTTCGACTGACCTCGTGTTGGGCAGCTGCCAAGGGCCGGTGCCAGCTCCCCATGCCCAGCTGCACGTCCCCTCCTGCCTCGTGCTGGCCCCAGCCGGGGATGCTGTGCATCACCGGGTCATCGCGGGATGCCATGGGGTGCAGTTGGATGRGCACAAAAGGTCTTGCCCATCGTTAGTGGCAAGCTTTTAAGTATAACGTAGACTTGCCAGCTCCCAGGCGTTGGCTCCCTGCCTCCCCCATACTCCAGTCCTTGCCCTCCTGCAATCGCTGTTACAGGATTTCCCAGATCTGAGATCCCTAGCCAGCTCTGGTATCTTCTGTGGCCAAAACTAGCACTTTTATGCATTGAGGGAATAAGTAGGAACCCTTTTATTTTTGTCATACCTCTTAATGCATTTTCCTTGAGGAAGCGTTTGTTAAAAGGGTCAAGTAGGGTTAGAGAAGATAAATTTGGGCCTCTGGGTGTGCTGTAGCTTGATGGGCACGAAGCTCTTTCTGTTTGCCTCTGTCAGATACTTGCAGAACCGTCATAATAAAGGCTGGCACTAGCTACAGCAGCACTATCTGCACTCGCTTTTCCCCTCCTTCTGGCAAGAAATTTGCTGGGAAACCATTTGTATTATTTAACTAATGATGACTAATGCTTGAGAGTGGATATCTGTGCAATGTAGGATTGTGCCTGTCTGAGGTCTCAGCACTAACCCTCTGTTTTCTGTGCCCAAGAACACAGCCTTCCCTAAAAGATAAAAATGAAAAATATTTTGCAGGAATCCTTTTCCTTCCCCCTTTTTGAGAGTGAATCATCCTGAAAGTGAGTTCTCTAAAAATGCCCATCTCAGTGTTTGTTGAGGCAAAACTGGGTGATAAGTAGTTTTGGGGGAGAAACAGAGACACGCTGGAGGCCCTTGTCTCTTCTGGGACATGCACTCTTGTCYGCTTTTGGAGGGTTTTTGTCCCAGTGCTGGGTGACAGATCTCCAGCACCTTCCTCCTTCACTYCCTTGTGTGTGGAGGCAGGAGGGTTACACTCTGTGTAAGCCTCTGGCGTAGGGACAAGGGACACGTATCTCGATGATTCTGGAGCTGTCAAAGGCCTGTCTTGGCTCCTGGTAGCAGCCAAGGATGGCTGGAGGATCCCTGGGCTCTGAGGGTAAAAGGCAGCTGGGCTTTTGCGAACGTACCCCCATGCAGTTCCGTCCCGGTCGCTGCAAGGGGAGCAGCAACCCACAGCCTGGACACCCTGTGCTGGGCAAAGTCTGGATAGCTCCTTGGAGGCTCCCAAGCAGCTCAGTATGATGGAGCAGCCTGATGGAGCACCCCAAAATTAATCCATTCTGTGGCATATGCAGCTGGTTGGGCTGAGCTCACCAGGAATGAAGCTTTTGCCTCACATGTGCCATTTTCGAGCACCACATTATGACTTGCGTATTGCTCTGCTTTGGCCTGAGTGTCCTGCTGCTGGGTACTCATGAAGCCTCCAAGGTCTGAGAGGTCTCTGTTTAATTTAATTTTGTTTTTGTTTTTTTTTTTTTTTTTTTGGGGAAAATGGTGTACCCGGTTGCAATCTTACTCTTTCTCTCCATCGCCTTTCAGGACAGCGCCTGCTTCCTTCCTAAAGAAACCATTAGCTTGCATGCTCTGAACCAAAATGTTAGCTCAGCTGTAACAGATGGATGGATATGGGTATCATGTGGCAACTTAATGAATAATATCTATCACCTAATTTCCCGAAAGTTGGCATGTAATGAGGCTGGTGCCATGATTATTACCTCTCTAAATCATGGCTTTAAGATGATGACAATCCCTCCTGCCCCAAGGATACAGGACAGCCAGACAATGATGTACATTTAATTGCTGTGTGAGAGAGGCAATGTGTTCGGGAGCATGCCATTGCCTTTAAATTATCTTCTGCAGTACAAACGCTAGAGGAGATTAGTGCAGATTGGAGGGGAGGGAGGGCCCTGCCACGCTGCGAGGTGCTGTATATATGTGTATGTTTATTCACTTGAGCCAGCTGGGGGTGGTGGTGTGAGCTGGCCGGGCATGGAGGTGTGACTCCCAAGTTTGCCTTCCCGGTCTCTTCCCAGGACTGAAGAAGCAGTAGATGGAGAGTGGATCGCTCACAACGGCATAGAGATGCTTCCTTTGTTTTTCTGATGAGTGTTTGTGGTGAATACCTCTGTGGACCCAGGACTATGACCTCCCAAACAGTGACCTTGGCTTGGGGGGTGAAAGCTGCCAAACCTCTGCCCAA
This sequence comes from Oceanodroma leucorhoa, assembly GCA_030449065.1. NCBI lineage: Eukaryota > Metazoa > Chordata > Aves > Procellariiformes > Oceanodroma > Oceanodroma leucorhoa. Next base: position 8,331,488 of record JASVER010000027.1, on the reverse strand, counting down.
ACCTCCTCCCACTACAGGAAATCTCTGTCCCTGTTTTCTTCCTACCACAAACCACGGCTGGCCATAAAGCAGAGCCGATGCCCACATTGTGGGCTCTCAGCTTGCTCACGTGGCTGCTTCCTAGCCAAGGGAGGCATCCCTGCTTGCAGGGCCCTCCCAGACTGTCTTGTTCTTCATCAATTGATTGAATAACCACTCCTAGTAAAATTATTACTCTGCTGGGCTTTTAAGGTGTCTTTCATTAGGTGCTATGCTATGACAGTTGGCAGGGCTATGGCTGGGTTGTGGGTGAATCAGATACTGCAGCTGACCCTTGGAAAGTGGCTACTGCCAGCCTGCCTGTACTGCTGGTTAGTGCTGCTTTTTTTTGCTGTGCTGTGCCCCTTGCTTGAGTACTTTGTGTCTGTTTAATTCTTCTTTCCCTTTTAATTCTGCCCCCATCTCCCTGATATATGGTTACAAGCTGCCTGGCTGCGGGGCAGAGCAATGGACACACTGCTGCTCTGGTCCTCTCCTCCACTTCGGTGCTTCCGAGCCACGTGATGACCATAGGTGACAATAGGCTTAAAACTGTGACAGTGGCTGCTTTGGGTCAGACTGAAGATCCCCCTTGGCCTGATGTTCTGTCCCCAGCAGTGCCCAGGGGAATTAAAACTAGGGCAATGTGATGATCACATACAATGATGTGTTTCCCTACAATACTTGCCCAGCCTCCAGCGATTTGCAGCTCGAAGACTTCCCAAGCCAGGAGTGTTACCTTCAGGTTTGGTGGCCCCTGCGTAGCCACCATCAGCAGCATCACAGCTGCTTCCAATTCCTGCAGCGTGGCCCCCAAACCCAGGTGCTCGTCTGGTTTGCAGGGAGATGGCTGTAAAACCAGCAATACTGTAACTGCCTGGATATTGTGAGCAACAGGCCACTTGCAAAGCCGCCCAGTGCTCTGAACCGTGTGGGGTGGGACTGCTTGGCTGCGTGTTGCAGGGGAGCCACTGAGGTGCTGGAAGAGGAGACCCACGATGCYGGTGGACCCCCACGGGTGCAGGGGGTGTGTGTGCCTGAGTTAGCCTCTTGTCCCTCTCTCATGTTGGCTCCCACAGCGGTGACCAGTGTCACCCTCCTCTGGCCCTGGCCTGCAGGGCTTCCAGCTGGAAAGGTGGGCAGGTTCTGCAGAAGTAAGGTGAGGATGCGAGCAGCCTGCACGAGCGCAGAGCTGGCAGGGGCACATGCACATACCTCGGTAGGATCCTTCCACGGCTCTGTGAGCTGCCACCTTCGGGAACACCCTCGGGTTTGCTGTTCCCTGAGGGTTTTTGCAGCCGAAAGGTGGCCTGGAGCATTTCTTTGCTTTCCTTCCCCCAAACACCATCCTGCCAATGCTTTGCAATGTCAGAAGATGTTCCCACACCTGCTGGAAAGATGCTATCTGCTAAAGCAATGGTGGCCATGCCGATTGATGTCCCAAAGTAACATGGGTTTGTTCTCTTTAATTCTCCGCGGTGAATTGGCTGCCGCAGGTCTGAGCCTGCGCTGAGCCTTTTTGTCACTAAAGACATTGTAGTGCTTATGGCATTAGCGGTTACATAAGCTGGCTGTCTCCGAGGGGGCTTTGCCCTGGCGTGATGCTCCTTTAGGGTTAGGTAAGAGCCAGACACGGAGCAGGGGGATGTGAAAAAAAAATACACATCTGTAGTCAAGAGGCTTATTTGAACTTAACACACCCTGCAGGAAAACCCGGTTTTTGGAGTTTTCACGTGTTCTCTCTGGCTCCGCAGATTAGAGGGGGACCGTGGGAAAGCTGCCAGGGCTTGCAGATCAATCCAGCCTTTGTAAATCCCTTCATCTGACTGGTGGCTTCATACAATTGAGTATTACGCGGTTTATTATTGTTGGTTGATTAAATTCCTGTTGGTCAACACAAATAGTGCTGCACAGGCTGAGCGTTCGTGGGATGGAAATTGGCATTGCAGAGCACTTCCTAGAGAAAGGCAGGGACAACCTGTCATTTAAAACCGCATTCAGGGGACATTTAGGGGGCGAAAGGACAAATCCCTCCCTGCGAGCGACTTTCCAGCCATTTCTCACGTGCCTGCGGAGGCTGAGCCTGCAGCGAGCGAGTGTGAGGGTCGGGTCCCCRCTTTTCTGGCGGCGAAGGCAAGCAGCCCCAGCAGGGATGTGCTCCCAAGCCCCCGTGTCTGCAGGGTGGGGGAGGCGTGGTGCGGGGTGGACCCAGCATATGTAACTAGGATTAATGGGATGAAATTAGGCGAAGGAGAAAGTCATCAGGAAATGTTTCCTCAAGGTGAAAGCTATTAGGCTGCGGCAGTTTCTCAAGGGAAACGATGGGTGCTTACTTACTTGGCTCGTGTTAAAATGAGAACATGAGAAAAACTTGGCTGGGGAGAGGAGATGGGCAACATCAGCGGCTTTAGGGGGCTCTGGCAGGCCATGACCCCCCAGGAACAGTGCATTTCTGGGAGAGGTGGAGGGGGCCCCGAGTGGGACTTTTGCCTCTCTGCAGGGCAGGGTCTTCTTCAGCTGAGGTTTGAACTCAGGGGAGCTGGCGGCTGCTGTCTGCCAAAGCAAGATGTTACCGGTAAGCTGGCAGCAGGGACTTGTCCCGGTGTGAGAAGGGCTCTGGCAGGCCCTGGAACAGTASTCCCCAAATTTGTGGCCCTTCCTCTTTCTAAATACTTGACTGGCTTGTAAGGAGGGAGGAGGGCGTAGGACAGAGCTCTCAAGAGTGGGAGCAATTGGCTAACAAATAGTTGGGGAACCTCTGTGCTAGATGACCTGAAACGTCTTTATGCTTTTATCAATGGCATTACCTTGAATGTCCATGTATTTTCCTTCCACATCCTTGTGCCCAAACCAAAGCAACCCTCTTTATCTTTGGGTGTGATGATTCGTTTCCCATCTGCATGCAATGTGCACCCCTAGAAAATGAGCCCACCTTGTTATTGAAAGGATGCCTGTGCTTAGTAGTCTTTTTTCTTTTATGTGTGTAAATGAAGAACTATTAAGAAAGTCATCTTCTCTCCCTCTCCTAGTTCTCAGATTGTCCTGMGATGTGGGCGCAGAGGAGCCCCAGATGACCCTCTGCAGTGAGCAAGCAGGAGATGCCTGGGGCTACACATGATTGGGAAGGAAGATGTCCATGTCAGGGTCCCTTTCCGTATCCCTTCCCTTTGTCCCAGATCTGCCATGATGTGTGTAACCAGAACTGACTCATGGACGTGACGCTACGGAGCGAGCAGGGGTCCATGCTCATGGCTTACTGCTGAAAGCCCACTTTTCAAGGCCAAAATGCAAAATACACACTCGAAGACCAACATGCAGAGGTGGAGGCGAGGCTGAGAGCGAGCCATGGAGGCCTCTATGGAGACCCAGAGAAGTGCGTGGTAACTGGCCTTGTGGGGAGCGGTCAGCTACCAGTCCAAAGGGCTTGAATGAGAGGTAATAAACCTGTTAATAAATAACAGGGAAAGCTGGCTGCGTTGCATAATTTTAATTTCTGAATGTAACCTTGGGGAAACATGGTAAAGGTTTGCACAGTCCTTTTGCAAAACCGTAGCGAGCACTCATTTGGCTTGTGGGAGCAGAAAGCCTCCTCCGATGGCCTGGTCTCTTGTGGGATTCATTTTATTATCCCGGGTGGCCAAATGCCTGGACTCTCCTTGGCTGGCCCAGGCAAGGTGACAGCGCAGTTCCCTGCGTTGCTGTAATGGCCAGGGGACTTGTCCTGCGGGATGCTCCCAGCCGCCTTCCCTCGCAGCGCGGGGTGCTCAGCATCCCCCGGAAAGGGTCAGTGCTGGCAAGGACCGGCTTTGTAGAGCGCTTCCTAAAACTCCTGGCTGAGGGTGGTAGCATGGACAAGAGGGAGTCACAGTTATCAGAGAGATCTATCTGAGGATTGACTTGCTATTTCTAAATGATTTATCCTATTTTTATTGCCGTAACATTGTACTATTAACTTATTTTAAAACAGATTTTGTTTCCTATTGTCTCATTATTTCAATCCAACCCAGTGATACATTGTAATCTGCTCCTCCATCTTGTTTCTACTCCCTATAGACATTGTGCTCTTAGGAAATGCTTAGGTATTGTCTAGCCTTTCTTTCCAGGCATTAATTATACGTTTACTGTATTCAGATTCTTAAGCCATACCACGTGTCACTCGTAGGTATCTGGAGTCTCTGTTCTGCTCAGTTTCGGGATATAGCATATTTTTGGCTGGCCTATTGCTGTTCCCAGCTGTCCCTGACAGAGCACGCGCTGGTTCGRCATAGCCAACACGTTGCCCTCGACAGCCCTTTTCCTGTTTAATTTCCTTTCGCTCACTGCCGCGGCAGGGCAGCGGGCGCAGGCAGGAGAGGGCTGCAGGTAGGAGGTGGGGCATTGCTGCTTTCCAAAACGAGGGTTTCCCTCCACCCTTCTGTAAGAACATAGGCAACAGTCTCTGCTCTGTTTGTGTAATTTGATGGCACGAAGGGGCTCCTCTGTGACCTAGGGTGTTTTTTTTTTGGTTGAATTTTATCTCAGGTGAAGGCTGGCAGGGGTGGGATTCATGCCATGTTCCAGCTTGAGAATGAAGGGCTGTACAGTGAATTGACTGTGCACACTTTATCATTTTTATGTGTGGCTGTTTTTCCTGTCTGTGCTGAGTCCTTAAAGGTATTTGGGAAGAAACTTACCTTCCTCCCACAGTCACGCTGCCGTTGGAATGTGTTTATCAAAAGTGAGTTGAATTACTAGGCAATCGCAGCACGTAATGTTTAACTACGTTCTGCAGTAGGACAGTGCAAGGCTGAGTGGGTTTCTGCTGCTGGGTGGAAAGGAGGAACCGGGCAGGGGAAGAGAGAAGAACCCACTCAGAAAATAGCCCAAAACAGAGGGGACTGGGTGGAAGGGAACGAGGTCCCYTCAGTGCTCTGGACTGCAGCAGAGCTTTGCTTCCCGAAACACTGGCTTGCTGGGAGAGACCAGCACATTAAACCAGCTAATTGCAAAATACACATAGATCCAAACCTGAAATATGGGTGAACGCTGGGACCTGTGCAGGTGCCCGTCCTAGCTGGAAGGAGCCACTGGCTTTACAACTGCAGTTATTTTTGGCAAATAGGACTGGGCACGCCGTTTCTGCCTGCAGTGTAGCCAGGCTCCGTATCCTCGGTGATAGAAATTTGTGTGTCTTTGACACAGACGCACACAATCCCCAACTCCAGAATAGTTTAGCGTGGAGAGATTTAGATGTTCCCTGGCGATTGCCTTAAGCCATGGGCTTGCGGCTATTTTAGGCTTTCTTCCTCTCTCTCTTGGAGGGTCTGACCAGAAATTTCATCCTGAGCTAAAAATTGCATGAAATTGGATGCACCTGTGTTAAAAATGCTCTCTTGATAAATCAGCATGATTTATGAAAAACTGCTTTACGTAAAAATTCCCAACCAGCCCTCATCCCAAGGAGCGTGGCAAGAGCGGGTGACACCGCAAAACCACGTGTCTTGCTCTTCACTTGGGCAAGAGCCCTCCCCTGCCAGCCCCAGGTGTGGGCATGAGGTTTGTTACCATCCTGCCCAGTACGTAAATGCCAGCCACAACTGGATAAATACTTTTTGCTGGAAAAAGGCCAGCAATTTTTAACACCTTTGCTACCTTGCACTTTTTTAGGCTCAGGGGAAGAGATAAGGGCAGCCAGCGCCGCGGTTAAGGAGGGAGTGCGGGGCAGCCTGGGCCGGGGCGGGGGGGATAACGAATTCCTGGGCACAGGGAGGCTGTTCAGCAAGTGTTGGGCCCCTGGGKGGAGGACTTTGATCTGACTCCAGCCTTTTCCCACCGAGGCATCACTTTTGAATGCGTTCCTGCTCTCAGCCTTGCCGTGCACGGCAGACAAAGGCGAGGGGAGCGGGGAAGGAGCGGGGGGAGGGGGGGCTGTTTACCCTCATCAGGAATGGTCGAGTGGCCCAAGTCAATAGAGCCTATTTTTCATTAATCTAATCATTAGTTTTTTCTCGCTGCCAATTAAATTTTTCCTGTCGGTAGTCAGAAGGGCATCGTTTGCATCTGTGAGTTTTTTTTTAATAGGGGGCTCCCTTAACATGGTGGGGGTATTTGAGGAGTGGAAATTAAAGTTTAATTTCTGTCTGAACGTGGCGGAAGAGGATTTTTGAGTTTTAATTATCACGCAGCTTGGATTCCTGACGGTTGAGGACCGCATTGGGAAGGCTGGTTTCCATTGTGCGGAGTGGATAATTATGCAGCCCTCTCCCGGGCTCGCTGCATTTATTGTCCAGAAGAATCTTCCCAAGCAAAAGGGAGGAGCAGATTTACAATCCGAAATGCATTTTCAGAGCCTGCAAAAGTTTCAACTTGATGTTTGCAAAGAAAGACTTTTCCAAATATTTAAGATCTTCTTATTTACCCTTTTAACAARAAAACCTCTATCAATTTATCTGGTAATCTGCCTTTCCCCCCAGAGGTTGCTTAGGAAGTAGTTTTGTAAACTCGAAAGAGCCCTTCTGCAGCTGGACTGTTTAGTGCTATCAGTTTCTAAGCAGGATTCCTTCAAAGGCAGTGGGAATTTCTGCATAAAACCTACCACCCATTTGTATGTACAATGTCGAATATAAGATTTATAGCCATCTGAAACTTGGCAGTGCTTCTTACGTAGGAGGTAATGTTAATCTATCCAGGAGAAAATATTGAAGGATTCAAACAAACCTAAAATTTCAAAGCAAAACTCACTCACAACTCTTCTGTTTCACAAGGCTTTGGATTAACCTGATGTCTTTCCCACAGGCTTTTGAACCATTGATGGTTAGAAGTTTGCCATAGAAATGTAAAAACTTCAGCAAAGGTCTTGTCAAATATGGTGAAGCTTTTGCAACTTCAACAACCACCCCAAATCTTTCAAGGGTGGAATCAAATCTGCTTGTGTTTGGATGGGTTCAGATCTGGGGGCAAATGTCTTGTGCAGCTTTGGTCAGGGTGATGAGTTCAAAGAGAAAAATACTGATTGTGGGTGCTCACTGTTTCTCCTTGCTGAGAGGTGGAGAGGCAATAGTGCAAGATGGAAACCAGGGAGCAGATTCTGGGATACACTTGCAGTCATTTCAGTGGATTTGCAAGTGGTAACTAGCAGGGCAGTTGGGCATTCAAACGTTTCAGATCAGCCTGTTTTCCAGAGCTTTCTGGCTGTGACAGAGTGACAAAAGGCTCTGAACCCAACTTGACTTCATTTGCAACTCTTTTTGGTTTCACTAGTGCAAACTCAAGAGTCTTTGGGCTTCTGATAGCTACCTACCTATCCTGAAAGACCATGGGGTTGTTTTGGGGAAGGTAGCAGCTTATTATGGGGGGTTCTAGACTATTAAAATAGGTTAGGACAACCTGGCCTCCATTCCCCACATACTCAGTTTTCAAATTAGCACCTTTGTATTTTCTCTTGTGCTGCCCTAAGACTCATAGACATGGACACGGCTTTCTCTGTAGCCTTCTCTTCCTCTGTCACGATGCCTACAAGCCTTGACCCAGGTTGGACTCTCAGTGCTGCTGAGCCTCTTTCCTAACCCACATGGTTTCCTGGCATTCCCCAGCTTGTCTGCATTCACTGAGCTCCTCTTTTTTAAGCTCTTTTGGCTAGAGACCATATGTTGTTACTATAGTCATACCGAGCCTCGTGCATGTTRGCCTTCTGTGATTTAGGACTGTGAATTTCTGTGGAAAAGCTGGAAACAATAACTCTTAAAGATAAGAACTCTCTTTTTTGGGGCGGTACTAACTCTTGAAATCCCTGGCTGTATTTTAAAACAGCCAACTGTTTCCAGTATAACCTTTTTATTGCAAACATCCCATTAGTATCGGAGGGCCCTATCCCAGCACTTGGTCTTCTCCACACGCTCTTGCCAGCTCTGCTTTCTGCTTTGCCAACCACCATGCAGTTAGGTGAGACTTTCTGCAGCTGATGGAAAACCAAAGTGCGTGGATGGTTTCAGATTACTGAATCTGACATGCCAATCAAAGGCTGTTTAGTGATGTAATTTTTGCCTTCAAATAACTGTGGTGAAATAGCCACAGATTTTCTCATGTGATGTTTGTACAGGGTAGGCATGGAAAACAGAACTGAAGAGCTCTTGGAGTCACCTAACCAATCCCTTTGCCCCAAGGCAGACTTAGCTCTACCCAAACTACTCCTGACAGATGTTTGTCTATGGTGGATCTTGTTCTCACCAGCAAGGAGGGGCTGGTGGGGAATGTGAAGCTCAAGGGCAACCTTGGCTGCAGTGACCATGAAATGGTGGAGTTCAAGGGCCGAGGAGGGCGCACAGCAAGCTCACTACCCCGGACTTCAGGAGAGCAGGCTTTGGCCTCTTCAGGGATCTGCTTGGTAGAGTACCATGGGGTAAAGCCTTGGAGGGAAGAGGGGCCCAAGAAAGCTGGTTAATATTCAAGGATCACCACCTCTTCCAAGCTCAGGAGCAATACATCCCAACAAAGAGGAAGTCRGGCAAAAACGCCAGGAGGCCTGCAGGGGTGAACAAGGAGCTCCTGGACACAAACAAAACACAAAAAGGAAGCCTACAGAGGGTGGAAGGAAGGACAGGTAGCCTGAGAGGACTACAGAGAAATTTTCYAAGCAGCCAGGAATCAGGTTAGGAAAGCAAAAGCCCTGRCAGAATTAAATCTGGACAGGGATGTCAAGGGCAACAAGAAAAGCTTCTATAGGTACATTGGTGATAAAAGGAAGACTAGGGAAAATGTGGGCCCTCTCCAGAAGGAAATGGGAGACCTGATTACCCAGGATATGGAGAAGGCTGAGGTACTCAATGACTTTTTTGCCTTGGTCTTCACTGGCAAGTGCTCAAGCCACACCGCCCAAGTTGCAGAAGGCAAAGGCAAGGAGTGGGAGAATGAAGAACCACCCACTGTAGGTGAAGATCAGGTTCAAGACCATCTAAGGAACCTGAAGGTGCAYAAGTCCATGGGACCTGATGAGATCCATCCACGGATCCTGAGGCAACTGGCGGATGAAGTTGCTAAGCCACTGTTATCCATCATGTTTGAGAAGTCGTGGCAGTCTGGTGAAGTTCCCACTGACTGGAAAAGGGGAAACATAACCCCCATTTTTGAAAAGGGAAAAAAGGAAGACCCRGGCAACTACAGGCCAGTCAGTCTCACCTCTGTGCCCGGCAAGATTATGGAGCAGATCCTCCTGGAAACTATGCTAAGGCACATGGAAAGTTCAACAAGGCCAAGTGCAAGGTCCTGCACATAGGTCGGGGCAATCCCAAGCACAAATACAGGCCAGGCGGAGAATGGATTGAGAGCAGCCCTGAGGAGAAAGACTTGGGGATATTGGTTGATGAGAAGCTCAACATGAGCCGGCAATGTGCACTTGCAGCCCAGAAAGCCAACTGTATCCTGGGCTGCATCAAAAGAAGTGTGGCCAGCAGGTCGGGGGAGGTGATTGTCCCCCTCTACTCCGCTCTCATGAGACCCCACCTGGAGTACTGCATTCAGCTGTGGGGCCCCCAGCATAAGAAGGACATGCACCTGTTGGAGCGAGTCCAGAGGAGGGCCACGAAGATGATCAGATGGCTGGAGCACCTCTCCTGTGAAGACAGGCTGGGAGAGTTGGGGTTGTTCAGCCTGGAGAAGAGAAGGCTCCGGGGAGACCTTATAGCAGCCTTCCAGTACCTGAAGGGGGCCTACAAGAAAGCTGAAGAGGGACTTTTTACAAGAGCATGTAGTGATAGGACAAGAGATAATGGCTTTAAACTGAAAGAGGGTAGATTTAGATCAGATACAAGGAAGAAACCCTTCACTATGAGAGCGGTGAGGYGCTGGACCAGGTTACCCAGAGACGCTGTGGATGCCCCATGCCAGGTTGGATGGGGCTTTGAGCAACCTCGTCTAGTGGAAGGTGTTCCTGCCCATGGCAGGGGGGTTGGAACTTGGTGATTTTTAAGGTCCATTCTAACCCAAACCATTCCATGATTCTATGATTCTAACCTGCTCATGAAAGCTGTCATCAATGGCAATTCCACCACCTCCCAAGGCAATCTATTCTAGCCCTTAAATATCTCTGTTATTAGAGAGCTTGCTCTTCCTGGGTGGACATGGAGAACAATTTATTTACTTCATGKTTTTTTGACAATCATTTACATATTTGAATCCGTTACTACATCTATGTTTGGTCTTTTCTTCATCAGGCTAAACAATCTGGGTTCCTTCAAGCTCGCCTGCTAGATTATGCTTTCCACACTCTGATCCTCCTTATTTCTCTCCTGAATTCCTTCCAACTAGTCCACATGAGTCTTGAAGCGTGATGCCTAAAACTGGATACAGATCCCTATTCAAGATCTTTAATAGCACCGATGAAGGAGGATTATTTCCCCTGTTTACATACAGGGCTCTTGTTTCTGCATCACGATACGATCCCACATACTGCTTTTGCCCCAGCGTGACACTGATTTGTGCCCAGTTTATGAACTGCAATAGCCCCCAAGATCCTTTTTCACAGAATTGCTGTGTATGAGGAATCGAAGGATGCTGCCACAAAAGTTTAGGTCGATCTCGGCAGAGGCTTTGAGCGTAGGATGCTGGCAATGGGATGGGCTTAGCCTTTGGTAGGTGTTGTAGAGACAGGGACAGCAGCTACTGCAGCGGTAGCCAGAGTCAGGTAGGAAGGGTTGGGTTTTGGAGGTGGGCGGGAGGAATTAAGTAACTGGATTGATACCGGTGGAAATGAGTACAGCCTGTCCCCTTGGTTTCAGGGATTTTCCCTGGGACCGTACCTTCTTGGTGACTTCTAGAGGCTGCAGCATTCCTTGAGGTGCCCCCAAAAGGAGGGCACGGAGCAAAGCAGGCTACTCTTTCCGAAGCATCCACACCATCCCAAATGTTTTGAGTCGTTTGTAGCTGGTGGAAAGCCACTAATCGGCTTCGGGGCTTTTTTTGACCAGGTCACGTGACTGTGCTACCAAGATTAAAGCAGCACGAGGAAGGGAAAGAGGCTTAAACAGCTGAGGGTGGCTGGCAGGTCATTTTAACCTTTTCATAATCATTAAAGCTGCAGAATCCCATTAGCGGTGAGTGACTTGCAGCTCCGGTCCCCGAATGAGCGCTGGTGACACAACTTTCCATTCACTTCCATCTTCCCCCAAGGGAGAGTCCGGCACAGCTGGCTCATAGGGTCCGAACTTCAAGGGCAGGGTCCAGCCATTCCTTCCTGTGCATCAACGAGTCCATCGCACCAATGAGAAGCAATCCATGGGTCTATCAAAAGCGGAGGATTTACCTCTCTGTATCTAAAATTAGACTCTCATGGAAGGTCCTGCTTAGGCCATACTGTGGTAGATCAGCCCTTGCCCATCTGTGGCAACAGTAGAGAGGTACAGGATAAAGAAGATTATGATGATCTCCTAACTCACTGCTTTGGCACTGGTCAACAGGCTATGGCTTTAGGATTGGTGACAGCTGAAGATCCTGCACTGTGGCAGTGCAGCTCTGACATGGGAAGCAAAGCGTTTTGGATGGAGCTACGTTGACTAAGRCATGAGGCAGTCAAAGAGCCTCCAGTTTGTTGGTGTTACTCATCTTTTCCTCTCTTGCAAGTTTTCATGAGCACCGCGTCACATCCAGTAGTCAGTTTGATCTTCTCCTGTCCTTCCTCCAGCTTCTGCATCTTTTGTTGTCTCCCTTCATATCAGCCAGTAAGCAGTGATAGAGAAATGCTGGTACCACACTCTCTGGAAGGGAGGATCACTCTGATCCACCTGCAATTTGAATGTTGTCCTACTTTCTCTGGAATTGTCCTTTCTGCATTCAGGCAGTTCTTCACTGAGTACGTCTACATGGTTGGACAGCAAATGGCTTCCTAAAGAGGCCAAGGAAAACCTGAAATCTGCTGGGTGTCACTGAGCTGTGATGGGTGTTGCAGGTATTGCAGCACTTGGAATTGATCTAGGGAGCACCTGCTCCCTCGGACAGTGCAGGCTTTCGTGTGCATGGGGCAAGGGTGCTGCAGCGGATGTAAATCAGCTTTCCTCTCTTACACGAACACCAGTCAAGACCGTCTTGGACATTAGTGTTTCTATCACTGTGTTTCCTTATTGCTTCTAATTACAGTCTGTCCACTCTTGCTTGAAGGCTCAGTCTGAGACTGAACCTCAAAAAAACCCCCACACTGATTGTTGTCGGAGCGATGCCCACAGTCGTGCATTAAAACACAACTTGTAAAACAAACACAATCTTTTCCTTGGTTGTTTACTTTCAAAATCTCTGGAGGACAGAAGGAAAGATTTCCCCAGGAAACCTGGACAAACAGGAGTGACTAATAATCGGGGCTGAGCYGGCCTGTCACGCAGGCAGCATGTTGTGTGGGGAGCGCACCTGAGCAACCCGCTGAAGGTGCCATCCTCTGCAAGCAGGCTTRCAAGGAGAGCTGTGGAAAGCCCCGGAGAGCTGCAGCAGCACTGTCTGTCCTTGCCCACTCCCAGCAGCRGAAGAGCAGCTACCGGTTGTCCTCCTCAGGAGAGGGAGAGCGTGGTGTCAGACTACAAGACTGGGAGGTGTTTTACCACCTTCCCGTTAAGCAGGTTTTACGGGTTGAGTGGGTTAGACATCCTCTGATGCAAGCGATCTCCAGTGGTCCCTGCTGTGCTATGCTGTGATAGAAAGACGGCCCCTGCGAAGATTGTGATGTGAAGGTCACCCAAGCAAGGAAGGAGAAACCGGTGGCCCCTTTCCGATGGGACAAGAAAGCTCTCTCCCGGCTGTGCTGCAGCACACAGGCACACACGTACACACGCTCCTCCTTCCCTATCAGCCGCCTCCTAATGAAATCCTGATAAGATATCGGGAGCTCTTGGAGCTCCTGTTGACAGTCGTCGCGGRCAGATGTTTTGCTGTGCACGGAGATGATGTCATGGCTGGAAGTCGCAGTAATGAGCTGTAAAAGCCAAAATCAGGAGAGACCTTATCAGACTGTTACAGACCGACTTGAGGCCGCTAAGCTCCCAGACAGGCCTAATGAACTGGAACTGAGTCGGGAACGTGCGGCCTTGAAAAACTTCGGAGCTCGTAGTTACAGGCTTGCTATGAAATGTTAATTAAATAGCTGCAGTGGCATATGTCCCATCCTGCTGGAGCAGTGCTTTGCAGCAGCACAGCCGTGTCGCCAGTGCGTAACCACCAGCTTGTGAGAGTTAAAAAAAATGTGTATTAGTCTGAGACCAGATTTCTTTGTGATTGGACTGACAATGCACTTCTCTGTTGTTTTGACTAGTGTTTGAATACTTATTGCATACCAGAGCCATCACCCGCACCTTAAAAATGAGGCCTCATCCTACCAGTCTTATTCAGACAGATGTTATCGTGGGTGGCTTTGGATGCTCCGTAGGGACCTTTTATTTATTTAGTGTAGTCTAAGGCAGCGTCCATTCYGTAAAAGTGTTCTGTAGCACCTCAGCTATGGAAATAATCAAGATTTGGCCTTAGTCTGTTTCTGTTAAGTGCCCTCCTGTCACGTCTTTAATGCTGCCTGGCAGAGTGTGGAGGAAGATGCTCCCTACGCAGCTTGGGGTGAAGGAGGTGGTGGGGTGAGAGGTAGAGCATGCTGGTATGGTTTGCTTGCAGAATATCTTGCAAAGCTACAAAAGACTGGAAGCTTCTGTCTGCCATAGACCTTGTCATTGCATATTCTCTTACCACGTCCCAAGGGAGACCCCAAATTGTGCCCAGGCTCCTGCTGGAGAGGCGTGGGGATCGGGGTTAGCAGAGCATGGTATTTTCGACCTGAGAGAAGAGAAGGAGGGCTTACGTCCGTTCAGCTTCTTCACCTCACTGCTGGAATACTTCATTTGGCTTTTACCTGCCTTTTGTCTGCAGATGTGCCCTCCCATCCCCTCGCACGCTTTCCCAGCTGCGTTTAGTGATATTTTCAGCGGGGACTACCTGGGTTGGAGCCTGGGTGCCACTTCTACTCAGGCTGGAGAGCTGCCTTTGTTCAGCAGGGACAAGGGCTAACGTGGGGACAGGGGCCAAGTCCTTTGGGCACTGGCAGCATCCTCCAGGTGCTGGAAGAACTGACTTCTCCCCGAGTCTGGGTGAGAGTCACTGCAGAGCTGAGTGTGCCAAGGCGAACCAAAGAGCTTGCCCCGAAAGCCCTGGTGGTGCCGTAGCAGAGTGCAGCACCTGCCAAACTAAAGTCACTCAGCGGTGGCTTTGCAGTGTCCCTGCTCACGTTTGAGCCATCCGCCGACTTAAGCCTGACGTGAAAACTTGCCTCGTGCACCCGTCCRAAACAGGACATTGGGAATGGGGTTTGCTGCTAAGAACAGAAAGATGGGGGCTGCCTAGGAAAAAGCAAGGGTGGTGGGTTTGCCCACCTCTCTCAATGATTTCCTTTAATGACAATATATAAAGAGATGTGAGTTTAACTTGCTTCCCAGCTGCTCTGAAAGAGCCCTGTTGCCTTAATAAATCAACTTCTTTACAAGATGTAACCGCTGGCCCATTTTTCAGCCTGCTTGTCTGTGTCAAGAAGCAAAACCAGCAGAGCAATGCGAATCTGAAATATGGTGCTGAAGAGCAGAGGTGCGATAACAAAACTGCCAACAAACAGCAAAATGTTTTATTGAGCACAGGTAAAAGTCTTTTTATGAGATGATATTTGATGGAAGGGGAGGAAGAGAAAATGTCAGCATCCCATCACACAAAGGAGAAGGCTGCAACTGGCTGCAAGGTGCAAACCTGGTGGAGCATCGCTCCTTCCTGCGTCTTCCCTCCTTGGGTTTGAATTGGGAGAATCGCTTTAGGGTCGCTGCTTTTTATGAGGGGGGGAAAACCTTTGTTTGCAGGACATTGACAAAATACAGCTGCGCTTTACTGTCTTAAATCCTACTTAGTAAAAGTAGCTCCTGGGGAGAGAACGCAGCGGGAGGCAGCGGGTGTCCAGCCTCGCTGCTGGGGGTGTGGGGCACCTCCGTGGTGCACGCGRGGATGGTGCTGGAGTGGGGCACCGCGGTCCGGACCTGCCAGCCAGCACCCCAGCTGGACACTGCATAACCCCCTCTTTGTAGAAGACATCAAAAAGACAAATCAAACCGCAGTGGGATGCCGTGGAAGAGGATTCAGGCACCTCTGTTTGTTCAAGTCTGCTCGTGCCGGGTTGTTCTGTATTGCCCAGGCTGGGTGTAGGGACTGTCCTGCTGTGAGTGAGTCCCATCAGAGGGCTCTCCACAGCTTCCTCATCTCACGGACACCTGCACTGACCTTTTCTTGCATCTCTGCTGTGAACCGCCCTAAGTAAAGGGACTGAATTTTTTTCTTATATTCATTTAAGTGCTAAGGCCTCATTATGAAAARGTCTTAAATAAAAGTGTCTTGATCCCAACCATGTAGCTACCACACAAATCTCTGCTCTCTATACTCGTGGTTTGGAGAAATGGCATACTAAGGAATAAAAACATTTATTTTGCTACTGTCAAAATAAATGTATAATTCATTGCATTTACCCCTCTGACAGATTCCTCTGAAATCTCAGATGAGGATCGGAAAGGCTCCAGTGTCTCCAAGTGTCTTTTAAAATGACACTGTTCTGTGCTCTGCAGGCTGAGAGATTGTTCTGATTGTTGAAACAGTTTCTAATTTATGTTTTAAAAAAGCTTCAGGAGCCAGGCTGTTCCCTGCTCTCTCAGAGGCCATGGAGTTAAAACAGGGTAGAGTGATTTGTCTTGCCTCAATTTAGCTGTAATGAGTATTAAGTGGTTTATCTATGTGGAGAAAAGTTACTCAGCTAGATTACATCCAAGTTGAATTACACCCCGTTCCAGATGGAGTATATTTTTTAAGACAGTAAATCTTGAGGAGGGTGGATAATAACAGTAATGCTCCTTTCTGGGCTGGAATGCGACTCTTCTACCTCTCGTGGAGATAATGTACGGAACTACATCCAATTAATTTTTCAAAGGCTTTGTAAAGAAACGGGTCTTCAGGTTTTACAGCTCTGCGAACAATTTAGCTTGAAGCATTTACATTGTACGAGTGAGCAATGGCTGATGGCGATGATGGTTTTCATCCGCTTTGCTGTTGCGGGTAGCAGCCTGGCAGGGCACAACCCCGTCTCTCTCCCCCCCTTCCTCTTCTGCACCTGCACTGCTGCAAGTGTGATGGCTGCGACAGGGAGGGTGTTGGGTGGGAGGTGAGACGTTTTGATGGGAAATTCCTTCCTTCTGGTGTCATCTGGTCCACTAAGCCACCCATTGCTCAGGCAGCTGGTGCTCGTGGCTGCGAGGAGGAACTGGAGGATGACGTTGGACCTGCTGGCATCCCAAGCGGCACCAAGTGCCAGAGCATTCTCCCAAAAAGCGTATCCTTGACCACCAGCCTTGTCTGCTTCCCTGATACTGTACCTCCCCTTCACTGTGTCATGCTTCTACAGAGCCAGCCAGCGTGGTTGTCTGGCCAGGGTAGGACGAGGTGTTGGGTCACCTGTGAGGCACCACCAGGCGGGGGTGGACTCGAAGTCGGTGCCAGGAGGTGGTGGCCCAGGCAGGCGAACTGGGGGTACGCCCCAGCACCCAGGTCTGGGAGCCACTCGTTCCACGGAGGAGAGGGCATTTGGACTGGTGAAGGTGGGGCATTCCTCACGGCTGGCAGCAGGCTTTGACAAGGCGATGGGGACCGTTCATTTAATTTCTAATGAAGGGGATGAGGTGGTCCAAGCTGTCAATGATCCAGCTCTACCATCTCTCCTGGGTGGGTCAGCGAGGCCGTCCTCGCCCCATGGCTCTGGGGGAGACAGGGGAGGAGGGAAACTCACTGATAAGAGGAAGGTCAGAGGCAGAAAAATGCTGGGAATGTGTTTCTTGATCTAATGTGGGAGAGACCCAGCCTGGGATTTCACTGCTCAGCCCGGCAGTGTTACTGCCTGCTGTCATGAGAGTTATGGGATTTTTTTAAACCTGAGCTCAAGATGCAAATGGCTCATCTGGCACCTRCCTCAACACAGGCAGGTCCGGAAGATGGAGGTGGTTCATCTCTGAGGGCACAGTGAGGATGGTGATGGCTCTGAGCACTGTTTGTCAGCCTTTGCCTGAGATGGAGCATCTTCTGCTCACAAACCAGCTCATTTGCTTTTTTTCTTCTTTTCTCTATATATTTTATGTTGCTGTGGGGTGTTTTCTGGCTCAGGTCAGATGTTGGACATGGTTTGGAGTTGAGTGGTGGCATTTGAAGAATTCTAGCAAATCTCAGAACAGGCTTTCAAGGCTGGAGGTAGCTGTGGTGTGCATTGACTCCTGGGGATGTAGGGGTTGCCTTCCCAAGGAGTACCCTTTTTTTGCAAAGGATATGAAACCAGTTCCCCATTTCCTTTTCTTTGGCAGCCATGCTCAAGTTTTTCCATCAACCAGCCAGTCCTTGTAGTATCCAGGGCCTGAACACAACAACTTCTGTGTCACCATTCAACCGCTTAACCTTAATTTCCTGTAGCTGTTAGCAGTGCTGGAACCCACCGCAAACACATGTTGAAGAGGTTGCTCGTGAGGTTCAGGTTGTCAGCCTCCACCTTGGGTAACTTCCCACTGTGCTTGAACGCAGAGCTGCTGGAGAGGCCCTTCGTGGGCACAGGACTGGGAAAAAGGGCTTGTCTGCATCAGAAATAGTTCCCATAAGCTATTTTTTTTGATTGCTGTTCTTTGCACATGATGTGGTGTGGTGGTCCACAATATAAACASTTAGTAGTGATAAGAGAGTACAAAGGTGAGGGGGGGCACTGCATATAGCAGGCTCCCTGCCACTTGGGAAACAGGCRACAGCCTTAGTCAGTAACTGTGGGTCTAGTGGAGCCTGTGCCTGTTACTGGCATCACATCAAGACCTTCTTTAGCATTATCAAGCATTTTTACACTTGTTTATGCAAGTGTTGCTGTCTGTGCAATTTATGCATGCAGAGACTGTGCTTGGTCCAGAGGCATATCTCTGATTCCCAGGCAGGCGTGGATTGAGCCTCTCCTTTGACACCGCTTTGAATCCTTCCTTGAAGCTATTTTGAATGCCCCGATACTTTGAGATAAAGATCAGGACCTGCTGTATCAGGATCAATGCATTCATTGTGTAGAGGTGCTCGTGCTCGGCTCTGCTGCTGCCCTGGCTGCCTGCGGCTACAGGTGAAGCTGGAGGGTAGGCAGGGAAGGACACCTTGTCTGACCAGATCTACCGATGGAGGCTGTTGTGTCCAGCACACGAGTGGAAATGGTGGAGCCTCTGGTTGTCTTCAGACAGAGCTGGAGACTGTTCTGAGAATTGTTTAGCCAAACGGGTATTACTGGACTGAATTTAGGGGTAAGTTAACAAAGTGTGGTGGCCTGGGGCACAGAGGAGGTCAGACCAAAGGGTCGCTGGTCTTCCTGGCTTTGTATTTAAGAATCTCAGCCTCCTCTCTCACCCTGCTGGAGGACAGGTTCATTGCTAATTCAGCAGGCTGTTCAAGCTGATGCTGAAATCTTGCTGACTTAAGCACCGATCTTCTGCAGCATTGTACTCACACCTTTGGGTATGCATGACTAAATTCACAACGCTGTTGGCACAAGGCCTTCGTGGGGAAGGTGCTACGGATCGATCCTATAACCTACTTGATTTGCCCTCTTCTCCTCTGACCTGGAGACTCCTCCCACGTTGGGGTGGTTGTTGGGCAGAGTTTGTGATCCCTACAGCTGAAGGTGATATTGCTGTGAACCTTACCATCACTTAAACAGTTCACTGAACTTACATAGCTTCCTACGGTGTCTTCTTAACCTTTTTCGTGAGGACTTGTTTGGATTTCCTGAGTTTGGACAAAGGGCAATCCAAACAAAAAAGTGAGCATGTTTCCTCTGAGAGTGTTTGTGCTTTAGATGGGCACTTGACTCCGATCCATCCTGCTGTTCCTTTATGTGCGGTTTGGCACTTCTCTGTGGCAGCATTTTTTCAAGCATATTCCAATTTTTCTCTTGAATGGTCAAAGCGTTCTCAGTGATTAGCTGTAGCTTGCATGCTAGCTCTTCTGCAAAACTGCCCCCAGAGTGGCCAAGAAACAGCATTCAGGCTTGTGCTGAGTGCGTTCGGCAGCTACTGGCAAAGGCAACGATAAGCTGTTTAGCACGGAGCCAGCCTAGCCCTTACACGTGTGCACGGGCGTGTGTTCGTGTGCGCAGAGATGCAGCCAGCAGTGCCTGCTAACCATCGCGGGCTGGTCCTGAAGGGTGCTGGCAATCGGCAACACGCACCGACTGGCATCGGTGCGGTTGCGTTAACGCCGGGTTCCTCGCCGATTCACGCTCGGCAGGAAGTCCTGTGGTTGAATAGTGGCTTTTGCAGTCATGCCATAATAAATGAAATGAGGTAAAATATAATTCCATTCTGCAGAGCCCTTTTAGCAGTGTGGAAAATGTTTGGATGTTTTCTTATGCTTAAGCTGCAAAACTCTTTTCCTCCTGCTGTAACAACTCACAGCCTATGCTAGCAAAGTTACAAGTGGAGGAAAAATTTTGCAAACATCCAGATGGATGGAAGGAACTATTGCAAACTGCTATAATGAAAAAGGAGAAAAGGTTTTCCCAGGTTTCTTTATTTTCTTCCCTGTGAAATTTGCAAATGTGTTGCTTCAAAGCACATTTCAAAACAAAAACCAGATGTTTTGGAGAGCAGTAAGCCACCCACAGAGCTCTCCGGCAAGTTATCATCTTCTATGCCAAGTCACCCTGTCTGGTGTTGCTGTCTTACTGCAATGGTAAACTGGCCATTACATTCCTTCAGGTTGATTATTACCATTTTATGTGAGGTTATTCTGTATTTTATTGTCCTGGTATTTTTTCTGTTTAGTGTCACGTGCTTCCAGTAGAAGAAACAGATGTGCTGGGTCGGCACTTGCTGTGCATGTCGGGCTGTGTGCACGCTGCAGCTCCGTGGCCTTGCTGTATACACTTCTGCCCCTTTTACAGCACTGGCAGTTGTGGCACTGTCCTCGTTGTAGAGCTGTGCCAGCAGCTTATTTTTGTGAGTTTTTCAGTTGTTTTTGAAAGAAAAAGGCACATGTGTGGAGGGGTTGTTTATTCAAACGTAAAAGGAAACATCTTGTTCTGTTGTTGAGTATTTTGGTGCATTTTAGGTGAATGAGAATGGGTCTCAAAGCTAGGAAATTACTTTTATAAAATTATGAAATATTTCAACTTCACTTTCTTTCTGTACCCCCGCCACCCCCCAACCTGGTGGCACTGGTATGTATTCACAGAAGATATTGCTGTTGCTGAATCTCAGCTTTTTAGTGGAAATCCCCTCCTCACCCTATACACTGGGGTTTTATTCATTAGGTCATATTGGGGTTTTATTCATTAGGTCTTTCCCAAACTTGCCTTCCATGGAGGGGGGAAAACATATCTCTGTCTGACAGTACTTGCCTGTAACAAAAGAAGCTTAAACGTATTTTTTCTCTTTTCCTAAAGATCCTTCTTCCAACTATATCAGGCAACTTGAAACAAAAGTGAAACTGCTGGAGGATGACAACAAGCTTCTTTCCCAGGTAGGTTTTTTATTGCCTAGTAGATATTAATGTGGCTTAATTCTCCTGTTTCCATATAGTTGTGTCTGACTGCCCACTTGAATGCACMAGGGCTTTCGGTGGACCAGGGGAAGAGCATAATGCTCTTTTCGTATCAACCCCCCGCTGACAGAATTGGGTCTCCTTTTGTTAAAAAAAAAAAAAAGAAAGAGAAAAAAAAAGCATACCCTCTGTTAGTGTCTGTGTGTGTTTTGGAGATGCATTAATGCCTCCCTGCACAACACCTTGATCCACTGCTGCTCTCAGGGATGCTGCGAGGGTCTGGCGCTGCCTGTGCCCTTGCTGTAGGATTTTGTCTTGTTTGCCCATTTACATTGACTTTTATCTTGTTGAAAGAGGAGGCTGTAGTCAAAGGACAGCCTTGGGAATAGTTTTGTGCAGTGCTGGCTCCCAGCTTTTATTTGAGATCTTGCTTGAAACCAAACAGACCTCTTTAAAACTGGCACTTTTTGCTTGCATCTGCCCTTCAAAGTCTACTCCATGTGCCACTGGGCTTTTGATCACTCCTGGTGCTTACCTATCTGTATATAGGAATGTCAAGCAGCGGGAAGAAAACAAGTCATTCTGTCTGGTATGTCCTCTGGATGCCTTGCAAGACACAGCATTTGGTGTAAACAGGGGCAGCTTTGCTGAAATCAGTGAAACACTGTCTATTTAAACTATCGGAAGAGTTACCCTTTTTCTCTTGTTCTTTGCATCTTTTCACTGTTGGACTATTCTACCTTCCTGGCATTTTAAAGTTTTTTTTCTATACTTTGCTTCTTACTTCAAACACTGACTTTCACAGTCATTTTGTTCCAGATWCTTTTCAATTATAAGGACTAGAAGTAAAAAATCTCTCCTAATTATTTTTTTTAAAATACCTTTTTGCCAGTTTATGTTGTGCTGTTCTTTGCATTTCTCCAAGTCTGAAAATAGACTGCTCCAGGATCACATTTCTAAAACATTCCTGGTTTAAAAAAAAAATTGAAAAGAAGCCTCTATGCTTACTGAAATGTCAATAAAATAATTTTGTTAAACCATATTTTTACCGAAATACACATTTCGACCTGATTGTGAGCTTTTTTTAAAGATTACCCCAAATTTCTAGTGTACTCATTGGCATTGCTAGCCATGAAACAAAACTCGCAGGGCACCGAAGGGTTAAAACCCGCAAAGGGGGCTCAACTCAACAGCTACCGAGTGGCTTCATGTATTAATCAATTGCTAATTTAATTTTAACTCCGTCTTTCTCCCAACCCGTGAGTGAGCTGGTGGCGCTCGAAACCCTGAGACTATTTAATTGGAGCTATTGATAAGCAGATGGGCTGTGCATGGGCAGTTGGGATGCGCATGGATTCGGGGACATGCCCTTGGCCCAGCTTCGTCCTGCCGCAGTCGAGCACATTACTCCATCGGATCTGCCTTATGAGGTGAAAAAAAAGTGGTTGGTAATTAATGGGCAGTAAATTAATAGGGGCTGAATAGCTGCCTGGGCTTATTGCATTGGGAGGATGAAGCCCAGTTAGTCTCGGGGTGTGTGAGCCTGAAGCAGCCCCACGCATCAGCCCTTCATCTTCGTGCTGTCCTGGGTGGGAAGGCTGTGCCTTTTCCTCCACGCGCACAACTGTCCTCAGGTGTCTTCACCTTTCAGGCTGTGTCACTACAAACGTTTGAGTCCAGGAGGGAGGGAGATGGTCTTAAACCAGCTCTGTGCTCTGGAGAGGGCCAGCCGCCTCCCCGGCAGCAGCAGCCACCGACGCCAGCCTGGCTCTGACGTTCTGTGCAGCCCCTGTGCCCTCCAAAAAGACCAGGATTCGACTTATTTTAGATCGCACCCAGGAAATACTCTTTTTTATTGTAGCACTGAGACAGCTCTCCTTAGGGCAGGAGGAGAAGTGTTGAAGCTGCCACAGTCTGGGTGAAGTCCCTGGGAATACTGTCCTGCATCACCTGCATCACTTGTGATGCTACAAAACTGGATTTAGATTTTTTCTGTTTTAATGAGAAAGATGAGGAAAATCTGTATAGGCATAGACTCACGTGCATATGTACGTGTTGGTCCCAGCACTTTCCCGGAAGAGTATAATCCACTTACTCTATTCTTTCTAGCTTTATCTGATTGGAAAGTGTTTAGCTGTTACCATGCGGATCTTGGGATAAKACTCTAGTCAAAAAGGATCCTGGCAAACTTTCCTCCTGTTTTTAAAGTTGCCAGGTGATCCTGGCCGTTTGAACTCTGCAATGCCAAACTGGCTTGTCAACACAAAGTCACATTTTAACTCGGCTTGGTTTTCTCCCTGGGAGTATTGACATTGCAATAATATTTGCAGTCTGGTGTCAAGAAGTTCTATCACCAGCGTGCTGAGAAGTGATGAAACCTGACGTCCTAAGTAACAAACAGTGCCTGTGCATTAAGGGATTAACAAATCAGTGGTGGTTATGGAAGTCTTCCTGGCTTCTCTCCAAGTGCTAAACACAGAGCTGAAATAGTGCTTCATCCAGAGAAACCCGAGAAGGCCAGTGCTGCAAATGATATTGCAAGCTTTACGGGAGGATTTATATTACAGTGGCCGGTGACACAATGCCCCTTTGCTAGCTGGTGCATCCTGAGTGAGATTTGTTGCTTTATCTTCTTTGGCATCTGGGGTGTGAAGCTATGCTGAGAGGTGGTGTCTTTGTACCACCTTCAGGCATGGAATTAAGTTGGTGCAGGGGTC
This sequence comes from Oceanodroma leucorhoa, assembly GCA_030449065.1. Classification (NCBI taxonomy): domain Eukaryota; kingdom Metazoa; phylum Chordata; class Aves; order Procellariiformes; genus Oceanodroma; species Oceanodroma leucorhoa. The sequence continues at coordinate 8,308,194 of JASVER010000027.1, read as the reverse complement.
CCCAGCCTGCACTTTTTCTCCTGCTTCCTGACATCTCCKTTCTCTGTAAGCACTTCGGAAGAAAATCTCAGTGGGAGAGGTGAGAGCTCTCCAGCCCGTGCCGAGGCGGCTGCTCTGTGCTGTACGTGTTATCTGCAGCGCAGGCGTGCTGGGATTCACACTTCTCTTTTTCTGGTGACTCATTTGAATAGATTAATGGAGAGAGCTTTTCCTCCCCTTGGGAGATCAAGAAGTACCACCACTTTGCAGTGGGAGGAAAGTAAATGGAGAAGTGGATGTTATCTGTGATAGCCGTATATGGATTTTTTTGGCTTTGCCTTCTTTTGCTTTCTAGGGAAGGAGATGTGTATTTCCAGTTGGGAGCTGCTTCTCACCTTGCTAACCCATCAGTAATCATCGCTCTTCCCATTTTCCTTTCTCTGAGGAGAAACAACTCCAGTTTCATACCTTTCTTTGACTCAGGTTTACACTGTAATGTTTTGCTGGCATGGCCGTGTTAACTAGAAGGTCATGCTCTTGGATGGCGTCGCTGTGCTGGCAAAATCCCTGGCAGCAATTCTGACAACACACAATTTTTGTTGCCCTGGTTTATATTGGTTGGGGAGATGCTGTAGCGAATGCCACTACCGGAAAAAGCCCCTCAATGCCTGCTCACTGGTGCTGGTAGGTGTCTGTGGTGTAACCACAGTGGCAAAGACCCCGCAGAGCAGGTGGGGACCTCAGTGTCCTGGGGATGACGGTGTCAGCCTTTCTCACATGTGAAGCTGGTTTCGGGAAGTTTTAGTCGAGATGTAAAGAAGATGAACGTAAGCTCTGAGGAATGTTGGGTGTTGGCTTTGGAGAGCTTCACAGGCATCACTTTTATAGCCTCAAATTCTCTAGGGAAGAAGTGCCCCAAGTTCTGCTGCGTGCATGCAATTAATCTATGCAACATCATGTGGGAGAAGTCCTGTTTTTCCTCTGTGTCATTGTGGGGAGTGCCCAGGAGAGCTGGTGCTAACCTCTCTTTCGCAGTGTCTGGTTGACTAGATAAGGGTACCTTCCATATTACTAAGATATAACCCCTGAGATGGGAGACCATATTTGCTTTCCTTTCCTCTGGGCTGAAAGTGTTGAAGCAGAAAATAATAGACCCCTTAGGCCACCTCACACTGCCCCTGAAACTGAAAATGAATTTATAATTACACCCTTTCTCCTCAAGATTAGAGAAACCCGTGTTTATGAGCTTCGGGAACTACAAAGATCAATTCTGGTTAGTTTTATAACTAATGCGTACATTTTAGAGATAATAACAGTGACAAACTTCTGGCCCTTCTTTCACATTATTTTGCATTTTCAGCTCATTCTGTGCAATGGCAAGGATGGGCACTTCTAATTAAAACTGAAGTTTATAGGCTTTGTGGACTCATCACCCTGTTCTCTCTCCTCATAACTAAGTCCTGTGCACCATGGGCTGGCAGTCGGGACTTCTTTTGGTTTATAGTCTCTGCTGAGTTGTGTCTGGCTTTTTCCTTCAGAACAGGAATGCCAGAGGCATTTTCCTACTCAAAGATGCCCAGAGCATGTTCTCACACCTTTGTTTCAAAAAGCCCAGCTTTGAACAGAGCAGATGTATCGGGCAGGCGAGACTCTGGGTAACTGGACGTTTGACAATGAGGTCCTGGTGCATCTTTCAGGGAAAATTTCAGGTCCCCTGGTGCAGAACAGAAATACAAAAAATTCTTCTCTAGGGACCGGACAACTCTTGAGATTTATGAGGAACATCAAAGTATTTAATTAAAATCGCCAAATAGACTTCAGTATTACCAGCACTTCACAGCATTTCAGTATCTGCCTGCTAGCTGATTGGGATTTAGAGTATCCTTGGAAGATCTTTAGAGCATCCCTGGAAGGTCTTGAAAACTGTGCTTRGTGTTATTTTTAAGAAACTGCATGCTTAGCCTGAATTAAAAGAAGGCTGCAGCTGTACAGATAGTAAAATGATAGTAAATAATGCCTGTAAACACTGCTATTAAAACAGAGCTGAGGTTTTTGAGCTAGGAGCTTCCATGGTAAGGGCATCTGCAGGCTGCCTCAATTCTTCTTAGGCAAATGTGAACTTGGCACAAACATGCACTCAGCAGGCAGTTTCTAGCATATTGTTCTGAAAATGAGGGGGAAAAAACTGGACCCCAGGATTGAAGGGAGCCTGAGAATCGTTAGTGCTGCAAAGAACAAAGATGTAAATGCTGTTCAGCGGAGAGCTTGATCTCTTCCTGAGGAGCAGAGGACRGAGGAGAAAAAGAAATTTCCCACAATGTGCTGGCTGGCTCCAGGAGAGTCGGAGTGCAATTTCCTCTGTTGTTTTATTATCAGTCTCTTTTGTGCCAAGTCTGCCATTGTGTTCCTGCCTGTGGAGTTGCCTCTCGGCTCTCAGAGTTGCTATAGGGTCCTAATGTTTGGGCCTCTCCTTGAATTGCGGCTCCGGAGTTTTGTTGTGAGGCCATGGCTTACGCCAGGAGCGTTGCACATGCTCACCACGAGCGGAACAAAATTACAAACCTGTCTTATTCCCTCGAAGTCTACCTACTGTTTGTGTGTGAGGAGGATAAGTGTAATTGCTTTAATTTAAGGTCTCACAAGGGAAATTGGATTTTTGTGTAATTGAGAGCAACTCAGACATGAAAGCTTTCCAGTGCGTTTGGTCTCCATTTAAATTCAGAATACTGAAGGGGACATGCCCTAGGTTACTATATTACTGTTTTTATGCACTGTTTAAATGTTTAGCTGCATATTAACTTTAACTAATCAAAAAGGAGATGCATATTTGGGGCCTTATCCAAATATTCCTTTCAAGTCAATGGTGAGACTTTCTACAGGACTTCATGCATTTTGGAGTACAGCTCTACGCAGAACCAGATTTTCATGAGACCTTCTCTCGAGACCTTTCATGAGACCACTCTTCAAACTTTGATTTAGGCCTCTAATTGCATTGCATTGCTTACATGCATAAATGCAAAAAATGTTAACAGAATCCCCCAAATGTGGTTTCCTTAGCTGTGGTGGCAGCAGAAGCTTCAAGAAAACATAGCATGCAAAACCAATCTATGTCCAAGTGTGTTTCATTTCACCTCCTTCTTTTATGAATTAAAATGACAAGACTGATCTGATCAATTTKCTATGAAATAAGTGGACTTGAGATTTAAGTAAACAATGTGTATTTATTGAATAAAATGGTTTTTTTTCTCCCCAAATAAGAGATATACAGTTTTATAAGAGCAGTTCAAAGATGTCTTAGACTTGCATCCAAAATACTTTCAAGTCCTTCAAGACAATGGAGTTCCTTCTGTTGACTTTGGACATAAGGGTCTTGGACTGCTACCTACCAAAATAAATATTCTCTTGGTATTCACCTCCCATTCATGGGTAGGAGCACATCTAAAAAGCAGGATCAATGACAGAAATGAGCTTTTGCAACTTGTAATGAAAGCTGGATGGTGTACTGTGTGTTATGGGGGTTGTCAACTGTGGAATCAAGGGATTTTATGTGAATGTCACCTGGCACATATAAATAGAGTTCCCCCAAAACCTGGGAAATATAATTCAAGAAGTTCTGAATCCAGAAGTCGAATAACAAATAGACAGAAACATACAGTGTTTATTGAATCTTAGGAATTTGAGACAATCATATAATTTCTTGCAACAACTCAAAATTTTCGAAGGACTGGTGTTGAATTTCTGTGTAAGAGTACGAGTGTGAGAGAGGCACACACATGCAAAGCTCTGCCATGCCCCATTTCTTTCTGTTGTGGGTAAGCAAGAACATTGGGTTTAATGAGGCTCAGTTTAACCTCCAGCTGTGAAATGTGGGATTAGTCATATCCTACGCTTACCAGCTTTGTAATAATTTCACTAGATTCCACTTTTTTCTGTATATGAGGACAGGGTCAGGGAAAAAGTTCTTAATTGCAATTAGATCAGGCTATGAAGAAGCAGCATTTTGTGTCTTTGTAACATGTAGAGAGGTTCAAAGTACACAGATTCTCAGTGATCAGTCCATCTGAGAAGGACTGAAAAATGTTTTGAGGGGAAACTAAGCAATAGCTACAGAGGCTTAAAAACAGATTTTTGCAGTAAGTTCAATGCCAAATTCAAGACCAGCTCAAGAAAAATTCAGTGTCTGATATGTGAAAACAATTTGGGGAAGTATGGGAAGGATGTTAATCATTCATTGTTTTTGAAAAAAAAGAGGCTTTACCCAAAACTATTAAGTTTGTGACAAAATTTTCAGTTTTGTTTTGCTTTTCATGAAGCCAAAAATGCAAATCTAAATCTTTATAGGAGGCTTTTAAAGACTATTCAAACGATCTCATAAAAATTAAGACTGGCTGTAACTGATTCTTCCCGGCTATTCGAGTGCTGGTTCAGCAGAGAGCTCTGAACATCTGAGTGGTCCTGCAGAAGAGAGGGGCTTGAGTGTCCATCCTGCCCTGAGCGCTGTTCAAAAGAAGGGATAGAAGGCCAGCAGAGCCCTCGGCCAGCTTGGTCCCAGCATTAGTTAAAGCCTGCAAGGGATCTTTTCTGATTTATGAGAAGAGGATTCAGGTCTTTGCCTTCCTCATTCCCAGCTCCCTCATTTTATGGGATGTGGGGAGTGCCTTGAAGGCAGCCCCAGCGGTGTTGCTGTGGCTGAGCTTTTGGGAGGAGGTGCGGTGGTTCCCTTTGGCCTCGTTGCCTGGAGTGCAGCTGACAGAAGAAAATTAAAGGTGACGCCAGGGGATGGTCCAGTGAGTTTATTCGTGTGCTTAATACTACATCCATATCTACATCTACTTGCCTGGTGGAACTGGGGCAGCATTCCTTAGCTTCTCCATTGACATTCCTAATGAAGAGACTGATTTTGGTGCTAATGAACCACAGATGGGCTCCATTAGTCTGAGGCTCCTAAACTCATTGCATACAAGCCACAGACCAGACTGGAGCTACACCGAATGTCAATGGTTATAGCTCCATTTGGCTTTGTTAACTATTGAGCTGCATTTCTATTTGGGTTATAGGCTGTGATGCTTGAATCTCAGCTCCGCCAGCCCATATTCTCTCTTGAGCAAAGCCTGCCAGTGATTATAATTATATACTGCAATTTGGTTTGAGCTGATTATCTGAGTCTCCCATGAGTTACGGGGTTGATCTTTCTCTGCTGATCTAAAACAAGAGGAAAAAATTACAGACACTCTTGAATATTAACAGTGTACTAAAGTTCCCTACCTCAGTTGCTACAGAGACTGGAGGGGTTTGAAACTTGCACAGCTTTTATCGCCTGTACCCCACTGAGATACTAATAAAAATATTTTTCCAAGACTGGTTTTACATGGCAAAATCTGCTAAGCCTCTTACTGACTGTCTCCCGCTATTTATTAAGCCTTTCCCAAAGTGTTAGCTCCCCTGACAATAGAGAATTCCAGTTGTCACCATTGCAACCAGATGAAATCTGCTGCTTTGCCCCTCCAGCTTGTATGAACACAGCTCATGATATGAGGGGAAAGTCAGAGCATAGGCAGAAGTGGGGGTGCTCCTTCCTGTGTTGTGTTTGAGAATGGCTGAGATCCAGCCATGGCACAATGTCCGAATGCATCCTCACAGCTCCCTGTGCTGCTGCTGTGCAAGGGCTCTGCACCTCATTCACAGGGCTGTACCGTTTCCAATTCAACATGAACAACTGAAAATGGCTTTACTGATGAAACTGGCTGAGGTTGCGCTTGTGACCTGCTGGCTGAATACTGGAGAGGGAATTGGGAGAGTAGGTGTCTTGGCAGACCATCGTCCTCTAAAGCCTTTGTCACCAGTCTAAGGAATGATCCCTGGATGCGCTGCGTGCACAACAGGGATATGAACCCGTGTAAAGGAATTTAATCTCTCCTGTTACAGAAAGCTCATATTATTACATGACATGGAAGATGTTAAATAGTTTTAATCTCATTCCTTAATTTTTTTCTTATTTGCAGAGTTCTTTCAAAATCAAATAACGTTGATTTTTTATTGCGCTCTCATGTGTGTAATTTCCAGCTTGCCTGATAAATGCTGTTGAAGCTAATGGGACTCTTCACATATACTTACAGTCAGATATGCGCTTTGCTGAGCTTATTTTTGCTTGAATATGTCTTGTAGTGATAACTGCAATTACTGAACCTTAATTCAATTATTTGCTAGCTTCACACAGTGAAATTGCCCATCCCTCAACTTCCTGGTGCATGAGACCCTAAAACAGGGATTAATGAGAAGATAAGGAGGAAATCTTTTTGCAAGGTCGTGTGGTGGGGGATGTTCGCTGGGGCACAAGGCCACCTGAAAGGGCCACTCGCGTGTGGTGCTGAGGTCACGAGAAAGCGGGGCCGTTGCCCTGGTGCCCATGTGAGAGCTGCGCAAGGCAGGCACTTTGCAGCGTCTCCTTCACATTATTTGAGATGTGCTTCTGCTTTGCTTTACCTCAGCAAAATATTGCTGCTCTGCTGGACTTACCTTGGGCCAGGTCATTCTTTCAGAATGGTGTGTTCAGAGAGTGCCATTGAGCTCCGTTGGTATAAAATATCTGTAGTTGTGAGTAAGAGTAAGGTGATGGAGCTTAATCAACTGTTTGTGGGGTCACCATGCTCTAAATAGTACGATGTTAATGTTTGTGGAGATAATAATGGGTTCTGCGAGACTTCATTAATATGGGAAAAGGGGTTGAAGTTCAAATAATAATATCTTGTCAAGTGCTGCATGTAGGACCAGCTTATTTTGGTCATCTGTGGTAAAGATGGAGTTTTTTCCAACGTGATAAAATAACTTTTCTCTGTTAAGCTTCCAAATGTATAATGTTCTTCTGTTCCCTTCTAGCTGGCTGACTGCAACAGCTTGCCACGAAATTTCAGTAAGGTAGAGAGAGCTAACGCATCCACAAACAGCTTCTTGGTTTTGGGGGCTGCCTTTTAATATTGCTGCTGAGTGTTTGGGACTCTGATTGCTTGTTCTTTCACATGCTAATGTTGGCGATTTCCATTTTTTAATCATCTGAATGTATTAAATATGCCCCTAATTATTTTTTATTTCCCTCCTGTACTTGTGCAAAAGACATTGGATAGTAACATGAGTTTTGACCAACTTCAAATCAAAGCCATTTACCTACCTGAAGAGAAGTTGGTACTTTTAGCTAAATTGCTGCAGGAAATAACAGGAAAATATTTTGAGCTAAACCTTCCATTTAATTACCCAGTTGCAAACAATGGGTTGTTGAGTGTCAAAACTGAGGCAGTTTAAATTACTGGAACAATTATGGTTTAGAAAATTGTTGCCGGTAGTTTAAGAGTTTATATTACAGTGACAGGCAAGTAATTCAGGTAATGGGCAGTACAAGAGTCCATAAAGATGAAGGCAGCCTGACTCAGTGGACTGAAATAAAACCTTCTTCCTTTTTCTCTTCACAAATATGTACAACCAAAAGCCAAGGTCTCAGCAGAGTTTTCAATCTAGCATCCAAGATTTATGGGGTAAAACTAGAATATGAAGTAAGAATGACATTTTTTCGTACAGACTTTTTTTCATATAGAGAATTACGCAAATCATAAGGCCAAATCCTTATGGGCTTACATGGTCAGGATGGGATGCCCTTGCTCTGTTGCTAAGGACCAGGTTCACCCTCATATTTAAATGACAGCTGAAGGAAATCCTGTGCTTTGTAAAAGGATGGAGTAGCCACTAAAAAATGGAAATTGCTTGTCTCTCTGTGGGCTGGGTGATGGTTGTGGCATATTCATTTGTCCAAAGAAAATCTTCTGAACTGGTGTTAATAAGGGTATCTTCTATTGCCAATATTGAGTTTGTCACAGTATTCCTTTCCATCTAGTTGCATTTCATGTTAAGATACATAGTTTCTTCTAATGTTATGTTGAATAGCAGATATAATATTAACAGATTTAAGTGGTGCGGTGTGTAATCTGCTGTCTCTTGAGCTTAGTGCCAGTGGGTCTGCACTGTAGGAAAATGAAGCTGATTATTGTAAAGCCTCTGAAATGACAGCCCTCTGGGAAGTCTGTTGTTGGTGACTCACGAATGCTTGATTCTCCTCTTCATTCTGGACACATTTTTCATCCCTTTATAAAGGGACCTCCCAGAGGTAAACAAAAAGGGGCTTTGCAGGACTCCTGGCCTTCAAATTGGTGCTTGGTTTTTTTTTTTAAATGGCGAGAGAAAGCTTTCACAATGCAGGAGGTCACAAATGAAGAAGTGACGAGAGCAGCATCTCACATGCTCAGACATAGTCCTCAGGTGCCACCAGGGCTGTCCCTCCYGGCTCCTGCCGTGCACCAGAAGGATGCGGGTCTCTAGCAGCCATTCGTCACATCTGCCAAGCCTCCGCGGGTGCCTGGGATACACTCAGGCACGAGATGACCGTGTGTGGACACCCGAATTGCTCCAAGGTGACCCCACAGCCCGTAGGGAGAAGGGAAGCTGTGACTCTTTATGAAGGCTTTAATATTTCCGCAGGGCGCACAGGGTCAAACTGATCATTTATGATTTTTTTTTTTTTAACCTCTGTTCAGCCTTCAGCTGTTACAACTTATGTGAAAGGAGAAAATAGTGTTTTCAATTAAAGGCTACTTATGTAACAACCCTGTTTTGAATGCCAATTCATGAATTACTGGAAGTTGACAGTGTCGCTTTTTAATTTTCCTCAGTCACTTCAGCACATAATTCTAATTGAAATCGTTCTGTTTTTTTTGCTAATCTCTTTCATAAATGCTGAAAACTATCTGTCAAGTAAATTTCCGTCTTTCTGTATTTAATTTCTATTACGAATGGTCCATTTTGTTACATCAAAGGGCCTTGGAATTAAATCCTTGTCTTCTTTTTTCTCCCTTCCAGCAGAAGTAACACTGAAGGGTAACAGAAAAGCTGATTTGTCTAACTTGTCTATAAGTTTTCAACACTTTATCTTCACAGTTGGTTCAACATGGCCACAGCACTCATCTGACTTTACTGGACAGAAACAGAAAGGAAAATAAATGTTTCTTCTTAGTAGTTTGACCTTAAAATACCACAAAACCATCCATCTTCGTGTGTTATTTGTGTTATTTTCAAATTGAATCACTCAGCACATCGGGTCAAAAAGTCAGAGACCACCATTTCTTCTCCCTGCTAGCAGGATAGAAAACTTTGATAGGAACAAGTGTTTGCTGATTTTTTTAAAAATGTAATTTTAGGCTTTGGTAAGCACCAAGACTTTAATTTCTATCATCTAAAGTATTTAAAATGATACATTATTTTTTGTGGAAAATACTTACCATTTTCCACCCATGTTAATAATCAAATTGCGTCTGTTTTCTAGACAGAGAAAAAGTTGGGTTTTTCAGTCTGTTTTTACTAAAAACCTGATTTGCTGGTCCTATTCTTTTCTCACTGATATGACTAGGCAAAACTCCCTTCTCTACCAGGAGAGGCATCTCTAGGTCCATTTCTTTCATAACAGAGCTGACAAAGATCTCGGGCTTTGGTCCAAGAGCAGTATCTTCTGGGGTCACTTCAAGTTCTGCTTACTTGAAAAATTTAGCAATAAATGTCATGTCATTATTTCCAGATAATGAAGAGTTATTGTGTCTGAGGGACCACTGTGGAGCTGTCAGCGTTGGCAGTGTGTAGCACAGGTTTGCGCTGCAGGCGAAGGTGTTGGGTCTGCAGGCTCGTCCCCGTGCTCATCAGCCAGTAAAGGCAGGCAACACCACATGGAGTGATGCTGAGTTAGACCTAGGGGAGATCTTGCACTTTTGTGCCTCTGTGAAAGTCAGGAGATGCTTTCTTTTCCTCTATTTCCTTTTCCTTTTTTTTTTTAACATTTGGATGAAACTAGTGTTTGAAAAAAATTCACAGTAAAAGAGCAAGAGCTACTCCGGAGTAATCAATGGCCAGTTGTTGGCGTTTGCTGGGGACAAGTGTATTTCAGGTTATGCAAGTTGTAAATTTTATCAGGTTAAGTAAAGACTGACTATGAGTCTCCTCAGCTCTCTCTTGGTGTCCTTTTCTGTGTTCATCCCTCCCTCTCTGCTCCTCAGCTTAGAAAACATTCCTAATAAAAGTTTGATCGAAACAGCACTCTCCCGTGGAGTTTTAGTTCAGATGAAAATGATTTTGCTGATAAATTCCTTGAAACTACAGAAATGTGAAGTGATTTTACCTGAAGGGTAATTTATTATAGACATGTTGTCCATCAGTTGAGATAATCTCCAACAATGATGATGAACAGAGATGATCAGGGATTGTACTWTTAAAATGCCATTCTGACTAGAAAAGCAATTTGGGATCCACTTACATCTCAGTAATGAAAATTGGGTGAAGTAATAAGAGATTTCATTTTGTGAGTGAATTGACAATGCAAATACCAGGATTTTTAACTTAGGTTTAAGTGGAGTAATGGCTCCTCATTCTGATGCATCATTAGTCATATTGCTTTTTAATGAGGGATTCACTTTCTCTTCCTAGTTAGCTCTAACACTGATAGCAAAGCCCAATGAATGCGTAAATGTTTAGAGAGGTCTGATGAATACGTGTCACTGCACCATTTTAGTTTAAAAAAGGAAGAAAAAGCAGTTTTCCTTCTATGGTGAAGAAATACACATTTGCTTTTAGTGCGAGGAAAATAAATAGTGCAGAACTGTGATTGGTAGGCTGTAAAAACTGTTGTAAAAAATACCTTGAGTAAGATACATTTTGAAACAAATTCTAGAAAATATAGAAGGAAAATTACATTGAGTGAAGTGCTTGTGAAAGGGACTGGCTTTATGGCTGACAGCGGTAGGAAAAAGTGGTTCTTTGGCCATCTCCAACACGGATGTGTTATAAATAATGGCAGATGAAGATTCTTCTTGCCCTACCAGACCTACCCCATGCCCCAAACACCTCGTTCCTGTTCTGGATAGATCTCTCTTTGGCATTTTTATTTCTTAGATGTCTTTTATTTTCTTTTTCCTTTCTTTTCTTTAATTAAGAGCTTGTTTTGATGTTCATTGAACTCAGTGGGAATCTTTCCATCAAATTGAATGCATTAGGCCAGGTTCATAATCAGCAGTCACTGAAACAACCTAACAATAGTTTTGTCACACACAAGTGCACTGTCTTAAATGGAATTTGCTTAAAAAAAGCAATAGAACTAATCCATTATAAACACTTGTTAGAGCAGAGTTTTGACTGTATCTGTATATTTACCAACACAATTTCAACCAATTTAAGCCAAGTTGAAATTAATGCAGACTCTCGCTCCAGGCAGGAGCATAGGGCAGTTAAATTAAATCAATTTAAACTAGCGTATTTTTAGCCACAGCAGTATGATATTGTGTGTTGACTAGACTTAGGTCTGGTTGCCTTACTTCCTTTGGTGGGCGAGGCATTTTGAGTTTCTATGAAGACAAGCTGTAGTGTGATGAAACACATGCTATGTCTAATGTAGACCAACCCATTCAGATTTGGGGGCAAGAGAACAAGTTTCTGGGAGGCAAACAAACGTCCACCAAATCTCTCTTTCTCATGCCTGTTTCTACACTCCTGGTGCCCCATAAACACATGGCATCTTGCAAGTGTCAGGGGGAGCTGTAAAAATCTGAGCAATCCAGGGCCTCTAAACACTGGCGAGGCAGTGCACATACTGCTGGAGCAGAGCCTTTGAGGAGATCTGTGACCTCTGGGGTCTCCAGCAAAAAGCTACAACCTCCCATTTTTGCTCTGCTGTTCTATTCTGCTTTTCCCTTGCCCATGCAAGTGCCCATTTGTCACAGATGTCAAGGAAGGGTGCATGAGCTCCTGAGCTCTCAAACTAAAGGAGTGGGTAGCAGAGTGTCAGGACCTCTCCAGGAGTCTGCTGTCCCTCCGTGCACATACAATAGTGAAGAAGAGGTTGCACACAGCAGGGCAGTGGAAGCGTAACCTGCCAGGGTAAAATCCTTTCAGGATAACCACCAAGAGACCCCTACGCATCACATGCCTGGGACAATGCCAGTAACCTAAGAGTCTTCTCATCATCTTCCTTTGTGACCTGCTAACCTTCCTTTGAAAGCGTATGCCTCCCAGGCATGGTGGAGGAAACTCAGTTTTACAGCAGTCACTTTTTAGCTTCAGGAGGAGTTATCTCCTTCAGATCTTTCTGTCTCTGACTCTCTATTGTGAAATGTGAAAGAAATATAGGCCACGATCTTCTCTGATGTCACCTTGTAAATTTGAGGGTATCCCAGACATCCAATATGCTGAAGTCATTCCCTATCACTTGACTCCATCTGAGGCAGAACAGTTCCCAGCAGGTTGGGTGATACAGGACTAGGATCCGTTTCTCATGATGGCTTTCTTGAAAACTGCCCTTCTCTTCACAGCTTGTAAAAGGAAAGTTGATAGGGTGAGTGCACCAGAATGGTTGTGAAAGCACTGGGTCACACTAGATGTTTTAACCTAAGAAAACAACATTTTGAAATAAAACCAAAGCTGAACATGTCCTAAAACAGGCCATGTAGCTACAAGAAAATTTTTCTGACACTGATAGAAGATGATGTATCCATTCTGAATGCACCAGTTCTTCTCTGCTAAATGAAAGCAAGAAATGGAAATGAACTTTTCCGTATTTCCAGAGATCAGTGCATGGCCACAGTCCCCAAAGTCTCGGTTATGGTCAGGCCTTTGGGGTTACTGAGAGCTTTTTATATACAGTTGAGCTGATTTATGAGATTTCCTCTTAAATTTTATTGCACCAGTGGCTTTTCTTTGGTTCTTTTGAAGTAGAAAACATCATTTCTGCAGCAAATGCAAGTCAAAAGTCTTAATGGAGCATAAAAATCTAAAAGGTCATGATTTTATAGCTTTAAAACAGAGGACAGTGCACTGCTTGATACTCTTAAAAATATGAGAAGTTAATGAGGATGTTTATTGGTAATAAAAAGATATAATCTTCTCCCAGACCTTTGATTTTGGCTACTTGTGTATTGGCTTTTTATGGGTGTACTTTTATAAATGAGAACAACTTGTTCAAGGACCGTCCCGTTTCAGAATCACAGAGAGAGAGAACTAATAACACGATGCAGAAACTTTGTCCCAAGGAGATTATTCAGTACTCTAGACACCCAGTGCTGCTTCTCCCTTTGAGCGCAGACTATTGGTTGCATTTATCTGGTTTCTAGGGTCATATAGACTATCCTTATTTATCTGACTTTGTTTGAGACCTGTGGGTGCATGCAAATTTATAACCAAATAAGAAACTGTTCCTGTCACACACATTTTGCAAGCTTAGGTAACTCGCGGTAGCACTGTTTACAAAATCTCATTGCTTTCCACATGCAGGTGATAGGAATAGCCTATGCTGTTTTAAAAAGAAAAATCTAGAAAATGTCTCCTGGTGGATTTCTTTTGCTAATTTTGATTTAATCTGAAGTCTTAAAAATATTTTTTCATTTGCATCTTAACAAAYGTTTTTAACGAACATGTAGGAACTTAGGTAAAATAAAAATGCCTTCTTGCTGTATAACTTAATGGAGTGGACCTTGAACGGTTCACCTCCAACTGATTGCAGATGTTTTCTCCAGGTGTGGGCATGGAAAAAGCATTTTATTACAGTGTTCACTGTCACTGCTGTTGCAGGGAGAAGTAATGGGAACAGGTCACGGGACAGAAGCGGTCACAGGAGAAGCCAATACAGCAGGAGGGGCACAGCTTTCCTTCTTGTTAATATGGACTGTCCTGTTTTCTGTTGTTGTCTTTGCAGCAGTCCAGCATGGGGGACCTGAGGACTCTGAGGAAAGGGTTGTCCCCGTACCACTCTGAGTCACAGCTCTCATCACTGCCGCAGTATCAAGACGCCCTGCAAAACGTAAGAGATGTTTCCTTACCTATACAGACAGAGCTGCGGGTTTCCCCAAAAGTGGGCATGGCTGGAGAGGGGCGGGTGAAGGTTGTGGGGGAGCTCTCCCAGCCGAGAATTCACCCTGAAACCAGTGATGCAAATGTGCAGCTGAAACCTGCAGCTGTTGGGAGGATTGGGAGCCCCTGGAAACATTGATCTTTACCTGAGTTTGGATCATCAACTTCCCAACATAGGTTTCTCCATTAACTGACAGTCACTGTTGTGCATCTTTTAAAGCAAGGGTGAGTCTTGTTATACCTGCAGCTCCTTCTTTGTAAATGCCCTGTATGCCTGCTGTCAAGAAGCTGATCGTGGATGAGGCGAAGGATGGTTTGCCAAGTGTCTGGCAGTGCGTGGTCACGGTTGCTTTAGCGATTAAGTTCTTAGGACTTTCATTGCAGGTTTTTCTGTATCATGAATGAGGTTTATGTTTCCTAAGATTTGCCTGTGTTGCTTCTTCTCAAACAACGGAATAATCTTGATTAAAGCCTATTGCAAAAGATGGATACTGTGCTGCTGTGCCAGGGCTCCTCCTGCACTGGTGTGCCAGGCATGGCTGAGGAGGCCGAGCCCTGTCAGATGATTGTCTTCCAGATGTTTGCCTGACTGCCTGAGACGCTACATTTGCTTACTGACGTCGTTTTCCAGGTTGCAGGAAAAGCGTAGATGCAGTCAGGGAGTCCTGCTGTGAGTGGGCTGCAAGTGTTGTGAAGGTGAGCAAAAGCCTGAAGGCAGCAGTGCCGGGGAACCTCCCTGCCACCCTGCGGCTTCTGCTCCATGTCCAGGACACTGGCCAGCAGAGCTGCGGGTACTGTAGGACCAGTTGTACATTGGCTGCCTGCTCGGGTAAGAGTCATTCTGTAGATGTAGTGTGCCTCTTAGAGCTGTAAAAAAGGGAATAATAATAATTTAAGAAAGTTTGCATAAATAAAACTCCGGCGTGAAAGCAGAGACCCTTTCTATCCCCGCTGAACTGCAGGATGGATGGAGACCATCCAGCCAAAAAAAAGGGACAAAACCATGCAAATGAAGTGGAAGACTGTAGCTGAATATCCACTCTTCTAACTTTGTGCCCCATATTTAAAGTCAGGAGACTTCGTAAGGAGGACAGAGAGATACGACCCTGGAGATCTTTGTCTGGCTGTGCTGGTGCCTTAGGGTTTCGGGGATTTTGCTTCGCTTCCCTTGTGCTCAAGCTTTTGATCCCCAGCGTGGTTCCAGGTGGGGGACGCTCAGTCGGCCTGTGCTGGTTGCCCCGAGGAGCACCGCTACACACAATTATACGTTCATCTTGTGGGTCAGGCTGGGATGCGTCTGGCAGCTTTCTGCAGAGGAGCTGTGCCTGGGCTGGGAGCTGGCAGGAGACTTCTCTGCCTGAGCATTGGCCCCCGCAGCTCACCGGGGCTGCTTGAGGGCTGGCGGCAGATGGTGCTGCCTGCTGGAGCCCTTCCCGGCCACTTGTCCCTGCTTTCCCTCTTTCCTCAAGGAAGAGGTGGCACCTGGCGTTTATGGAGGGGCCCGGGTGCTGTGTGACACTCACCTTCATCTGTCATCCTGGCTGTGTTCTGCCTTCTTTGCGGGATGATAGAGAAAAACCAAAACGAGCTCTGGATCCAAATCCACATCATCTGGGATACTTAGGTAGCCATTTATTTACTTATTCCTACCAAAATCCCTGGTTTGTGGCTTGACACGATATATTGTTTTTGTGACGAAGGATAATGATCACAGATTCAKGCAGGTATCTTTGAATGTCTCAGGCACTTCCCAGAAAGTGGACAGTTAGACATACTTGACTTTCTCTGCAGCCTTTTCTTTTGACAGCAGGCATGAGTTTGTGAGAAATTGTTCCTCTTTGTGCCTGCACAGGCTTCACGCGGGTGAGTGATGGATAATTGGTGTCAGCTCCAAAGCTGTCAGGTCCATTCAGGGTTTCATCATCGTCACCGCCTGTGCAACTCTTTGGGGAAGTTCCTCAGCAGATCTCTCACTGTCACACAGTTTGCACGTAGGCATCACTCCAGCTCTCCATGGCCCTGATGTTAATRAAACAGTTTGGTGTTTCTAATGGATCCTGGATCATGGACACCGGTGCATACTCAAGTCGCAAATCAAAAGACACTCATAATTGCAATCTGCGCACTGCTTAGTCAGTGGTGCATCATGCAGACGGTGAGTTACAGATTTGCTCTGTGGTCTGCAGCTGTTACCAAATATCCAGGAAAAGCAGTCCCAGGGGGTTAGTTCTGACCTACAAGCCCCTGGCCATTGCAAGGGAAGGTGTGACATGTATGTTAGCTTGAACTGATAGCAGGCTGGTCAAACTCACCAGCCTTGGGAACTGCAAACCAGAGTCATCTCACGGTGTACCAGAGGCTCCCTGTGTTCTTTGGGAGGTGAGGGYAATTCCCTTGGGCTCAGACTCTGAGTGAGACATGAGAGGAGGTGGCAACAAGCAGCTCCTGAGAGGTAGATGTGGGACCTGTCATTCCCCTGGTCTGAGAGGGGCAGGCTCCAGGGCAAGCTGGTTGGGCTGGCTCGATCTTTCCCATCACCGGCAGCCTCCAGACATGCTCAGCCTTGGGTCAGATGGTGTCCCAGGCATGGCAGATGACTTTGAGGTACCTGTAAGCAGTGCACTGCTGAGGACCCAGTGGCCAGCCTGGTGTCTGGGTGTCAGCGATGGAAATGATCCCAAAGTATCCTTGGAGGGCTTGTGCTTGCATTTGCTAGCCTGGGCTGTTGCTATGTCTTCAGTACTTTGGTTCTCCGTGGTAGCTAGAACAGATTTTTTCACCCATGTTGCATTCATGTCTTACCTGCACTGCATGTGTTCCCTTCGTGGCTCCTCCACGTGGGTGAGTTATTGCACTCCCACTAGCAGCCCTCTGATTTACTGCAGGAGGCTGTTGGAGGAGTATCACTGGGGAGTCTCAGATGTGCGGCTGTAGTGCACAGAGAAGGTGATGCTCAGTCTGTCCTGGAAACTCTTCCAGCTCAGAGCTTTTCTGGAGTTTAACAGTACCAGGTGGGAGTTACTGACTTTCAATTTTGTTTGTTGGCATTGTCTGAGGAGTCTGGATTGCCCGGTCATATGGTCTCACCTCTGGTTAGTGAGGTGGAAATTACATTTCAGTAACACCAAGTGTTTCGGGAGAATAACGGCGGTTTTGGGTAATTGCCATTGCAGGGGGAGGAGGAGCCCTGTCAGCGCAGTGCTGTGCCTGCCATTGTGGARGGACTCTTCTCCTGAAAACATATGTACCTTCTTTTCACCTCTCCGTACCTCAATATTTCCCTTGAAGGAATTGGGTGGGAAATCACCCATTCCATAGCATGGTTTTCAGGCAGTTCTTTATCACTAGGCTAAACAGCACTAAGTGGTCCAGGATCCTCCAGGGGTGGACACTAAACAGCGGTGTTTCATTTTTGGAACAGTATAGCATTGCTGGAGAGTTCACTTGTTTCTCTCATGGGCTTTCTCCAGCATTAATCAAATGATGAGTGAAGACTGGGAGGTGGAGTTGTCCACACTTGGTGTCAGCTCTCAGGTCTCTTGCTCTCTGTAAAGCCACCCTACACAGTGCTTAACCTTTGGTCACATCTAACGATTGCTGAATTACGTTTCTGTCATGGGGAGAGTGTGTGGTGGAAAAGGAAATTCCCTATCCGCAGCGGAAAGGCTCTTACTTTGTTACTAGTAGTCATGTTTCAGCAATTCATCTTCTAAGAGGTGGAATCTCAGCTGCTGAGTTCTGGAGTACTCAAGGCCCCTGTAGCACAGCCAAGGATGAATGCAGTGGCTGAGGCACAGCCCAGAGCTTGCAYCTGTCTCTTCTCTGCTCCCTTTGGCCTCTTCTTGGGTGCTCTGGCTGCCCACGTGGACACACGGTCCCTGCAGACCTTCACGTTCCTGCCCACTGCCCTGCGGCTGTGCTCCAGGCACATCTCAGTGCCCAGGCATGGGAAGGTGGCCTGAGGGCTGCACATGTTCCTGTGGTTGGAGGTACCTTCACCTTAAAAAGCTMATAAGCCAGCTGCCTGGAGGAGCCATTTATCCACGCTGGCATAAAACACCATTAAATGTGAACCAGCCTGTTACTAGCAGTCGGAGCTAACCTGGCTGGCTTAGACTTAAAATTTACTAGCAGCATTCATGTGATTTATAATAGGAATCCTGCCTTTGGTGGAAATAACTGTAGARGTTTGTAATGGAAATACTAAGGTTAGTGTGGATGGAGTATGAATGGAAAAGTGTGTGTGAAAACACCAGCGGGARCACTAGAGCATGGGATGCAGGAATGGCCTGTGCTGATGACCAAAGACACAACCGACAGCAAACAAATGGGTAAACACCGCGGGATGTGTGGTTTGCATCAGGACCAGGAGGTCTGTGCTGTGATAAGGCCTCAGCACAGATGGCTCATCACTAGAAGACCTGTTTCCTGATAACGGGAGCAAGGTTACACTGTGATGTGCCATTGCRCTTCCTGTGGTTCCAAGAGGAAGGCTTAGATAAGGTGCCCAAAATGAGGGAAAGGAGACAACAGGCARCAGCTTTCCTGGGGTTTATGGGGGCTGAGTAAGCAAGATGCTGAGATAAAGATCAGCCTGTAATAACCATTGACTCCTAAAGCATGTAAAAAATGTGTCCAAAACCCAGTTCTTTGCTGTCAATGAGGAGGGATGCCAGAGTTGTCGTTAGGACTTGCTAATGGGTGTCCCTTGTCCTCTGTGTCGCACACAGTGATCCTGACCACACCACATGGACATCTACCTTTTGGTGAATGCGTGAGTGTGAGTTTGTAGGTGTGCAGGTGTGAGTGACACGTTAGAGAAATCAGTTTTAGGTTAAAATAAATAATCACCTTCCCCTTCCTTAAGTTTTTGTAYTGAGTTTGTACTGCGGTAGTTTTCTGACCTCTAAAAATAGCGAGGTCCATAGGAAAATCAAAGAAGCAGCACAAGTGTAGTTATGTAGCGGAGAGCACTCAACTGAGAGGACCGCCGAGTCCCTGGCTTCCCAGCACTGCCTCTCGTTGCATTTTTCTCCAGTGCCTGTTTCGTGCAGGATGCACAGCCTGGGAGATGGCTCTGGCTGCCCAACTATAGCACCGGCTTCTTCGGCTCCTTCCCTTGATTCCCACCACACTGTCACAACCAGCTGTGTTTCATAGCTCTGCCTTGTAGAGATACTTGCAAGAACCATACTTTGTTTTGCCAGATGGCATGCACGCTATTATAAAAACAAACGCAAATGTTTGTGGTCTGTAGGTGTAAAGAGAAGCCGTTAGATGGGGTGGGAAGGGATGATAAGAGAGTCCTTGGCTGATGTGCTGGCTGTCTCCGGAGCCTGCAAGAGCAGTGGTGAGGGGAGGTGATACGAGGGCACATAGTAGCTAAACCCCAGCCCCAGTGACAGTCCTGTTTCTTTCTTCTGGCTGGAAAGATGGTGGTCTCCGTCCTCTTCAATACAAGGGCTAAGGCAGAAGAAAARCGAGAAGGTGACTCGGTATCTCCCCCTCAGCTCCCTGCAGAGGAAGGACCAAGCTGGCCCCTGCGCCAGCCTGGCATAGGCAGGGAGACGTGGCTGTGGCCCAAGCCCGGTCTCGGGTCTCACTGGGGGACCCAGAGCAAGTCTGCTATCCCTTCCTCAGCCTGTGTGGGAGTAAATCTGTTCCTTTCAGGGAGGAGAGATGGATCGGCTTCGTAAAGCCAACCTGACTTTTAAAATCAAGTTTGAAATGGCCTGAGACCACTGTTCCCATCGTGGTGCCCAGGAGAYGCACTCAGAAGAGCCAGGGGAGCCCTTTGGGCATTGGTGCCCCTGCAGAGTCAGCCGGAGCACCGGGGACCTTAGAATGTCCCTGAGGTGTCCCTGCACAGCACAGCGACCCTGCCACCGCCAGCACGGAGCCCCCAGCCCCTCACTGTGCTGCACGAAGCCCCCGGGTACAGGGATCCCTGGGCTGCTCGGTGCCTCTGGCATCCCTGGGATTGCTCTTTGCAGCTTCAGCATCACGTTGCAGCCTCTCAAAATGCCTTCAGCCCCTTCCGTCGCTCCACCAAGCCCATCCTGTGCAGCACCCTGATGGTCCCCCACCTTCTCCCATCCGCGCACCCCATCCCTGCGGCTGTCAGTTGAGCTGAGCACTGCTGGCCTGTGTTGGAGAACAACCCCCAGGCCTGTTTCTCACCTTCTCCCGGCAGCAGTGACGGACATGGTGCCTTTTTAGGCAGGGGGAAACAATGATCGAGGAGCGCGGCAGAAGGCAGSTCCTTCCCCCCAGCAGCACTGATACCACCAGGATGCTATTGAGCAGACAAAGAGAGAAATTCAAGGCAGCCGTTTTGCTACTGCGGCAACAGTGGCTGCGGAAGGGAAAGTAAAATGAAAGGTTYGTTGGGATCTGGAGCCCGGGGAGCGCTATTGTGAAGCTTCAGAGTATGTTACCAGCAGCTGAGAGCAAGCCGATCCATTTTTGAAGGCAGCTGCCCTTCATCAGCAGCTATTACAGCAGCTCTGAGCGGCGGGTGGCTTTTTTCCCCATGGCAGCCAACCGGCGCAAAGTTTGGCAATGACGAAGTTTGGGGATTTGATGAGCAAAAGAGGCACTGACAGGCTGTATCCATAATCTACCCTTACAGGTAACCGCAGGAGGCAAGAAAAATTAATCTGCTTTGAGGATCTGCTGTAGGTTCTCATGCTCTCTTGTCGCGTGYGTTTGTGCAGGGCTGGCAGTGGGTYGGGGCAGAGAGAGGGGCATGGCAGACCCTCGCTCTGCCCCAGGCCTGGGAGGAGGCTGCTKCGCCAGCACGGCCAGGGCAGCCAGGCTGAAATGGAGACCTGGAGGGGCAATAGAGATGTGCGCAGGTATCCTCCCGCGTCTGCGTGCATCCTCCACCCACCCAGAGGCTTTCACCTGGGCCATCCCCAAATTAGATTTGCTTCAAAATCAGGAATGTCTTAAAAATACCCACCGTTTCCTTCTGAAATCAAACATGCTTGATGTTCCTTTATTAAAAGAACTAGCACCTCTCAAAATACTTACGCTGATAGTGCCCCTGTGAGTCAGTCGGAGTTAGTGCACTTTGTCCGCGGGTACAGCATGGGCTCGCTCTGTCCGTAGCTGTCAGACGACTTCTTGTTTGCTTGTATCAGGTGGTTACGGACTGAAACTGCTCTGAATATGTCATGTTGGTAATAATTTCACTGTCCATGGGGGCAGCTGAAGCTACCAGTGGGGCTTTTTAACGGTGTGCGCCCGTTCCAGCTCCGCAGCGCTGTTACCAGCCCGACCGCTCTCCTCTCCCCTTCCGCTGCCGGAGGAAGCTGGCTCACCGGCTTTGCATGCGCCGAGGAGTTTCCCAGGGCTGGAGCTGCGATCTGCTGTTAGTGCGGTGCTGAGAAAAGACACCCTTCCTGTTTGTAGATGAGATCCAGTTGCAAACAATGTCCTGACTTTGTTTATTCTGTCTGGGGCAGTCCCTGAAATCCTCCCTTTCCTTTGATTCCCCAGCACAGCCCGTACAGCCAGCACCGTGTCATGCCTGCTGGGGAGAAGAGCTAGTCTTTTGTCGGGTGTCCTTGATGTTTATGGTCAGAAAGCAATGAAACAGTTAAATTGTTTCTTTATTAATCAAAAGGAGCATGTAAGCCCTTTTTGTTACTTAAGTAGATATCCATGAACACAGTGGAGGCCGTGAAGATGCAGGGGGTGGTGGCTGAGCCGTACAGATGGGCTCTGCTTGGCTCCCGTGTGGACCCAGTGGTTAATTCATGGATTTGAATGTTTACATGACCAGCTGCTCTCCATGATTAAAGGCAGCAAATTAAGTAATGCCAAAGGAGATTAGCATCTGCAATAAAGTCCCTTGATTTGATAGGGGAGATGCTAATATGGAGTACTGATAGCTCCTGCGCTCACTCCCGCCGGTGGCTGGGACCCATGTTGTGCTGGGGAGCCGGTGTCTGTCTGCGGGATCTCCCACGTGTTCTTTCTCCTGTGCCTGGTGGCAGGGTGTCAAGCGCTCRCAGCTGCGAGGCAGCCCGCTGTGACTTTGGGAACGTCGGGCCGTGCAGCCATTTAAGTGCACAAGGCGGGAGCGGGTGGTTTGTTTTGAGCTGGATGCTGGCAGGCTTTCTGCACGGTAGGCATGGAATAACAATAACCAAGTGTCGTCACTGCTTTGGATCATCTGGCAGGCAGACTGGACACATAAGGGACCTGGGTGCTCCCTGGCTCTGGTGAGGGTGTCCCGCGCTCAGGCACGAGAGGTCTGGCATCACTCGCAGCAGGGTGGCAAAAAGGCTGCGCTTTGCACAGTGTGGTTTGCAGAGGAGCCAGCGCCAGTCGCTTCTTCGTGCCTCCAGGAAATCTCCTTTTGCAGCCAGCGAGGAGCCCTGGGGCTGCTGCCAGGGTGCCTTCAGGTAGCCTTGTCCCTGTGGGGCCGTGAGAGGAGCCGGRCCCCTTCAGGAGCACCACGCACGGTGGCAATGGCAGAGCTGCCATGAGCATGAGAAGATGCAGCAGGGAGGGAAGGGGCTTCGAAGGAAGGGAGGGCGAAATGTCAGCCCGGAGTCATGTCACGCTTCAGCGCCGCACAGCACCGTCGCTTTGTTTCAGCCATTAACCCCCCTGCAGCTGCAAGGCGGCGGAGGGTGGGAAATGTGGCCCCAGCTGCAAAACGATGAGGGGGTCTGATCTGCCTTTGTGGGGCCCAGGGAATTTCTCAGGCTGGTGGTAACAGGAGATATTTTTTGTGTGTGTGATCTCCTGGGGATGCCGCTCATCTCTGTGTGAAGGGAGATTTCTCTTTCTGAATGGACCGACTGTCTGTGTGAGCCCGGTGCTTGCCCTTGGTTCTGCCTATGCTACATTTCTGATGGGGACACTGTGCTTCGGGGCTTCGGTGCATTCCCTGCGAGGGTCCGGGGCTCCTTCTCCCGTGCCAGCGTGGCCCCGTGCTCTCAGTCCTTGGTTTTGCCGGTGGTTTTCCCTACCTGCTCCCCAGTGGTGTCTCTGGCTGGAGCTGCTCCAGGCACCTTCCAGACTTTGTAGCTACAAGCACATTCACAAAACCAAAATATGCTGGCCCCCCCTCTGTTCTGCCAGCATGCCGGGGCTGGGGTTTGCAGTCAGATGGCACCTTTCCATGTTACTGCCCACATGGCTGTGGGCATGTTGCTGCCTCCTGCTTGTCCCTTAACAGTTCCTAATTTACAGAGTGGTGTCAGCACCTTTATTTATGTAAAACACCTGGATGGTGACGGGTGCTAAGGAGGGGCCCCAGTATAATTCAAACCTGGGTAAGCAGGCTGCAAACAAAACCACTGAGAGATAGACGTGCCTGGGAATTTTATTGTGAGTTGTCTGGCAATGCCTGCCTATAATGTAATTTTCCTTGTTCTGTCTCGTCAATAAAAACTTCACAGTGTCTGATATGACTCCATTTAGCTTTAATGTTGTCTGAGGTATGCCATTAGAAAAGTGTGGTTTATTTAATCGGGTTTGAATCCTAAATGTCTGCTTGTTTTTTGAAATGATAGACAAAAATTAATAGAAGGCAAGGAGAAGATGTTAGGTTCAGAAGCATTAACCCTTACTTGCATGCTCCATGTTGGTCTGAAGCATCCTCAGTGCCTGGGCTGTGACTGTTAGGTGAAGTAAAATCAGCATGACGTTCTCCTCTGGGTTTTGAAACTTAGTCTTTTGCAGTCTTTCTGCAGATCAGGAATAGCTCTCTCGGAGCTGAGGTAGGAAAGGATGTCATTAGAAGACAGAATATAATTGAGCCGAAAGAGATTGAAAACTGAAGGCAGGACCAAGGTCTCATGTCTTTTCAGATCCCTGGAGGAATCAAGGAGAAATTGTTTATCGCAATTTCTTTCTTCCTTTTTGAGATTTTCAACCCAACCCAACCTGTCGTCCCCAGTTAGGCTCTTTTCTTCTTGGGTTCCAAAGCATTCCTATTGTTACTAAGAAATGTTCATATTTTAAGCCTTATTTTGCCTCTGTGGAGGTGTGTCATTATCAGGAGTTCCCAGCGTGCTCTATTACAGAGTCTCCTATTAATTCTGTTCCTCCAAACACGTAGGAATGGAGTATTGATGGCAGTGCTTGTCAGCATCTGTGCTGGACCACATCCCATGCAACCAGATAGAGCCAGCAAGGACTCATTAGGCAGCTTGGTCCTAGACACTGGCAGTGCCATCATGGCTTGATACAGAGCAGCAGATGTTCTCCAGCAGCTGCAAGTTGAGGCCTCTGCTCTTCATTTTTTGGTGTCAGGTTAAAAAGGATCATTGGCAGTTTTTGTGATCTTGGGATTGTCTTTCTCGCATCAGAAAGCTGTTGCTTTGCTGATTGTCTTTGGGTTCTGGGCTGTGGCAGTGAATGGGGCTAGTTTGATTTGGTTTGTTTTCTGCTTTGGATTTGAGGCTGTTGCTGGGTCAAGCGTCATTCTTAGCAATAGAGAACTGGGGGATTTATCCCCTGTGCATAGCATATTGCTTTAAGGATGCTCTGGCATGAGAGACTGCAGATTTCCTGTCTCTTTTCTTAGTCTATTACTGATACAGCTGGACTGTGAAGTTCCTTACAGACTTGGAGATTGAACCACAAGCCTTGCAGGCTCYGGTGAGAGTTTCTGGGAGATTTGGGCTTCTCTGCTGGATTTGTGGTTTGGGCATGCACGATGTGGGGCTGGCGGGATGGGGAGGGGGCTGATGCTACATGGGAACAGTAAGCTCCGAGAAGTGCGTTGGTCCCATCACAGACACAGCAAATATCCAGTGCTGATCCGCTTGAAATGGAGGAGCAGGGGAGGGCTGAAAGGGAAATGTGTTCGGTGGTGCTTCAGTACTGCTGTCTGCACAGAGACGGCAGAGGAATAGCTTTTGTCATGGTTTCCCCACTGGGAGAGGGGCTGGGTACGTGGGTACTTGCCTCCCATGAGGGATGCAGAAGAAYCTCACCAGGAGCCTCTCAGGACACTGCAGTCCTAGAGCCGTCCCAGCAGCGGAGATAGGGCTGTTCTTTCCAGGGCTGAACTCAATCGATCTGGAATGCTCTGAACTGCCACAGTGGTTTGCAGAGCAGCAAAAGCACCAACTTATCTAGGAAGCATCGGATGGGTCACACATGGCTCCACAGCCTTTGATTCCCTGGGACTTTCGCTTCTTAAAGACAGTGGTCAACAAAACCTGTGCATAGGGAAGATAAGGTGCTTCCTCCAAGCACTTGGGAACTCCAATGCATCAGATAGGTAACTTAGAGCCTCCCACTCTTAAGTAGTCTGATAATCTCACCRCTGGGCAGCTCTTTCTTTTGGCAGTGTAACTGTGGCTGTGGATGAAACAGACAGCAGTGTGCCATGTAATTCTACCCAGGTGACMACAACAAAGATGTACAGTTGTTTTCTTTTTGAATTACAAATTTATTGTATAAGTGATGAGTTAAACAAGCTAACTTCCAGTCTTGTCTCTGTTGCTGTAAACTTGGAGCAACTCCAAAGCTAGTTGGGACCAAAGAGAATAAGAAACTTTGCATTTTGAAATGACTCAGCTTCTCATTCTGCTGAGGTTCAGCCTCAGCAGAAGTAAACTAGAAAAACAGTCAAGATGGTATTTCTTTTTATGTGACACCTCAGCCACATGTCTGAGGATGAAGAGTGAACCATCACTGAGCTACCAAACACTACAAAAACCTAGCAAGTAGAAAAGCCAGATGTCCATCTAATACAGAGAGTGCAGGTTTGACAAAACCAGACAGGGAGAGGAAATCGAAAGTGATGCCTGCCCCCAAACACACCGTATTGCTTTTTGCCTATATGGGCAATTTCTGCTTCTTAGGATGTAACCGGATTAACCTTGCTATTATTGTCTGTCAGGGTGCTGAGTCAGTCGTGTTCCCATGCCTGTGAAAATGTCAGCTATAGGGAACGGGAAGGGCATGGGTTTCTGCAGTGATGGAGGTCCTCAGAGTAGCTGAGTTAGAGTGCTGGGGTGCAGCTGTGGTAATTCTTACCCATAGTTTCCAAATGCATCTATTTTAGGCATGTGGAATCTCCTCCATCTGTGTGATTTCAGCTACTACCTTAATACTGACTTCCTGAGATTTCCCCCTCCCTCCTGCCCTCCTGCCCTTCTTCCAATCTCCTGTCATCTCTGGTTCCCCCTCCCCTGCATTTCATCTCAACTGGTTTCCTGCTGGGTAAAATGCACATCCTCCTCTTTCTTCCCATTCCCTCCCTTCTCTCCCACTGTTGGCAGTTTTCCAGTCCAGCAACCTTGACCTTATCTCCAATTCCTTCCATTTCCTTCCCTTCAGCTAACAGTATGGGTGAACTCTGCCCTTTTTCCTCTCCTCCATCCTCCAAAGGCTGGCCATGCATCCTGCTGGATATGTTGTCACTCCTTTCCTTGCTGACTACAGGCCCCTCTTTTCTGGCCTCCTTTATGTATGCCTCCATGCAGGAAGCTGACAGGAGTTTGGCTGAAGCTTTTTTTTCTGTGAACCTCACTGAAATCGGTGGGAATGAAGCACCTACTCCCCTTTGTAAAACTCTGACTCTGTGTGTGTCTGGAAAGAGCCTTTTCTAAGGGTGCAACTGCACAAAAAGCACTAAGTGTAATGATAAATATTAAGCCATCCTTAGTAGTGTGGRTATTTTTACTTGTTGCATCCTACAGTTGCAAAGAGCAAGGATGTTGGTGAGATCCTTGCTTGCTCCTGCACTTTCTTCACGTGTATGTTTGGCCTTTTGTAGTCGCATGGTGGGGAGGTCTCTGTGGCCTGGGGCATAGCGGGCCTGCGGCATGGTCGTTTGGTGCACTTGCCATTGCTGACAATTGCTCTCAGCAATTTGGACATCTGTTTCAGTTGGCTGGGGGTTTTGGCTTCCAAGCTAAGGATCAAGGATCATGCCTATTTTAGAAATGAAGTCATCTGTTACTGAGACTCTGGTAGCAAGTTTTGGGTCTACGTCCTTTGTTGCATCCCTCATTCTTTAATATTATTTTACTCTTCTTGAGTCAAATTCTCTACCTATGTTCAGATGGAGCTCAGCTGATTGCCCTTGCCGAATTTCAGCCTCTTGTCTGAGAAGGAAGGTGACCCTTTGAGTGTTTTTTGTGTGATACGATATATCCAGTGCATCACCGTGCTTGCAAGATTACTTTTATCGTGTCAGTGTGGTGATTGGTTAAGTATGATCAARCTCTTCAGAAAACATTTCTCTCTAATCATTCTGGTTTCATTTGTATTCTGTAATAATTTTGAGAGTRATTACGATTATGGAAATGCTTTGTAGTTCATTAGTGACTTCAGTTCTGTGAGGAGAAGCTGCCGCTGCCTGTCATACAGGACACCTCGTGATCTACTCCAGTTTGGTCAGAAGACTGTATTTAAAATGTTGTCAGCAGCAGGATCCAGCAGAATTCCTTTTACTTTGTCAGATTACTCTCAACTCAGAAGAAATATTGGATCTTAGACCTTTGCTTGGTATTTCCTGTGTTACTTCTAAAGAGGGCCGTGGGGGAAGATCCATATCAAGTATGGTTCATGGCCACAAACTGCATATTCTGCTTTCAGTTGTCATGATCCTGGTCATTTATGGAAAGAAGGCAGCTTTCAGGCTGAAGCCAGAGGAATTATGCATGTATTGATGTCTTTGACCTCCGTGGGAGACTGATTCTGGAAGGGCTCTGTTGCGTTTACCAGCCCTGTGAGAAATTTGTAACACATTTTGCAGTCTTAAGTTGCMGCTGTAGACTGGCTGGACCCAGTCCCTGGTGCTCCCTCCCCAGCCTCTGCCTCTTCTGTGTGAAGTTATGGACAGGGTGCCTGAGGACATGTCCCCAGTTGACCACAGCTCCAGCAAGCTGTAACCCTCTGCCAGCGGGTCCAGAACCATGCCCAGCCTSTGAGTGTGTCTTGGTCTCTGTGCTTCGGCAGCCTGTTAAATCTCCTTGGAGAGTTATTGTGGAGTTATTAAGTCTAATTTTCCTTTTTCTGAGATGCCTGCCTCTCAGAAGGAAGTTTTTGTATCATCAGAAACTCAGTTCATGAAGGTCGCTATTATGGGTAAATGCTGTTGGTCTGGACATGGGTTAAGCACAGACCAGTGGCCTAGGCATGAAAGGCTCCATGTCTTTCGTGCTATTTTTGTCTGTAGCCTAATGGATTGGCCCATCTTTTTCTTTAATGTATGCACGTGAACACTTTTATTAGTAAAAAGGCCCCCACAACTTAAAACATTTGGAAGAGCGAGAGGTGGTGAAGTGCCCCTCTGTTAGTCCTCCTTTCTGGCACAAAAGTCCTAGCTTGCTGGCCTTGGCTTAGAAGCCAAAGCGAGGAGATGAAGCATAAAACATGCTGTGTTTCTAAACGTGGAAAAGATGAGAATGGAGTGCCCCGTGTGTTGTATGTGAAAGCATTCCTGCGATGGTGCTACATGCCGCTCTGCCATCCTAATTTGCTTTCAGAGGCCCCCAGTATGATCATTCTTTGTGTTTCCTAAAGGATGTGAAGACTAAATATGAGTTTGGTCAATGGTTTCATTGTTGTTTTCTCCCACTGCTACAAAGCAATGCACAAATATTAGGGACAGGCAGGGTGCATCTCACTGAATAAAGATATTGTGTCTCTCATCATCCAAGTCAGATGCCTTTAAAAAAGGAAAGCCCTGTGAAAAGTGCTTACAAGGCTGTTTAGACAGTAGAAATCTTTTGTAAAGTGTAATTTCGGCATCTTTCCCAATGGGATCCTTCGTGCAGGAGAACTGGCCAGCATTTTGGAAACAAACCCAGCCAACATTAGGTTTGGACATCTGCTTGTTTTAAGGTTGCCTTCACAATTTTCGCTGTAGCTGAAGATTGGTACTTGATGTCTATGTGGAAATGTTGCCAGAAAAGCAATGAAGTTATGCCAACTGTTTATTTCATGAATGCAGCTTCTTAGAAATGACCGCTTTGTGCTGGAAAATCATCTTGTTTGCATTGCTCTCTTGGCTAGAAGGATGAGAACCGTTTGATCTTGTCCTTGGACAAAGTTATCCTAAGTGAGCAAAAAACCTTTCTTGAATCAATTTCGCTTTAAACCAGGGTGATCTCCTGCCTGAGTATATCTAGACTGAGTGATGGTAGGCTTAAGTGGCATTAAATCAAGTGACTTGTGAGGAAGGGGTAGTGGTGCCTTTGTCTTTGCAGGTGGCTGAAGGGGATTGAATTTGAGAGAGGCTAGTGCTCAAATTTTCTGGATATTTTCTTCCTCCTTGCTTAAATCACCCAAAGGGAATTAAAGCATATCTTCTCTTATTTCAACAGGGACCAGCTCGCATGACATCTGATCTTGCATCTTCTCCTGCGGCAGGATATGTCCCTGTTGGTCAGAAACCAGAGGCTGTTGTGCATGCTATGAAGGTAAGGACGCCGCACGCGGCCATGCAGCGCGGTGCAGTGCAGTGCGGTGTGGTGCAAAAAACACTGAAGTGGCAGAACTGGACGTTTGCTCTCATGGAAACACAGCAACTAGAAATAGAAAGTTAGTACTCAGGCGGATTATCGGTAACCTACACCTGTATCATGATGAATAATCATTGCTTCAAATAGTTGCGGAGTTAAGCAAGATCATGCATGACTATTTTTTTGAGTGGGAAACCTCCAACAAAAGCTACTGATGCTGAAGGTGTTGGTTACCCTTTCTGTTCATCAGTCCTGTCTAAACTAGGTCTCTGGGGTGACAGTGGTGACCGAAATGCTGTTTATAAAAGAGACACAAACCCTGCAGTTCCTAGATATGTTTTGTGATTGAAAATCCTGCAGCAGTATTCAAAGGAGAAAGACTTTATTTTATGTAAATACACAGCAAACTATGGCATCATACCCATGTAGATATGTGCATCATCAGCGGGGATTAAAGTCAGGACCATCGGCAATAAAAACCATGGGACACTGCTACCTGAGTTAAGGGAGAAAACTTGCACCGTGATTTCACAGCAGTTCTCAAGTCCTAGTGACCATCCATTAGCAGGAAAAATGTAATACCCTGGTGTTACATGTTTAACTAGTTAAGCAAGTTACTTTTGAGTATCRAAGGGACACAGAAGCACAAATCCTTTCCAAGGTGCTGTAGGGATGGCTGGAAAGTCTCTAACTAAATTAGGCTCTGGTTGGAATATACTGATTTATAGATTTGGATTTGTTGAAGCAGAAAAATTTTGTACAGGGTTAAAAAGCTTTCATCAAATCAAAGGAGGATTCCTGGATGGCTGCTCTGTATCTCAGATCCCCATGGTCATAGCTGGAAAAAAGGTCCAGCAGTGGCATCAACACTAGCTTAGACTGTCCTAGACCTGGAGACTGGTGCTTACAAAGCTCTTTGCTTTGTACCTTTCCACATCTGACAGCTAAATAAATGGCACAGATGTTGCTCGTACAAGATCTACAAGTTCCCTAAATTTTCTAGTTTTTAGTGTTTCCCGGTTACTTTTTTGTGCCTGTCCAGGCTCTCTTGGCTCCTGGACAGATGTGGCAGGTAGTGGTGGTAAAACCAGCAAGTGTCAGGAGAAGCAGTAATGCAGCTGGCAAGGATGTTGGTTCTACTGGGCATCTGCAAGATCCCGAGAGGATATTGAGCATCGCTATTTCTCAAGTAGTTCGTCTTCTATGCATTTATGGTGTGTGAGGAATTACGAAAGGAAAGACAAGTTTGGTTTGCTTTGGATCAAATTTGAATTTAAATTATAAAAGATCCTTCAGATTTTTCAGCTTACTTGAGGCTTTATACACCYGGATTGCATGCTCTCTTTGGATCTTAAGAGAAGGGTGTCCAGCACCGTCAAGGTGGAAGTAGGTCTTATTTGCACCCTTGCAGGACTGGGCAGCTTTTCCAGTGCCAGCCCCTGCATGTGGGAAACTGGGCGCGGCTACCTCACTGCCTGTGATACAGCTCATGACCTTCCCTGGAGGAGGAGAAGAGAGTGGCCTACCAACAAGACTTTGTGCTTTGGCTATACCACCTTAGATATTAGAAAAAGCCCTTCTTGGTTATGTAAAGAAGTCCTTATGGCTGTAGCAGGCTAGCTCCTTACTACGAGCAAAGGCAAGGACAGTTGGAAGCTGGCTTTGCTTGTCTTGCGGGCTGCTTGAATGCAAGTCTGTCCAAAAGCGGTGTGGCTGCAAGGATGCGGCTCTGTGCCCAAGCAAAGGTCACTGAGGGGCTGTGCACTCTGCACGGATCTGCAGGGCTTCTGGGTTGCCTCCATCTGCACCCATCTATGTAACGTCCCCTAGGCTTTTTCCTTGGCTTTTTCTGGCAGCTGAATGCTAGCTATGTGGCTGAAGCTTTGCCTGCCATGTAGCGTAAGTAAGTTCTTCCCTGAGAGCATTTCGGGATTTTCTTTATTTTTGCTCCTGAAATAGTTTTTGTTTATTTGCACCTACTAAATAAGGAGCAAGATGACAGGTTGGCACTCCTAACAGCTGTTTTTGCTAACGAGAATAAAAGGTACATATGCTACAGCTCAGTATCTCGCTGAACATCAAAGCACTTTTCTTAGGAATTGAGCAAACCTGCTAAAGACGTGGGGAGGTGAGGAGGAGACAAATGTACGAGAATGACACTGAACCTATAACCCAGCTCCCCTGCAGCAGCAGCCTGGACCTCTCCCATGTGCATGGAGCCATCGAGCGGGTGATCAATAACTCCCACTGATGTCGAGGAAGGCAGGATTTGGCCCTGCCAAAACTAGGGAAAAGTCCTAGTGGGGCATATAGACTGTTCCCTTGCCGAAGCAGGGTGCTGTGTTCCCCAGTGCTTTGTCCAGTTGACTTATAAATCAATAAAATCAGTGAGGCTTGCACCCTTCAGAAAGCATCCCTCAGTCTCAAAGTGCTTCCTGGTACAGAAACGCTTTTTTCAACTTTCAGCTCCCCTTCCAAAGCTTTACTGCAGTCATCCTGACTCTTTGGTGGTTTTTTTTTAATTGTTTTTTAAATATGCATTACATGGTCATGCGGGGCCAGTACAGCAAGTCAGCAGGGAGGTGGATGTGATGGAGCGGGTGACTCTGAGGTGACACTGCCTTGGTCACAGATGTCAGTGCCGTCACGAAGGAGAACTAAAAATACCCGAGGTGTTCCTCACAGTTTACATATCGGCAGGGAGAAAGCCAGACGAGCCAGTGTGCTCATCGAGAGCGAGGTGCAGGTTGTMTTCAGGAGATGGCATCCCCAGGCAGAAGAGCAGCATTACCCGGTCCAGCCGCATTCCCCTGCACGGGGAATTGCCCCGTGCCCGAGCGGAGCAGGCTGCCCTCACCGCTGGCGTTTTACCCAGGGAGATCACACAGCACCGGTGCGTTCGCAAAGGGCCAAGTGCTGCCAGTGCAGCTTGGCAAAGAGCAAAAAGGAGGGGTCGGTGTGAGCCGCTTCGAGCCTGGGGTACACTCGTCTGTTTTCTGTAGGCTCCTGGGTTGGCATGTGGCAGAAATCATGGCAAGATATACCCCAATTTCTTAGATCCACACCACATCCACAGTGAATCCTTGAACTTCAGCTAAGCCATGGACAATTTATGTGAAGGCACGTCCATAGTCCCCAGCGGTGTAATCGGAGGAACATTAACCTGGTCCTTCTGAACAGCTGAGGCGGCGCCTGGCAGGATCTGAGAATGGCTGGAGCTGGGTCAGCACTAAGMGGCCTTCCTGCTTTCTTCAGGAGGTGATTTCACTCTTCAGAGTGTATTTTTTTCCAGCATGCCTTTCCAGGATAGGCTGTTGAGTTTTATCCCCCCAACTCCCTTTTTCCCATACCCAAGATGCTAACACATCTTTACAAAGTGCCTACCCTGACATCGGGTGGGCCTGGGGAGCAGGATGGTTTCCAGGGCGAATGAGTCCCAAGTCATTCAGAAATGAAATACAACTATAGCTTCCATCTGATCAGCTTTCAGCTCCAGCTCTGCCTGGTTCACACCATTCAAAGATATTTCCACTGAAAGAAATGGGCTGTGCCACCCTTCCACACCTCCTGGACTAGGGAATGCGGTTTTAGTTTAAGAGCAAGTCATAGAAAAACAGTTTATTTTTGTCTGCTGAGACTCTTGTGCCTGCAAGATTGATGGCTGGTGGAAGTGGAGGCTGGAGCTGATGTGATCTTTAACTAATCTAAACCATGGTTGTCCTTGACACTTGCCCTGCGGCCACAGCCGGTGCTTAGCTGCCAGCCAGGCAGCCCTGGTGCTCCGCACGGGGCTGTGATCCTGCAGGCTGCTGCTGTTGCAGCCGGGCGTCGGAGGCACACTGACTCCAGAYGAGCGAGTTCGATGTGAGTCCAGCTGGATCAATAATTAATTCCCTCCTCTTTAGCAAAAAATAGATGCTCTCTTTGTCAGCACGTACATGCTTTCTGCATCCCTCTTGCCCTTCCTCTCCTCTTAGAAAGGACGTGGATAATTCTTATTTGTGCAAAGATTGGTCCCAGCTATGTTGGTTAAACTAGCTGGTGCATTTTAGAAGTAGGTTAAGGGCCCTAGGAGAATGACCTATTTTTGTTCGTAATGCAGTTCCAAGTACAGCAGGATTGCTGTGCCGAAGCAGACCAGGGGATAATCTACACTGGTATCCCATTTCGTGGAGCAGCCGGTGCTGTGTACCTCAGGAAAGGGTGAAACCCATCCTTGCACTGCATCTAGCTCTGTACTTCCCTGGGAGGTGTAAGAATATTTACGCATGCAAATACACCTGCTGTACAGCTTTATATGCATGTGGATGTATCGTGGTGAATAAGACCACATGCTATTTGATGGCGTTGGGTGATTCCAGGAGCTTTGACCCTGCACACTGAGCTGACCACCTTGCTCATCAGTGCAAAGCCCAGGGTGAGGTATGTAGGTCAGCACAGATGCAGCAATAAAATCTCGAGGCAGTCCTGTGCTGTGATATGCCCGACTTGTGCAACATGCCCGTCCGGAGGAGCTGTCTGATGCGTGCGGATGCGTTGGAGGGGGTATTCTGTGGGTCAGTGTGTTTCCAGTGGGAAGCGAAGGCTGCCTTTAGCCCCAGGCAGCCTCATCTCTGTCATCCAGGGGCCACCTGGCCGCAGCCGGGCACTGCCCCCCTGGAGGTGCTCTGCGGGGGGGCTGGGACGGTGGGTGCCCCGGGCAGGCCGGGGGGGCCGGGGCTGGCTGCCAGCTGCTACCGAGGTGCGGGGTGTGGGCAGCATGTGGTGGGACGCAGCAACCACACAGACGTGCTGCGTCTTACCAGCCGTGTGTGGCCTGGGGATCAGCGCTTGGGGAACGTCTCCAAGTGCTATTTGAAAGAAGGAGGTTAAAAATCAGACTTCTTCCATTTTCAAACATTGTCAACCTGAAATCTAAGATATAAGTCACAGGCAGGATGTTTCCACTATTTTTTGCAGTGTCCTGAGCTGCTTTCACGGCACATTTACTTGTCTTCCCAAGGCAAACCTGCAAGTGTGGCCCAGCCACCAGGCCGAGTGGCGTCCAGGGGGCCCATGAACAGGAGCACTGGACATGTCAGGTCTGGGGTGTCAGTGCTGGAGCTGCAACCTCTCTGTCTCTGCAAGGAAACCTGGTTCTTCCCAGACCTGGGAACGCCTGCTGGAGATGCCCTCTGARCTGCAGAGCAGAGCCTCCTTGGAGAGTCTCAAATCCTTCTCCCTCTCCCCCTTTCAGGCTATTCCTATGCTTTTGCAGCCACGTCACCATTTTTTGCAGTGCTTTCCTCCCATTAATATCATGGGAAAAGCCCCGTAGTCATGGGCGATGCCTCACTCCTTGAGGCTCCTGCAGGCAGGGTGCTGCAGGCATGTACCTGAGCCCGCTGCCTGTAGCCAGGCATGAGAGGAAAGACAGCAAAACGGAGCTGCTTGTGGAGGACCAGACAGGCCTGGCGCCAGCACTTTGTGGGTATGGCCCATATTCATCAGCGTTTGTACCAGCTGAACTCACTGAGCCGCCATTACCCTGTAGCCGAGGCTGCAGTCTGGGGGGGGGGGGGTGCAGGGGATGCGTGTGAGTGCCAGCCCCGGCCAAGGGCCACCTATTCCCTTACCTTTATGGGGCGTGTGCTGTGGGTGGAAATGGTGCTGATGGAGATTAAAGTGAAGCTCGGGGAGTCAAGGTGATTATCTCCATCTTCAGAGGGCATCTGTGCCACAAGGAGAGGGTGACCCAGATTACCATGGCACTCGGTACTCGGTGAGGACGGCGCCTTCAGAGGACTGCGGTCAGCACGCAGGGGCCCGGGAGGCAATACTGTTTTTTTTCCTGTCCCATTCCCATCCCCTTCGCAGCCTGGCTGCATCCAGCTCGAAGAGGGAGTGGGTAAGAGCTGGGAATCAAATCGGGATCTCTGAGTCCCAGGGCTCTGTCCTAACAGTCCGTCTCTTGCTCACTGTCGTCGAGGGGTTCTCTTGAGAAACTAAATGGGTTAAAAACAATTTTCAGGCAAAAGGTGTGTGAAATTGGCCGTGTCTGTTTAAGATCTGACACAGCCAGATCTGAAAGTTCATGGCTAATTGGAGACCACACACTTAAGCTGCACAGTGGGTAATACCCTGCTTTTCAGTGGTACAAACCTCTGTTTGCCTCTTTCCCTGATAACTAAAACCCTGTTAGACCTAGAAGCTGCTGGCCTGGGCTGACCACAGTTGCCCCATGACTCGGATTAGTAGAAGGGCGTGAAGAAGCTCTGCTCCTGCGGAAGAGGGGAATGGAGGGAGCGTGAGTTGCTGGGGGATTGCCTCGGGGGAGCTGCCTGGAAGGTGGGGCCACCAGCAGCCTTCCTGGAAGAGATGTGTTTGTGGGCGCAGGCAACTCGCTGCCAATTATCACATGGTCCCCCAGGACTGTGGTGGCAGCCACACCATGCAGGTGGTGGGACAGAGGCATGCCATCACCAGGGAAGGGGGAGGACGGGGGCGCCCAACTTGGTGTCATGCTCGTCTTTGCAGTGCTCTGACTCTCAAGGCTTTGTGAATTTAAATACTGGTTAATTTAAATACTGGTTAATGAGATTGTTAGGGACACTTAATTATTTGAGGAGCATAATGCTTTTATAATATTGTTTTTTGTAGGTCCTTGAGGTCCATGAAAACTTGGACAGGCAAATGCAAGACAACTATGAAGAAGACCTGAGTGAAAAGGAGAAGGCGATTGTTCGTGAAATGTGCAATGTAATAACTCCTCTCAGCAACTCTAGGGGTTTCTTTCATGGTCTTTTCTTAGAAGTACAGAGGAGCAGGGGTCTGCTGCGTACAAGTCGGGTTTAATGCGAGATCCACAGGCACAAGGGAAGAATGGAGGCTCTGCTGACCACTGCTTTGGGTATCAGTAACCTGAGTGCCTCGATTACTGCACGGAGCAGCCTTTGCGCAGCAGATACTTCCCACTCTGCTGCCTTCAAGGGTGCGGAGTAGCAAGTCTAGCTGACCAAGAGCTGTGCAAAGGGCTCTCCCTGGCTTGGAGAGTCCTGTTAGCAGTTGACTCCAACTGTGTCCTTAGGGACTCGGTTTGGGCTGAGCAGTAACTGGTTGCTATCTCTAAAGCTGTACAGTTTGAATGGGTTTGAGCATAAACCATAAGATAACATCAGAGGGAGAATATTCATGTCTGAAGCCATTGAACAGCATCATGGGGTGTGGGGTGCTTTTAGCACTGCCAACATGTTGGGCTTGCCACGTCCTGTACGGTGAGCGTTCGTACCAAACCTCTGCTCTGCAGCGTCTGCTGCTGTGGCACTGCCTCCAGCTTCAAAGCACCTTGGCCACGCGTTGGCTTTGAACAAAGAGTTTGGGATTTCTGCTAGAACATGGCTCAAGCTGCATGTCGCCTGCAGTCAGGGATGTGCTGTTCGACAGTACCGGCAGTGCCCACAGCAGGGAGGAGGATGCTTATGGAGCCTTCTCTTATAGAAGTCCATGTTGGAGGTCAGCCCAAGTGGCATCGTTTAGTGCCTCACTGCAGCAGAGAGGAGCCTAACCCTCCGTTTAAATTCTGAAAACCACCTCAACCCTAAAAAGAGGGTGTAAAGAACAGAAGTGCATCTTGCAGAGCTAAATCACTGCAAGCATCCTTGGCAAGGGCTGAGGCACTTTGCTTTGGTTGCTGGATCCCTAAGCGAAGCCAAGACCACAGTGAACGAGGGCCTGCTTTTTAGGATACTTTGTCTGCTTAATGCCACATTCCCTTGTGGCCATGCAGGGGGAAAGGTAAAATGCCATAACTTCATCCTCCCAAATGGACTCATTTCTGTTTGTGTATCATCAGCTGTTTTTTCTTTAAATATTCATTTTATGTAGACTCAAGGCAGCTATGAAGCGCTTTGCAGTTTCTTTTTAAAAAATAGCCTCCCTTACCAGAGTGGCCCTAGAGTGATAAAATGTATGTTTTTAGAAAGTCATATATATATATATATATATAATTCTAATCATTATCTTTTCTGTTCATGGTAACATCATTTCTGTAAGCATGGCAGGGTTGACCTGCCATTTAACTTAACTTCTGAACTTAGTGTATTTGTTTTATACTATTACCCCGGGCAAAAATGGTTCTAATTTCAAGAGACACTAATTAGAAGAATGCATCAATGTTTTTTTCCTTGGGAAACTGGTGCACAGATGCCATCCAGTGGCTCTGCTGAGAATTACAGCCCAGCTCTAGCAAACGGCTTTTTTGACTGTCAGATTGCAATTATGAAAATACTGCAACTCTGGAGGCTTTGGGGTTTTTTTAATTCCTGTCTTTCTCTCCCCCTCCCCTTTATTTTTTCTTACAGGTTGTCTGGCGAAAGCTGGGTGATGCTGCGAGCTCCAAACCCTCCATCAGGCAACATCTTTCGGGAAACCAGTTCAAGGGTCCCTTGTAGGAACACCGCCCCGGAGGCTGGAAGTGATTGATTCTGTGAAGACTAAAGAGGCAGAGCTCAGCGTTTCTGGCTGTCTGTTCTTTGGGAGCTGGGGTTGAGTTTTTTTCAGGGTTTCCTTTTTTCTTTTATTTGGGGGGGAGGGGGGGGAGGGGGCTTTTTTTTGTAACAATAGTGTAAATACGGCAGCTAAAGGCCTGATTTCCAGGCTGTGGTGCTCTGGAACTACTGTTCAATGGGTAACCATCCAATAATGCCAGACTTGCATCATTTGTATTGTAGTTCAAACCTGCTTTGTTGTAATGGTCTGTTTGTAGAATTAACTAACTTGAGAGAATTTCTAAGAGGAACAAGAAGAACCCTTAACCTGCGGAGACATCACAGTTTGTATCGCTCTGGTCCACCCGCTTGTCAATGATTCATAGCTGGGTTAGTGGCTCCAGGCAGCGCCTTCCAAGGAAAGAGCAATTGGAATTTGTTGGCTTACTGCCTGCCAAGCTCCTGAGCTGCTAACACTTTTTTTGGAGGTCCTTATTTTGAAGAATGACATGCAACTGTTTTCACAAGGCACTGTGTACAACATTGAGTGGTGAGCTAAAAACACTGGTACCACTCTGTACGGTGGTACTCATCATGCAAGTGTACAGAAAGGCTTGAGACTCTCTATCAGCTCTTAATGAACTATTTTTCATGAACAAATGACACAAGATTTCTGCAGTCGTAATGTGAATGAACTGAAGTCACTTAGCCACACACATCCAGTATTCTCTACAAATATGGCAACACTTTTCCTGTAAAGCTTTTACTACAAAATAATTCAGCAGAAACTGACATCCTAACAGTGCATATGGCTTTCACAGGATCTTCAAGAGCAGCTCATATTACACACAAGGAAGATTTGGGTATTTTTTTTTATGTTCTTGCTGGATCCCTCACCTGGTTCCTGTTTAAGGTAACCAAACAACAACCTTGTAGAGCTGAATAAAAACTCCATAAACACGGGCTGTTGGGTGAGACTACTTCCTGCCATTCAAGCTTTATTTTTGTTAATGAACCAAAACAAGTGGGTTTTTTCTTCTTCTAACAGTTGTATATAAAACACTGGGACTTATATTTTGCTATTGTGGAGTAGCTGCTTGTATAGTGGTAAGAATTTGACCCCCTTCTTTTCCAAGTTGTCACAGCAGCTGTCCCTGTATTTTATTAGATGTTCTTTCCCAATAGTCCACGGAAGCGGGGCTTGGTTATTAAAATAATTGGTGTAAAATAATTTTAAAGACAGGCATGTGAAAAGATCAAAGCCTCCTCTTCAAAAGTTGCATCGATTTTAGTGATTAGTTCGAAGATTTAATGACCTCAAACACCATCACTTTCTTTTTATTCTCCGTAAGAATCAGTCACAGCTACAGACAGTTGAATTAGCTGGA
The DNA here is from genome assembly GCA_030449065.1 of Oceanodroma leucorhoa. NCBI lineage: Eukaryota > Metazoa > Chordata > Aves > Procellariiformes > Oceanodroma > Oceanodroma leucorhoa. The sequence continues at coordinate 8,268,990 of JASVER010000027.1, read as the reverse complement.
CAGGTTCTTCCTCTTAAATTAATTTGTTCTACCAGCTGAGTTCTTGACTTGTGGTATTGTATGAACATGGAGCACCAATACAATASCAAGGAGCCCGTGCTGCAAGTTATGAAAGGTAATTGGTCCCATGGTATACAATAATCTAGCTGGTTGGGTAAAGAATTTGGAGTGTCAGAGCCGAGATCTGTAATCAGTAAAAAAAGAGTAGGAATACAACCGAAATACACAGTAACCAGTAAGAGTAAGCAGCACTTATTATTCATTCCAGAAATACAAATATAGCAGTCAAGATGAGGTTATGTGAAAAAAACACCAAGAACCACTCGCAAAACACACAGGTATACTCTCACTCACACCAGTAGTTTATGTCTTACTACTGCTCAGTCAGCGAATGCTGAGTTAGCTAACTCTAAATTGAATAATATTTACATCCAGAGTGCCTGGAAAAATCCATTCTAGAGTCTGACTGTCTCCTTTAAAATACGGCATCTTTAGAGGATTCTGAATTTCCTCCTCTTTGCTTTTTGTTTTGACCTTCAGTTTCTAGTCACCATTGATTACTTGTCTTCCTCTACAATTTATACCTTGAGATTTTTGTACCAGAAAAGATGATGTAAAGGAGAGTCATCATTCTTCCTTAACATCTAATGTCAAACAGAGGGTTACTTTATCTGCTTGAAAGCTCATTTTAACTTTGGTGGCATCGAATCGCTGGTTTAAGCAGAGAATTTAAGCATATTGGGAACAAGGTTAATTTACGTCAGTGAATTTTAACCAAAGCAATGCAAATGTTGCCAGCACTTGTAGAGAGTTAATTGTGTGGATGACGTGCTTGCTATTTTAGGAGTATATTAGACTAGCAGGTCCTCTCAACAAGACAAGAGCTATACTAATCCGATTACTAGTCTCACCAGCTATGTAATTCTCGTTCAGATATTCCCTGCTATCGAATCTCTCTCAAAATCTATTCAATGACTTCAAGCAAAGCTTGTTTTGTTCCACCTGCAGATCTCACCTACAAGGGAAATAGCGGTGCAATTGAGATCCATTAGCGCTGCAAATCCTGAAGAGCCAGTTTACAGGGTAGCCAGTAGTTCAGATGAACAGTCTCAATACTCTTAGGGTATATCCTGTTTCTTTAAGATTCTATTTGGCAGCATAGATCTTCAATGTAAGTTGTGCATCATTGATTTTGCAGAAGAACATGACAGTGCTCTACACTGGGGTGTTATTTTTTGGGGGGGGTTAGGCTTGCTACTCTCCATACTTAGCTCCATTTGAGCTATAAACTGTCTTCCTGGGGTAAAATGACACTCAATGACTTTACAGGATGACTTGGGTGCTGAATTTTCAGTTGTTTAAAAACACGTTTTGTATGCATATTTAAATTCACCTGAGGAGATTTGTACATTAAGTTGGAGGGCTCCATCCCTTGAAATAGCAGCCATTAAACTGATATATTTGGGGCAATATTCCAAGTTAATTTCCTCAAGATCGAAGCCCTGGGTTCTGCAATCCTCTGGCAAAGAAAGCATCCACTGTTTACAAATGGACTTTGCTTGCTTAGAGAAAGTAAAATCACATCCTTGACTTTTGTTGAGGTGACTGAAGTGATGGCATTTCCATAAAAGTTTCTGAAATGCTGCGGTGTAACCAGCTTCAGTTGGCTCCTTGCACCTTGATAAGACTGCTGAGCACAACCTTGTTTGAGAATGGCACATTTTTATCCAAATATTAGATATTAAAAGAAATCAGTGTTAAAGTGACCTTTTATCTTTTTAGAAACTGTGGGGGAAGAGTACTACTGATCTTTTTCAAAGTGCATGACTGTAAAGTGATAAAATTGTATATTTTTCATAATGTGGGGAAAGTCTATTTGTGCTGCTTTAGAAATCAGTTTAAAGTTTGATTTCTGTTAAACCTGTGATCTTACAGCCCTGCTATATTTTCTGTATATGATTTACAAAGAACTGGAAAAGTTAGCACCTGCTGTTGTGTATATAGCAAAATTCTTTAGACCTTAGCACGCGTTTTTACCTATTATTGAACCACTCTGGCTTTTTTGGGGAAGGAAAGTAATAGTACAGATTTTTTTGATAATGTGTGTAAAACATTCATTTGAAATATTTTAGTAAAAATGAAGTAAGAGATTGATTGTGATAGTGTATACTTCTAGTTGAATAAAATACATTCTTTTTAAATAAACTGATGAATAAGATTTGGGAGACCACTGCTGAAATATCTTGCAGTAAGTACCATAATCATGAATTCTAAACTAACATGAAAAACCTGGAAATTCACTAAATTCAGAACCAATTTTATTTGGGTAGATGTGAACAAAGTAGTCCCATTTATAACCAGGATGTACATCACAGTAGGTTGTTACATTCAGACTTTCACACTTAGAAAATATATATATTATGTACAGGAATTTGCAAATAGGTGTAAACATACAATACTTTAAGATACCAGTACATTCCAAAACAAAAATATCAGCAAGGCAAACACCTCAAAATGATTCCAGTCAGCTAGCATTCAGAATCTCTCTTAAATAAAGTAGCTTTTATGCTTGRCATTGTGTTGTTTTAATTATTACTAAAAATGAAGTTTCTTACTATAGATCAAATTTCATGGTATCTGGCTATTTTGATACTCAAGAATAGGCACTGATTTCTAGAAGGAAATTTTCTTCTTACTGATATAATTGAGCCAATATGGCTGGTTTTGCTAGTACAAAGTAATCCAGTGCTGGAATAACTCAAGACAATTTAAACTTAAGTCAAATGTATAAAGTTAGAATAGATACTGCAAAGCTGATTAAAATCTAGAAGCCTATATAACTCACCATAAACAATACTGCAAACAGATCAGCTAAATTTTCATTTCAGCGCCTCATTTCTTCATCTAAATTATACAAATTACCCTCCTCTTCATCTTTACAAAGTAGGTTTTGGCTAGCTACTCCTGCCTAGTCAACAGAAAGGGATATCGTGCAAATTACCTCATGCTATCTCATCCACGTAGCACGTCCAAGTCCTGCTACAGGTGGCATACCAGGTGGTGGAATTGGAGGTGGTACAGGTGGCTGCCCACCTGGGGGAACAGTAGGCGGGGGGTAACTAGCTGGTGGCATTCCCAGCCCTGGAGGTGGATGAGGTGGTACTGCATGAGTTGGAGGCAGTCTTGGAGGTGGGAAATTAGGGTTGTATGTAGGTGGAGGAGGATATCCAGGAGTAGGAGGTGGAATATTAGGCGGGGGGAATGAAGTAGGGGGTGGAGGTGGAACTGGTGGTGGAGGGTTGGGAGGATAGACATGAGGATGATATGGTAGGTGAGTTGGTGGTCCATAGGCCGGCGGTAAAGCTCCGTAAGTTGGTCCTTCTGTTTTCATCATCGACTGAAGACTTTGATAACCCTCCCCTGACATGTAAGAATTTGTAGTAGACATCCCTGTAATGTAACTGGTGGGGGGTGGGGGTGGGGGACGGTGCGGCAGAGGCGGAGGTTGATGTACTGGGGCAGGATGAGCAGGGGGAGGAATCTGGACCTTTGGCATATCTACTGAGTCCACAGTAGTAGATTGCTCTGCTTCTCCCATTGAAACTGCAGTTGTCAAAGGAGGCTTGCGCTCTGGAAAAGAAAATATCGTTTATTTTTTTGAAGAATAGTGGCAATAACAGCTTCTGAATACTTTCTATTTTTCTTCCAGTTAACATATCAAAAGAGGACTCAATTGTCTAAGTCTCTGAATGCCATATGGTATCCAGTCAGACCTTCTTATATTGCTAGAAAATAACTAAGCTGCATAACAAAGCTCCAAGTTCGGCTCTTCCCATTCTAAAAGTTAAATACATGTTCCATTCTTATTACTATTTTCTTATAATTTAAATATTGTTCTACAATCAGCAGAAATTAACAGACTGGATGGACAGAACCACAACTAGCAGATTTAAAAAGTCATGGGACCCAAGATATCAAAAATCTTTTGATCAGTGCTTCAATCTTCTTTAGTCCAGGCCTCCCTTCTACCTCTTCTACATTCCAGGAGGTGGCCTGGGATTACCCTCTGCACTTCACTTGCCTCCCATGTTGGGAAATATTATGTGAGAATACAGGCCAAAGTCTCAAGTCGTTAACACTCAGTTCTAAACCTGTTTACCAAACGAAAGAAAGAAGAAAAACAGAGGGTAAGTAAGAAAGTGTGATAGATTGCTTGGGACATGAAATCTGATCAGCTTTGTCCCACTGATTAGTTTCAGGGAACTGAGTACCTGACAGTCTGGGGAAATTCATAAAAAGCTCAGAATTTTTCAGAATTATACTTGGCCATTTCTGGGAAGAACATGCTTTAAGCTCTTTAAATAAGAATCTTCAATCATTTTTCTTCCTCTTAATGCAGACATTATAAAGTAGGGAATACCACAATAAGAAGACTGACCTAATGGCAACATCTCTGTATGGTCATACAGTCAGTATTAAAATGTCCAACAAAAAAGAGTTTGGGGCATCTTGACATCCATCTTGCTTGTGTATATGTATATATCTATATATCTATATATATATATCTAAAATACCATTCAGTAATAGAAGTTATTTAGAAGCAGATATAGGGCAGTCATTTCCAGTGGCATGCAACAACTAAACTGACAATGCTAAACGGAATTTGAGATAAATCCACCTTCTAGTACTTCTGTTCATTTGGTCAATAAACACTCTTAGTTTTCACCTGATTTCTCCTCAGAGCCCCAAAAGACAAGAGTTGGCCTCTAAAGACTTTTCTTAAAATGTCTCAGTGCTTATACAATGATTTGCTTGTATAAAGAAATTCTAAGAAGAAAATTTTAGATAACAAGGGAAACAAATTCATTACCTGCCTAAGTAGGATTTACCTTATCTAAGCAGTCATAATTTTAACAGCAAAATTGTCCCCTAGGACAGCTACATAATTAGCTCATGCAAGGTGGGTATGCTGGCTATGGTACCTATGATTTCAATGACATCTAGCTCCTAAATTATAACAGGCAATAACTTCCCCATTTGCTCATTTTCAGAATCATTCTGGATGCAAGATGTGCATTCAAGATTTAACAACTGAAGGAATAATGAACATGGTATTTAGAAGAACCCCTTCATTCTTAATTAAATTTTAACAAACGGGAAAAATGGTCCTCCTGTATTTCAAAGTACTGTTTTTTCTGTCTTGTAGTTCCCTGTTAGAAGCTGTCATCTTGCAGTTATATTATGGACTATGCTCTGTAAAATATTTATGTCATATTTAAGGGTCACTGGAAGGACAGCTAATGCATCAAGGCGCTGGAAGCACATTTTTACAACAGTACAGTTTATTTTGCAAACATGAGGCATGTGTGCAGTGTAAAAGTTCTCTGGCAGATGAAAGTCCTCTTTTGGGCCACAGCAAAGAAAGTATCCCCCTTACTGTTGAGAAGTTACACACCTGCAGAATTCCTATACTAAAGATGTAACATGGAGGACTTCTATAGGACAGTTGGAAGCTACTCTAGTAATATAATAAGGCATCTGCCATCCTTTTGAGAACGTAAGTCCCTTTTTGCCTGTTAGTGACAATTAGTTTTAGTCTTCTATGACTTTAACATTCACAGCTTTGTTTTGCCTTTGTCTACCTAGTATAGTCTTGTTTCCATCATAACTTTTTTGCTTCTGTCTGGAAAAGCCTGTGCTACTAAGGTGAAACTCCCTCTAGAGCTCATCTACCTAATGCTTTTACTTGTCAAGCTTATTAATCAAGGCAACAACCCCTGCCCCCACACCGTTACCAGCATCTGAATGAAAAGCAAAGCAATTAACAGCAAAAGTAAACGTGTTTAAGAAAATAAGAGCTTACCTGGAGGTGGATGTGCAGGAGGTATTGGTGGATGTGAAGTTTCAATTTTAGAAATTTTAGATGGTGGTGGCGGTTCTAAAAAAGATGTGGAAGTTCCTAATTGGCTATTGCTCTGCACTGTTTTCCAAATTCCAACTCTGGTCTCATGCTAATGATTATCATATCATATTACACTATGCAAAAGTACAGTGGAAATCCTATATACTAGGTATGTTTAATAAAGAAAACTAAAATCAAGACCTTCGTATAAATAAAGTGGCATCAAGTATCACATACCAGTCTTCCAAAAGAACACATGCCTACAAGTTCAAGCTATGTATTTTTTAAGTGGAGACAAACTGTCCCAATAACAGTATGTAAGTGAAGATGAGGATGCGTACATTTTCTAGCACAAAACTGCAACTTGCAAATAGTTAAAACAAATCTCAGAACAAGTTGAACTATGCTCTGCTAGAGGAATGCCTGTCTAGAAATTAAACAAAATGGCAATTGCAGAGGAGAGAAGAGGGAGAAGAGACAGCCCTCTGGAATCTATCTGCAAAGCCAGAGAGGGAGAAGTGCCAGACTTACTTGGGAAAGGTTAGAGAATCACATCCTAGCTATCCTGAAATACACTGTTCCAAAACAGCAAAATGAAGAAAAAAACCCAAACAAACAAACAAACAAAAAGAACTAGATGTGATCACTGCAGTGAAGCATTTCTAAAGCTAGACTATATATTGATACAAAATGCCTTTTACTGGCAGCCATGCCAACAACCAATCACAAATGTCACTGATTACCAACAGACTTATTATTAGTGCAGCTATTTAATGACATGGTACCTTCAGGCACTTCAAGGTCCCACAGCTTGCTGAAGAACTACTCCAAATGATGCATGGAGTTACACATTGAGAGTTGAGTAGTTTAGCAAGACTTCTGCTGAATAGACTGTATTAAGGGACACTTGGGGCACAGTTATACTCCATTTTTTCCAGTTTTGCCATTAGGAACATTTTAAAAATAGTTACAGTATATATTTAAAGATGCATTATTAGGAGCAAAATAGTTCAGAACTGCCAAGCCTGTAAGCAAACAAACTAAGTACACGTTAGCAAATGACTTATTCTGGTTAAAACAGTAAAATGAAAGCAATATGAATACAATATTAACATTTACCTGACGTCTTTGTTTCTTCTTTTGGAGATACAGCCTGTTTAAAAGAAAAAAAAAAAAAAAAAAAGATGGAAATAAGACCATTGCAAAATACAAAGCATTTTAAAATGGTAACAAGCAAGTAAAATAGGAAACAACTTACAGCCTGCTGAAGAGCTTTTGTACAGATCTGACTAAATCAGAACCAGTTTCCAACTTGGAAACAGTTTCCTCCTCCCTCCCCTAAAAGGAGGAAGGACAAACCCTTTATTTGTTCCTATATTTTTATTAGGAGACTAATAACGTCCAATCTCTTTAGACAGATGCAACACAAACACTCAACAAAGTCAAATCACACTGGGAAAGCCCAGCCTAACTGGCAGAATGAAAAGACTGAAAAAATAGCTATTTTAGATACAGCATTTCCTGCTGTTCTCACTGTTATTACATCTCTTTTAATTTATTTATCATCCACTGCACATACGTCATGGTCCAGTACACTGCTCACTGAGCTGAAAGCAAGAGACTTGGCCTCTATTCCTGATTCTGCTTTGACCTGTTATTCAATCTTTGCCAAAGTCACTTCAGGCCTTTATGCTTTATTTACCAGGACAGGAGGGCAGTGAAAGTGTTACTCAATGTAAAACATTTCAGAAGCCTTCAGATGGAAAGCACTGTATAAAAACCAAATGTTATGTCAGAAAAAAAATTTATGCACACTGAGCAAAACCCACAAAGTCTCACATCATCCTTCCAATCACATGTTTTTGGTTGGGTTTTTTGTGTGTTGTTTTGTTGTGTTTTTTTTTTAAAGAATCACAGTCAAGGGAGTAAGAAAAATATTTTCAGCTTACTTAGTCCAACTGAGATGGCTAGTTGATGGAGAAAAGCAGAAAACCTAACTGAAATGTTAAGTAAATTAAGCTTAGTTACAAATGTATTTAAAATTAATGATAGAAGTCAGAGCGGTACAGTACATAGCTTCTCTGTCTTTTGAATGAAAGGGGGTTTTAAGGGACTATTTACCTCTAGTGGCTTTACCTTCATGAACTGTTGCTCAGTTCCCATCACTTTACCTTCCACAGCAAGAATGGACATACATTTCACTCCAACTTGAACAATGAATTTTCCTTAATTCTGATGGGTATTCTCAAGATTTCTGCTGTTCAATACAAAGGTACCCAAGACCTGCTTGAGGCTACCTCATTCTTATACTCCTTTGATAGTCACTTCAATTCACCTCCAGCCACCTTCCGGCTGCTTTCCTGCTTTTTAAGGACAATCTTTATCTTCCCATTCCAAACATACATACTTTTCTTGGTGACTCTCACAGACTCATCTGCTGCCTTGATTTCACTTGGGTGGTCTTTTCTCRATTTTCTAGCACTAAATTCCTTGCCTCTAAAACTGCATGCAAACATCAGATCTCTCCGCACTTTCAAACAGAAGCAAGTCTCCACTACTTATTGCAACATTTCCAAAAATCACTCGTTCTGTGAAGTCAGTTGATCATTTCAAGTGGCAAGCAATTCAATTATTGTGCATTTGTTAACGTGGAGCAAAGTTCAGAAAATAATGTCACTGAGGTACACCATTAGAATGGAACAAGCAACTGGAGCCAAATAGCTCGTGTGACAGAAAACACAAACATCAGTTCAAACTGTATTTGCTAAACTGTATTTGCAAACTGTATTTGCTAAAGGAAAAAAAAAAATAATCAAGAAGCAACAAAACCGAAGCCTATAAAATTCTTTTAGTGCTGTTTCTATGTGCATTAAAATTGTTCCCACTAACAATTTATAGTTTAATCAAACTAAATATACTGTTTACATCTACTGATACACCAGTATATTTTTAGTAAAGTCAACTGAACATTCAAGTGCTCTTCACCACTAGAAATGTAGAAGATGTGCAGATGCTTTAGACATCTGGTATGGGTCTGTAAGTCGTGGGCCAATGCCTCAGTTGCTTGAAAGTATCTTGGCTCAGTAGAAGGTAATGGGAGTTATTAGAGTTCGTGTAAATGGAAAATCTGGCCTCCAGGAACAAAGTGTATTTATGTTCTGTACAAATCAAAGAAGTCATGCAAAGCCCTATTTATAGAAAGAGGCAAACATTTTAAGTAAGGTTTATGGTACATCTAACTCAAGAACATTTTAGAAGCACCAAGTTAAGTATTTAAAACACTACACATCTTGTTCTCCTAGGCTGCTTTCTGGAGAAAGAATGATTTCAGATCATCACATTTGCTCTTCTCAAATTCATGCTGTTTGTGCTGTTCTCCTACAAAACTCCTACTAAGTCACCCTTTGCTTTATATTTGTTCTGGATGCCTATAGTGGACTCACCTTTTTATCTGTACTACTTACTTCCTTAATTCTTAGATGATGCACCTCAAACTTAATTTCAAGAAAAGGGAAGTTGCTCTGAGGGCTTGACCAGAGGTGATTGTTAAAGAACAACAGATATTATTCATGCAAAAGGCATCACTTTTTTCCATGACATAGTTCATTAACACATGGGATGGAGTGAAATCAGTAGTACTATAAAGGTAGAGCCTTTACATGAATGAACAAGCATTCATAACAACTTACTATCAGATGGACACACATAGAAAAATCCAAATTGTTATTTACAGTTTCTGATGTGCCAAACCATCCCAGGCATTTTTGTTGATGAAAAACAGGAAAAGAGTTCCCTGTCCTACAGATCTGACAACCCAAGCAGAATTTGTGCTGATGGTAGAAAAAGCATGAAAAGACATACATACTACCCATAAAGAGCTCCCCCAATTTTCAAGCTAATTAACACATTTTATCAGCTTTCTATCCTGAACAATTCTAAAGTTCAGTGCAAGAACTATATATTTCAGTGCAGATTTTTTTCCTCTAGTAGTAGGCTGTATCTTGCAAATACAAGACCAAGGTTTTACAGAGTTACATTCTTCTCTTTTTTGGGAGGCTGCTATCATAAAGATGCTGCACCCTTTCAATTCCATTTCATTCTACCATTTTTTGCTTCTTCCTGGGTTTTTGGTTTTGCTTGGGTTTTTCTCCCCTTGATGTCTGTTCTCTAGTTCGGGCATGTATTAATTACAAGTTAGAGCAAAGCTGTAAAAGCTGTACAAAATTTACTTCCTAAATTGACTAAATGGACTTGTTCCAAAGATTTTACTTCTGAAAACACTCTTCTTATGAAGTACATGCAAGAAGATTTGGGTAACACTTTAACACTTTTTTTTTTTTTGATAACTTACAAGTAAAAAAAAAAAAACCCACCACAAAAAGTGTAGATTAAAATCTGAAAGCTTCATTTGAACTTGATGACTGTGGAAAAGCACTCAGAGTACTTGTGATATTATCCAACTGCCAATGTACCTTCTTATTTTCAATGATGAGGTGACAATACAGACAAAGTGAAACTTTAATGTATGATACATTTATAGGCTTCTACTGTTGTTAGATTATTTTGAAAGACTTTTCTAAGAATTCTGACATACTTTTAGAAGTCACCATTCTCTTACACTGTAATCAAAGACCAGAGAGTCAAATAATAATGTCTTCATCAGCATTGTGCGCATCTCTACATTCGGGTATCGCACAAGAGACCTTCCCTAAATCAAGCCTGCTTAATAGCGAAAACAATGAAATTTGGTAGCACAGAACCACGAACAGTTAGAACCTTAACGGCTCATGCTGACTTAAAAGTCTCTCCATTGGTTTTGCCTCAAGTGGAATAAGAATGTGGTATGCCAAAACCGTAAAGGCTGTTCTACACTAACACACTTGCCATATAACCAACGGAAGTCTAGCATGCAGAATAATTACCAATCTCATTCTTAAAGCAAACAAGTCTGCTGCACACTGCAGCCTTTAAATCAAATGGACATCAGATCAGCTTGAAAATAAACGCAAGTTAAAGTTCAAAGTTAAACTTACTGCTGGTCTTTTAATCTGTCTAGGAGGACTTGACTGGGGAGAGGGCTTTTTAGATTGCTGTGCTTGTGTTTGCTGCTGCTGCTGTTGTTGTTGTTGTTGTGCTGACTGTTGCGACTCTTTTTGCTGCTGAGTCTGTGATTGCTCTGAAGTCTGGGATTGCTGCGATTGCTGTACCGTAGGTGCCTGGGGTGTAGATTGAAGAGATGGTGGCTGCTGCAACTGGTGAGGAGTATGATGAGGCATTTGCTGTTTTCCCTGTGAGTACAGATCCAGGATCTGATGACAGATGTCTTTAAAAAAAAAAATAAATCCAAAAGATTATACCCCCATAATGTACAAATGTACATTTAATACACAGTTATCAACTAAGCTTTTTACTGAACATCAACTTCAGAAAAATTCATTGCAAATATTACTCATTGTTATAATGACCACAGATTTGACTTTTTTAAAACACTATTTTTCAATTTATGCTTGCATTTCTGAGTTTCTTCTGCCTATGCTGAACAATATGTAGATGTATATGCACACCTTCCAGAAGAAGAACAAAGTGCCTTGGTATTAATATACTGTATGTCATTACTGTGTGCTTGGAGAGCCAGGTAACCACATAACAACAGGATAGTAATACAGTAAGAAAATGAGTGAAAGATTATATGTTAAAACATACATGTCTAGTTAGGCCAGTCAAAAAAGTTTCAGGAAACTAAGTAAAGGACTAGTACTAAATTCTTCTTCCAACATGTTAGGAGCTAAAGGTCTGTAAGAAAACATGCAGGACCAACTGATAACCAGGTGCAAGAGCAGCACTCAAGGAGAAGAAAACCTTTCTAGAAAGGCTAAATGAGTTCKTTCTATGAGCATTCACTGATGCAGTAGCAGAAACTGGAGAGATTCCCATTCTGCAACCCTCTTTGACAAGGATTCAGCAGAGGATCTATCTGAAACTGAAGGAACTTAGAAAAAAGCCATAATACAAACAGAGCAAGTAACCATTTAAGAAATCATCAGAACTGTAAGGTATTCACCTAAAAGTTCTAAGAGCAACAAAGGCTAAACCACCTGAACAGCAACACATACTGTTTCACTTAAAAATTCCTTAGAACCCAATGCCAGATTGTGACAAGCATCAATTTTTGAAGAAGGTTTATAAAGTAATTTATGGAACTAGAAGTATGCTTAGCCTGACATTTGTACCAGGTAAGTCAGTAAARACTTTAATGAAGACAAATTAGTGGCCACATAACTACAATTTACTTAACAAGGGTCAAGAAAGGTCCTGCTTTATTTTATGAACTTCCTGGGGTTCTCTCCCTCAAGAGGACAAGCAGCAGGTAAATATGAGCAATATATACACACAAAGGGAATAGTATTAAGATATCTGTATTGATGAAAAAGATCCATAATTCATCCCCCATCAGAATTCACACACACACCAGAATTCATCCCCCATACTCTGTTCCTCAGTCATGGTACACCATAACATCACATAACACCGTAACATGGTACACCGTAACATCACATAACACCATAACATCACATAACACCATCCACAAACGTGGATGTGGCGCTTCGGGACATGGTTTAGTGGGCATGGGTACTGGGTTGATGGTTGGACTCGATGATCTGAAAGATCTTTTCCAACCTTAATGATTCTATGATTCTATAAAAAAAAMCCCCAAAAACCTAGCATAATTTGGCTCAAGAGGTCAATCATCAGTGAGAATACCACTGGAAACCAGGCTCCATTAGTTCCCGTGTTCACAGAGCTGCTTATTTAAAATGGGGAGAAGGGAATCATAAAAAATAGAAAACACACACCATGACAATTTAGCAGCTAATTAGCTGTGTTATAAACTAAACAAGTCATAAAGCAAATATTGACCAGAAGACTAATCATGATAACTAAATATGCTTCCAGACTGAGCCAGTCTAATAAGTTTAATTTAAAACCTGCTTAAGGCATAGCACATATGACCTGAGTTACATACTCTACACATGATTACTTTGACTAAAACCTGGATAGAAAGCATTTGCATCTACCTATGACTTAGGTCACACAGTTAAAGGAAATACTCCTCTGTTTGTGGCAAATGTTTTTTATACCTTCCAGAACATCAACAGGAACATCTTGGACAAATTGCTCCCACCATCGTCTGTACATTGGTTTTGATGTCCACTCCTGTATTTCAAACTTACATAAACGGCCTGCTAAGTACATAACTGCAACAGCTATGATCTCAGGTTCCCACTGCAGTGACAGTGTAGTGCAGAGACTGGAATATTAAAAACAAAACAAAACACAACCCTGAAGATAATTCTGATTGTCAAAGCACAAGACTTTTATGTACAACAGCTATAATTAAYAGGGTATAAAAACCCACCACACTTTAACATCTCAGACAATTTTAACTAAGAGACTTATTAAACAAAAGAGTTTACAAAACTAAACTGTTTCTGCACTACTGCTATCATGAAACAAGGTAATTTTACACAGATAATACAGAGGGCGTATGCCTACAGAAGCAATACACCACATAGGAACATCAAGTTCGGAGTTTAAAAATAGAAAACTTAAACACTATATGAGTGTGGAAGAAGAGGGAAAAGACAGCATTACATTCCAAGTATGGGCAGCTACATTCCACTGTAGTCTTACCTGTAGTGTTAACTAAATATAGGGCTCATGTTTGTTGCTACACAAGTGTGCTGCCACTGCATTACACTGGTTAGGGAATGATGTCCACATTTGGATTTTAGAGTTTCCAAATGTTTTTCAATAAAATGCAAACAAGTACTAAAAAAAAACCCCACAGAACAGCCAACATGAACTTGTAAAGCAACTTGTCAAGCACAATACATATTTTAGATCAAGCTGTAAAAACTGTAAAAGGTTATCTCTTGAATAGCCTTTGTTAAAGCTAATGCTAAAATAACGGACATTATTGGTACTATATTAACTAAGTTCCTGTCATAATCAAAGTTACTGTTTCCTGATATTAATTTTAAATTACAAAATTTGTTTTTCTCTTTTTTCTTTTCTGTGTTTTCTTTCTTTTTTCCTCCATAGATTCTGTAACAGAGGATCTGCTTAAAGAATTTTAGATCCAGCTAGCCAGATAGGTTTCTGCGAATTCAATGATTAATTCATTACGATGTCCTTAAATGCATCAAAATAGTACCCTATACAGTGGTTTAAATCCATTTTCTTCCCAGTGGGCTACATGTAACTGAAGGCCAATGGGACACTTAAACACTGGCAGAATCAGGTTAGCAGTGAACAGTAAAAAAGACACAAGAACTAGCTCTCAAAACACTGATTTCTTATTATTACTTTCATGACATTTACTTGGGAGGTGTACTGTGGCAACATAAGAACAGAACCCCCTATTCTAAAGGCCTGCAGTGCAAAGTACAGAATTATTTTCTCAGGATCCTAGAAATCAAGTACACTTCTAATATGGTGCTTATTAAGTAAGCACAAGACAATCTCTCAAGAACAGAGATAGGCATTATTTGAAACAATCACTTCAACTTCATTCTAATGTTTTCCTGAAGTGCATTTTCTTTAATTATTAAATTTTTTGAATTATTAAACACCATCTAATTCCAAGTACAATAGTGTCCAAAGTTTGATGGATACGTAACAGAMGTTTTCCCTGACAAACTTAACAGTGACAGTCAAGCCATATTTTTGTTCCACCTGTAAGATCATAACCTGCAATACTGACAGCAGCTGAAGCAAACATCTCTGGACATCCAAATATGCTAAGCAACCTTTTGCTCAAAATAATTTGGAGAGTTTAGGCGACATCTACAGAATTTGGACCCACAATGGGCTACTTCAAATTAGGCATATGAATAAAAATGCACCTCTTTTTTAACGGTGTTCTACTGCTGTAGGTATGACCAAAAGCAATGTATTTAGCATTTCTGAATAGTCAGGCCACTTACACATTTTCTTAAGGGTTTGCTATGGAAATTAAAAATTACGTTTAACCATCCTTGGTGAATTAACTTGCCCAGCTCTGTAGAATCCTCCCTAACAAGACTAAAGTGTATCGAGTTGTTTTGGTGTTTTTTTTCCCCAATACCACACTACACATGAAAAGTGCTTCTACACACACTCCTGTTAATTGATGTGATCCTTGTATTGCAAATCCATTATTCGAGAAATTGTAAATCTAGCGCTAACTGTATTCCTCACTGAATTTAATGGCTAGTTCACTATTACCAAAACATCACTTTAAAAAAAATAAAAAATTGACCAACACGATGCAATTAGGAAGTGACTTCTTTTCTCAGAACATGCCACATACGTCAGATTGGGCAAGAAGCCAGCTTCTATCCTGGAGATCTATAATTTGGTTTGGCCCTTTCAAACAGTAACTTTTTTTTAATGCAGCACTAAATCATTATGACAAAATTGCAAAGATCTTAACGGTCTACTTATATACTACTTATATACTCATAGATTCCCTGCTCAATGGAACTATCAGGGTAATGATGGAAAGAAAACTGATGAACACGAAGAAAACATATAACAAGCAGAAAACATATAACAAACATCTGTCCAAGAAATATCTAATCCCAGAATAAAGTAAGCAACAGTAATTATTTCACTTTCAAAAAGTTTCCTAGAAGTATCTTACCTGTCATTGACAAATGTCCATGCCATTTGAACCAGTTTTTGAATTTTATTTTTGTCTCCTGAAAAACAATCAGAAAAGTTGTAAGAAATAAAAATGGGAAGGACGAACAGTTTGGAATAGAATATTCTTGCACTGTTAATGTAAATTAAGTTCTGAAAATTAATAACAGACATTACTTGCTCACCCTGTAATATTTTACCTTTGAGTTGTTTGGCATACTTGAGAAGAAATTGGTATGGATGTTCCACTTGCAAATCAAACTTTATTGTTTGTAGTAAGATTCTTTCAAGGACCATGACTTCTTCCTAGAGAATGTTACAAGGTAATCACAATATTATTCCTTCTTTTACTCACAAATATTTTATGCTGGTATAAAGCATGACTACATTGCATCTCCAGGCAAACACGTTTGTCTGCTTTTGCTTGATTAGGGTTTGTCTCCAGGGAGAACAGAAATTTCTCCAACTTAAAACATTATTTGAAACCCAGATACTTTTTCTTCACATTTATTTGAGTCAGGAGAGGGAATGTGGTGTTTAAAACTCCTTTTCCTCTATAGAGGAAAGAACTGAACCAGACGCAGCATGAAAGTGCCAAATATACAAAATCACAACAAAAAGGCAAGCTCTCACCACATTTCTCTTCCGAGTTTCAGACCCTTCTGGTATTTATAATAAGCAAATTTTGAGAGAAGCATAGTTTTGCTAAGTCAAATACTCTAAACAGGAAACTTCTCAATACTTTTGAGATGTAATTCTCTTACTTGACTTAAGATTTGCTATTAATTGCTTCCTAAAACAACATTAAAACCGTCAAATATGATTTATGTCTTGACAACATTTCTAGCTCTGACCGGAATCACTCAAATTGACTTTAATTTGCAAAATAACATCAGAATTTACATGAACTCAAATGTAAACTTTTTATACAAACAATTATCCCAGTAGGCTGCCAAAGCTATTTGTATTAGCAAGAATTATTTTCGTAGTTACCTATCACATTACACAAAACAGCCGTAAATGCATGCTGAACATATAATTTAATCTAGAACAACTGAAAATTAGCCAGTGCTCTAATGAATGTATGTCACTTTGCTGGAGAACAATAGGATGAAATCAATTTCAAGATGAGCATTTTTACCTTTGGGTCATCTCCAAACTGTCCAAACTGTACATCATTTAGCAAGCTACGAGCTGTTTTAATTATATCTTTACATTTCTTAGGTGTTTCTTCAACTTTTCCTGCTAGGAAGAGACAGCAGGCTCCTGTCACCTAAAAAAGAAAGTGCTTTCAAAAAGTTGTCTGCATGTAGATATGCAATACAGTATAGCATTGTAAAAGCACTGTCAGTTTCCATCAACAGTTCTGTAGAASTTTCCCAGGAAAGACTTAATAAGCACATTAATTTCTAATTTTATTATAGTGTTAATTTAAACTYTTACTTTTTCAAAGGAAAAATACAGAATTTGGAGAACTGTCCATTTTATTCAACTTTATTTCAAGGTCAGAAACCCAAAGCAGAATTTGTCCTGGTTCTGCATTGTTTGTCAAGCAGTTTTAACATGGTATTACACTTCTTTTTTTCTTTTAGCCAATACAGGAGTGCCAGAACTATAGCTGTTACTGTTTCCAAAGAATGGCATCAGCAAGACATAACTGCAATGTCAATATGAATATGTTTCTAAGCCCAAACAGAAATGTGTAAACAAGCAAGAACAGTGTATTTTAAGCTGTAATGATCAAAAGATGAAATGCTTATTTTTCATCATTCAGAGTGGTGGCCAGCAGTAGTACCCAAGTGACTTATCATCATTTCAAATAGTCCATGCCTAGTGCGATCCCTGTATTAARTAATCGATATTGTAAATACTTACATATCTTGGGAATTGTTTGAAGGAATGAAACATATAAAACCGATGGAAATAAATTATTCCAGTTGCTAGAGTATCATAATGTCTGCGGTGTAGAATAAGGACTTTCAAACAAGGTGTAAAACAAATTTAAAACCAAACATACACAAAGGAAAAGATACATTCCGCTGTATCACCTCAAGTAATTATCCAGTCAGTGACCAGTTAGAAAACACTGCAAGTAAAACAAGAGCTTTAGAAAAAAAAAAGCCACAAAACCCCTTAAGGCTGTGTAAATACTATGATTCAGCCCAGATGCAGTTGATAACTAAAGCATTTATTGGAAGTGTGCAAAGTCCCGATCACGTTTATAGGAGGATCCAACGCAAGGTCATCCTCGTGTTAAACCATACCTGCTTCAGAGAAGGTCAAAACCAGCAGTAGGCACATGAAGGAATAAAATAACTATCAGTTCGCATTGAAGTGTTGGTGTGGAGGAAAGTTACTGAACTATTCACACCTACAAATGCAAATAAAATCTGAACATGCTCCCTACTTTTCTCTTTAAGGAGAAGAGTAAGATTTCATCTTCACCAGGTTTTATTAAATAATGAACTGAGGAGATTAAAAGAAGCATAGGAATACAGGAAGCAAAAAGTTTAAGTGGCAGTCTATGAGAGTGGGACAGTGGGGAGAACTTTCTAATATATACARAGTTGTAACTCCCAAACTAAACAAAAAAAMCCCAAAAAATCCAAGAGTAGGGAGGCAGAGGTTAGAAGCCTCAGAGGCAAAATACATAGAAAAATTAATGCAAAATTAAAAATTTGAGAAGTTATGTAGATTCATGTAGTAAGAGACTGAGTTTCATAACTGCCAAAAGTTATCCTTAATCGGCAAGTGTGTATCACCTTACTTCTCTATTGCCAAAATGGTTCAGCTGAAACCTTGTTTATCCAACGAATGGATAAAGATTGTGTAGGAACACATTACATCAAAAGGCAAGTAAACTCAAAAATATTTTTGATTAACAATTAAGAAACATTTGAACATTTCTTGTACATTTTATTCTGAAAATCCCCATTCATAAAGACATTTCATACCAACATGAGTTTAAAGGATACAGCCCTAAACGTGTTCCCACATCGAATATGAATCTGGCCCCCTCCCTGCGGTATCGTGCCTCAGTAGCTGGATCAAGCCCCTCTAGCTGTGACGGTGTATGTGCCAAATCTTTCTTATCCCAGTACCAACATGGCTTTGTATGGTCCAGGTTTGCCAAGTTTACAGAAGGGCTGGAATTTTCTTTATTCTCCTTCATTTATTAAAACAGAATTGTTCTTGCTTTTTCAGTTTTCAAAAAGGAAGTCTTCAGACAGTCACTTCAGAACCTTTAAGAAAAGACGAAAGGATTTCTTTAAAAATGAAGGGGACTTCCCACCCCTGCTCAAAGATGAGTGAAGAAGAATAGTGTTTAACCTTGCCCATTGGAAGGGACTTTTTCTACGCGCAGACAAGTAATATTTAACCTTGCCCTTATCCTCCCCATATACTGCAGATTCAATTCAAAGAAAACGACATAGGTTATCTTTGCTATTACCTGTGTAATAAAGAAACTTCAGGAATGTATCATCAACAATGTCTGCTACTTCTTAGTAGAACAACTTTCACCCACTTTGTGCACAAAATAAGGAAAAACAATTTGGTGATGGTAGCAGCAAGATTTGAAAAGCTGGGGGTGGGGATYGACTCACCATTCATAACCAGGAAACACATTCATTAGGTCAGTCTGAATGGCAATTTAAATACCCACTTGGTCTCCCGAATATCCCTGGGTGGTAAGATAGCAGCAACCACTTGGCAAAAAGCTTTGTAAAGTGACCTGTACTTGTATTACTTTAAGAAAAAAAGGTAACAAAAGTAGTGTTCTTTCACATACCAAGATCAAGACAACTGATGTGAGTCTGTAGGGTAAGGTGGCATCTAAAATCGTCCCCAAAACAAGGCAGTTGATTACACCCAAAGAAGCGTGCTACTTTCCTGTGTTTACCAGCACTTCGCATATATATATTTACATCACAAAGATCTGCGGGCAACTTTCTGGTGTTTGAGCTATGACTGACGTTCAGTCATGCCCCAATTTAAAGACAGAACGAAGACTGTCTTGCTGCCTTTATTCCTCTCAGGCACAATTACTCTTACTGTAATTCAATAAACTACAGATACTATGCACAAATTACTGTAGTCCCCTGCAAAGGTTTGCATAACAAATAGTGATTAACGTATGATGCAATATATTTGCTCTAAGCAAAACAGGCAGAGGAAGACCCAAACTTAAAACTCTTAAAATTAAGCTGTTAATTTTCCAGATGTTTCCTTTCTGAAAACGGAAGAAAGATCACACAAACTGCCAGAAAAACTATGCCTTCAATGAGCATCTCGCTCAACTTCAAAAAGTTTTTCTTTTTCAGAATAAAGGAAACCGTCTTTGTTTCACATTGGTTTTGGAAGAACCTTCACAACTAATGGTACCGGTCACAGACCAAGCCAAACTCTGCCACAAATAAGTGAATGGATACTTAAAACTATTTCCACAACCAACAGAAGAGCGCTGTGCCACGACCACACATTCCCATCGTATTTACTAAGAAAGCGTTATTTTTTAGGGCTGTTATGGTTCTTCTTCCTTACAAGTTATTTTGCTTTCTAACGCTCTGAACAGTTTAAAACCCAATTAACATTAAAATCGCCCGAAGCAACGAGACCTGCTTCTATAAGCAGCGCAAGCATTTCCGAACACAAAATCAGGAATAAAAACCATCCAACCGAAAACATCCTAAACGAACCACCTCAAGCATCCCAATCCAAACCGTAAAGACCGAAAAGGATAATGAAAGTTTTTCTTTTACCTTTTTAGGCACCCCATTAATACAGAGAAGATTTCAGGAGCTCGATCCCGGCTTTTTGACATCTTACCTCAGACCAACCAGCCCACCGAGAGCCCAGCTCCGTCCCCTACAGCCCGCAAACCCTCGGGGGGGCTGTTCAGCTCCTCCCAGACCCGGCCCGCCGCCCGCCGCAGACTAGGCTGCCAGTGCCCGGGGAGGCGCTCGCTCCCCGCCCCGGCCTCCCCGCTCCCATCCCCTCCTCCCCGGGCCCCGGCTCTCGCCAGCGGGCGGCCCGGGTGGGCGGGCGGCCCCGGCCGCCGGCGCCCCGCGGCCCCACGCAGGCGCGGCGCACTCACAGGCCACGCGCGGGAGAGGAAACCCCACTGGAGCGCGGAGTCTCTAACGACAGCGCGGCCTCCGCGCCCTGCGCGCCGCCATCTTGGGAACCAGGCCAAGCTACTCGCTGCGTCATCACGTCGGCGTCACAAGGGCATAGCGCGCGAGGACGGAGCCCCTGCTACCTAGCAGCCAATGAGAAACGGCAACCTCCACCCCCCGGCCAATCCCGTCTCCTTCAGCAGCTGCTAAGCGCGAGAAGCAGACGGGCGACGTGCCCCCGTAGTCTTGGAGCAGGCCAATCAGAAAGGCGGAGGGAGATGATTGCAAGCCGTGGGAGCCAGTAGRAATCTGAAGGCCTGGGTTAAATCCCAGCCAATGGGGGAGCTGCCATGCCCTTTTCTAAGACCGGTAGCGAAGGCGAAGGGGTGGTCGCTGGGGATTGGCCGTCACGAGTCCGGGAGGGGGCGGGGCCTTCCGGCTGGATGCGGCTGGGCCAATGGCGGCGGCGGGGCGAGGGAGGGGGCGGGGCCGGGCCGGGAGTGCGGGGCTGGGGCGAGCTCGGCCGCCGCCTCCCCACCCGCGGGCAGCGGCGTCCGGCGCGAGGGGCTCGGGCTCCGCGGCGCTCCCAGCAGGCGAGGCAGGAGCTGCCGCCGCGCGGGAGGTAAGGCGGGGCCCTGCCCGAGGTACCCTCCGCTGGCTGAGCCGGTCGCCCCTCGGCCAGGCCCCCCAGCCCCGGCGGGGTCCGGGCCCTTCCCCTCAGCCCTCCCGGGGGCCTCGCCCCGCCGCGGCCGGCCCCGCCGCCTCGCTTCCCGCGGGAGGCGCCACTCTTTCCGGACACCGCCTCCCCCGCCGCCCCGGGGAGCGCTCCGCGGGCCCAGGCCTCGCCGCCCCCTCCTTCCCCCCGCGGCGCCGGCCCCCGCCTCCTCCCCCGCCTGGCGGCCGTGGCGGACCGGGCGGCCGTTACCCCACGCGCGGGGCGCCCACGCGCCACGCCCCTCCGCGTGCGGGGCTGCGCCCGCCCAGCGCTGCCCGCCCCTTCCCCCGGGGAGCTGCAGCCTCCGTCCCGCTGGCTGGGGGAGCGGGGGCCGGCCCCGGCGCCCACTCGCCGCGGCGTTTCTCTTTGCCGCTGACGCGCCGGAGGCGGTTGGCGTGCGCTCCGCGGCCCACCGCCGGCTCCCCTCCCGCTCCGCCGTGGGTGGGTCGGTCTCCTTTCAGCCTGGTCTGCGCGGGTTTAAAGTGAGCGAGGCAGTGACATTGGCGTCCTCACGCTCGTTTCCCTTTTCCCATCCCCCCCCCCCCGAGAGGCTGATCAGAAGCCAGGGTAAAACAAATGGTTTAAAACTGTTTTCCCCGTGATGTAATTCCTTTTTTTATGTGTGACACACTTTGAATACTCCCTACTCCTACTTCCTCAGCTTTCCAGAGAGCCTGCCGTACCTCCAGCTCTCGGGGTCTGGCTCAGGAGCGTTTCTGCTGGTACGTGGCTCCTCAGAGTCCTCCTCTGGTAGGGAAAGAGTGCTCTGGTTTCTTTCCTTTTCTCACCCAGCCTGCAACCTGCTTTAGTAAAGGGGTTAAACCTTTGGAGGGAAAAAGGTGGGTTTTAACATTCGAATAAATCATTTAAATTTATCTACAGTTATTCCTGAAACAACCTAGGTGTTTCAGCCTCCCCCTGTTACTACAGCAGCTGCTGAGACGGAACTTCTCGTGAACCCTTCCTCATCTTTCTTTTTACCCAGCAACACTTGCTTAGAGTTGCTTAAGCTGAGGCTGTGCTTTGCACTTGTCTTTAATTCTTAGCAACTTCCTAAATTTTGAATTAAAGTGGCATTTGGGTTTTTACCTGAAGGCAATATTTAGCTGTCAGGACAAGCTCAATTCTTCGTTTTGGAAGTTGTCCCTCACAGCTTAGTTCAAGGCTGCTCTTCTCCCAAGCTTGGTATCTGCTTTTTTGGATGGACTTGTCCTTGGAACCTAAGCTTGCTCATGAGATAAAGTTGAAAGCAAATTGCCTCTGTCCCTAAGGACCTGTCTCTTCAGGTGACAGCTTTATTCTGTGGAGATTGCTACTAATGGTAGCTTAAGGTCTCACAAGTGTTGTCTGCTTTCAGTTGCTGTAARCTTGCAACTATAAAGTGAAACAGTATTTTGTAGGTGAGTAAACAGCTGTAGCATTCTGCATGTCTGGGGTCTGGTTCCTGGCATAAAATAGCAAGCCAGGGTACAAGTTGTTGGAGGGAGTGGTGTGATGGGCACAAAGGCAGGTGTGTGTGCGTGTGTGTGTTTCCAGTTATTTTTGCTCAGTTAAGTAATTTAATATGGTAGAGATTCACGTGTGCCAGCTTGCGCTTTAATAGAGCTTTCAGTTATGTTTAGCAAGCTGAAGTATATGTTGAAGTACAGTTGAAAATACATCCTTGGCATGGTGTGCCTAGAAATAGATTTAGGGTGTTGGGGGAAGAAATGCCACAAACCCTGAAATCATTTGTAATCTGTATGTTACTGTTGCCAGTTAGAGATGGCCTAATCTGTATCTGAAGTCAGATCTGAGTCTTGAAATAGACTTCTAATTTCAATATTGTACATATTTAAAAATAAGCCATGTTATGCCTCTCTGMATGGAAAAGTGTGCATCTTGATGATATTTTTATTGTAATAAATATAATGAACTTAGGCAAGCCTGCTGTATCTGAAATATTACATACTTTATCACAGTGGTGCTGATTACACAGTTAAACCGATGTATTGGGTAGTTTTCAGCAAGTGAGTGTTCTAGTGGTCGCTCTTTGAAAGAAAAGGGCAGTTTAAGGTTATTGGAGATCTCGGGGGATCTGTATCTTTACTACCAGAATGTCATAGCGTTCAGTGTTTGTTAAAGGACATGCCCGGGGCTTGAGCATCGAGTCTGTTTAGAGGCCTGGGCTGTGTAGGTCTGTCCATGCTGATGACTGAAGTCAGAGTGACTTGCTTCATTCTCARTTAGGAGTTATATTTTATAAAGTGAGGTTAATATTTTCTAAACAAAGAACTTGTGTAGAAACATGCAAATAAAAACGGTATTTAGGTTTTTTAATTCTGCTCAAAAGGAATTCAGAACAAAAAGTCTGTGGGAGTCTTCAGGAGGAGCTAAACTCAAGCAAAGAAATGAAAAGACRAAAGTAGGTTGACAAAGTGGTAGAATTTAACAGTTCATTTATTGCTTCTTTTCTGCAAAGAGTAAATCTTTTTTCTTTTCTGGTCAAATAGTTGTCTGAGGAGCTGGTTCAAAAGAGAGGCAAGGGGGTTATTAATCATTAAGAAAGAGCTTGAGTTGGTTCCTGTGGGGCAGTTAGTAAGCTATCTTCCCTAGAAGATCAGTGAGATGTTTATAGTAAGAAGCACTCCTTCTGCCTGAGAAAGCTTTAAAGGAAGATGGGGGGACATAGGGACAATCCTACAGTTATTAGTATAATAGTTCAGGATTAGCAAGCTGATAGAAGTGATAGCAATTATGAAATACATACTTTTCTTTGGGATGTTGCCCTGGATGTAGCCATTTTTCTTTGCCCTTTAGTATTTTGTCTTACCTTCAAATTAATAATTTCTTACCAGAAGTTTATATTTMATTTATGAGGCAGTCTTGTATTTAATATCTAACTAGGTTCAACTGCAAGGGAGTGGGGGGAGAACAATGTCAAACTGACAGTACTTACTTTTTTTTTGGTAGATCTAGGAGTATCTTGAGCATCCCCAGTCAGAATATTGTCACGATGTGTTCCCTTTGATTCTAATTGTGAGATTAAATGATTTTGGAAGTTGCTTCCCAATAGTTAGCTAAATTTGTTGGAGTTGGTGTTTTTTGTAAGTGCATCAAATAAACATTTAGTTGATTTTAGTAACTTCTTTTGATATTATCTGCGGTGTGGCTTCTTCCCAGTATCACAGTAATATTTATATACCATCATTCTTTTCTTAACCTGAAATCAAAATGGGATTAATAAAGTTTGTTCTTTGCAGGGTAGATGCATGCAGTCTATACAGCAGTGGTTCAATCTTCCCTCTTTTCCAGATGCTTTAGACTTGTGCTAACTTTGACAAACCTCTGATGGTACAGCTTTTTATAGCAAACAGGGCATTATTAATTTAATTCTGGCCATCCTTTGCCAGCTAACTTATTAGAAACACTTCAGCTTCCTAGGCCTGGTTTTAGATATTTAATAATGTTTTAACCAAGACTGCTAAGTGTAAAAGATGAGAAAGGACCTCTGAAATCTAAATAAAGTACACTAGGAGTTCTTCATCGTACCATAAAAATGCCCCATTAGCATTGTCTGGCTTCAGTCTTGTGTGTTTGGAGCTAGGCTTTGAAGAGGCTTCTGTTGTAGTAATTAAAAGGCCAGTTCAGTGCCTGAGAGTGTTTTAACATTGCTTTGCATTCTTGCTCTTGCCCTTCCTCTGCTGTAGCCTTCTTTGCTCCCTTTTTCTGTTTTTAGCTACTCTGCCCTACATTGGCTCTTGCCTGCACCTCTTCCACCAAATGACTATTCCAGTTGTTCCATCTATCCCTGTCTGTCCTTCACCACTTCCCATACTGTTCAGCAAGTCTGCTAATACTTTTTCTTTCTTTGAAGTAAGGAAGAATTAGCACCGAAGTCTTGCATTTCAATTCTGGGATCTGTTACCAGGCTAGAGCAGCAGACCTGTCAGCTGCAGGGAGGATTCCACCTGTCTTTCTAGCCTGGGTTGAAGCATGCCGGGATGTGAATGACTCTGAGATCAGTTTTATCTCCTGTGAGTACATGCGAACAGGTGTTTATGTGCTCTGAAGCTGGCCACCTCTAAGTAATACATAAGGCAGACATAAAGCAAAAGGCATGTTTCTGAGACTGTAGCTGCTAATATCCTATTAAAAAAATCAAAACAGAATATAACTTCTAATTTGAGAGATTCCTTTTACTTCTCAGAAGTATTTTTTGAGCCCAAAGTTAAAGGCTGTTATATTATATATTAGGGGATGACAGATTAGTATCTACTTCCTGTTTTATTTCATTCTTGGTTGTCTTCCCAATATCTCTGAAGGAATTGGCTGACCTGTCCTGGAAGTGCCTGAGCAGCAGTGCTTGAACCACCATGGTTTTCAGCCAGGGTGTTAACGTAGGCCAAAATTATTTTTGTAGCTGAAGATGGACTGTAAACTATATCAGTTCTAATATGTTGCTTTTCAGTTGTTTCTGTTAAGAGTGTGATCAACGTGCACTGAAAGGAGGGGAGTCCATCTCTGGGGCTCTTGTGTTATCAGTCCAATTCTAGCCTTTTGTGTGTGGATCAATTTTGAGGTTTTTCTTTTTATATATATATTTGTACATATTTTAGGATATGATATACAGTGATGGAATTATGCAGCTCAATAAAACTAAGTCTCTTACACGGCAAATGCTGCCTGTATTTCTTAGCAAGTAGTTAATAGAAATAGCAGAATCTTCCTTTGTCTTTAATGCTTTATAGCACTAGCACCCAAAGTTTTCACATGGTATTGTTTTAGTCGAGTGGGAAGAGGATGTGKGGGTTTCCACTTCCATGGAACCTGCGTTGGTGGTCCAGTACTTCCCATATGCTAGGTCTTGCTCAGTCTGCCCGCACTGATGATAATTTAAGGGAATATGAGTTACTTTGCTGGGAGGGGATGGTGGCAACCAAGCATGAGGTACAGGCTGTTTCCTGCCCCTGCCAGGCCTTCTGGGTGGTTGGATTAATTGTCTTTGTGGCCACTCTTGGAGCCCTTTAGTTATTTTTACTTGATGACAAAGTTTATAGATGTAGCCACATAACTTCAAGTACTGAAAGAATGAGGTTTTAGGTTTAAGATGTTTTGYGTTGAAGTATTTCTGACAAGGACTTCTGAAAGATCTAGTTTTGCAGATTTGCTTCTAGGTAATTAAAGCGAACAGTGTCTTAGTGTCTGCAATTATATAATTTGTGAATCTGTATGTATACTCTGTCCCATTGTCTAATTCATCAGTGAAGATGGTGAACAGTGTTGGCCCTAGTATTAATCCCTGGGGTACACCACTGTGACTGGCCTCCAGCTGGACTTCATGCCATTCATCACAACCCCTTGAACCCAAGCAGTGCAGCCAGTTTTCAGTCCACCTCACTGTTCACTTATTTAGTTGGTATTTCATCAGCTTGTCTGTGAGGATGTGATGGCAGACAGTATCAAAAGCCTTACTAAAGTAGAGGTGAACAGCATCCACTGCTCTCCCACCAAGGTTGCAAGGTTGGTCAGGCATGACTTCCCCTTTATAAATCCATGCCGACTATTCCTAATCACCTTGCCCTTCATATGTTTGGGAATGGTTTCCAAGTTTACTTGCTTCAACAGCTTCCCTCCACTCAGCACTAGTGAGGCCACACCTGGAGTACTGTGTCCAGTTCTAGGCTCCCCAGTACAAAAGAGATGGAGCTACTGGAGAGAGTCCAGTGGAGGGCCACTAAGATGATTAAGAGACTTTCTTCATTTGAAGAAGGGCTGAGAGAGCTGGGACTGTTCAGCCTAGAGAAAAGAAGGCTCAGCAGGATCTTCTCAGTATGTATAAATACTGACGGGAGGGTGCAAAGAAGGCAGAACCAGGTTSTTCTTGGTGGTGCCCAGTGAGAGGACCAGAAGCAATGAGTACAAACTGAAACAGAGRAGGTTCCCTCTGAACATCAGGAAACAGCCTTTTTATTGTGAAGGTGACTGAGCACTGGCTGCTGACTGAGTCTCCATTCTTTGAGATATTCAAAAGCCATCTGGACATGGTCCTAGGCAGCTGGCTCTAGGTGGCTCTGCTTGAACAGGGGGGTTGGATAAGTCGACCTCCAGTGGGCCCTTCCAATGTGAGATTCTGTGAGATTTTTTTTTTTTTAAAGTTTGTTTAAATGTTTCTCTTCCTGATCCTCTTTCACTGAGCATAAGTCTTCCTTACACCAGGTCTTACCAGTGAAGATGGCATAGAGTAACGAATTTTTTTTTCGTGTCCTTTGTCACCAGGTCCCCTGCCCCATTCAGCAGCAGGCTCACACCTTGCCTAGTCTTACCTTCCTTCAGCTCCTGATGCACCTGTAGAAACCATTTTACATTGTACTTTATGTCCCTTGCCAGATTCAACTCCAAGTGGGCTTTAGCTTTCCTAACCCCATCCCTGCATGCTCAAATGGTGTCTTGTTTCCTCCTGGGTGACCTGGCCCTGCTTCCACCTCTTCTGTTTCTTTGTTTGAGTTTTATCAGCAGCATCTTGTTCATTCATGCAGGCCTCCTGCCACCTTTGCTTAACATCCCCCACATAGGGATGGACCATTCCTGAGCTTGGAGGAGGTGATCATTGAAAGTATCACCTCTTTACAGTTCTTAAAAATGATGGAGGGGTAGCAGAATTCTTTCCATCTTTCAGTTTTCAATTGAATGCTCTTAGAAGAGGTGAAAGTAGTAGGCCACTAGAGCATATTTTGTGAAACCAAGAACARATGCCTAAGTTAGCAAATACTGAGTTATCTTCTTGTTTCAAATCTCTGGTTCCAGGAGGCTATGTAAGATTTGTTGGAGCATTTGATGCTACTTTTTTTTTTTTTATAAATACAACAGACTATGATTTATCATTTTGAAAACTTTCGTCTAAAGGTAAAAGTGTTCTGTTTAGGCATATGGATGATTTTTGTTACATTTTTAATACCTGTATGGGCAGCATTTCAGTGTTTGTCAAAATGGTTCTGTTTTACTGCATTGATAGACACTACACCTTATTCTGTTTTTAAAATTGTTTTTCCAGACTTTCACTGGGGTGTAGTGAATTATTGCCAATATGCTCTTCCATTGAGTTTTAATGGAATGGAATAGAGGTTGATATCAATGTTCATGAAGTTGGACTACTTAATTCTTCAAAACCAGTGATAAAATGTTCAGATCTTCCAGTCTTTGCTGATGCGCTGCACCTATTTACAGGTTAATTTATTAAGTTCTACCAATTGAACCCTTGATACAAAAGCATTTCTTTAATGCATCTGCATAGGCTGTTTTTTGTTGAACATGTTGCTAGGAAGTAGCTACTGGTGTGTATCTGAAAGCCTGTGACTCGTTTGTCCAGTTTTTGGTTTTGTTTTTGTTTTTTTTTTTTACATAAACAATACTGACTTTTCAAAATAGGCTCACAACCTTCTGAGTCAGTGCTCCATTGCCTTGTACAGGCTGTGGCATCTGGGTGGTCTGTGAGCGTCCAGATGGCATGGCTAAAGCTGCTGGGATTCAGGAACTTGATAAGACTAACGCATTTCAACAGTCTTTTTGTGGTACTCCATTGCTAACCTCTCTAAGCCAGCAGCATTTCTATAACTACTACCGCTCACTGTGGAGGGTAATACTGCCTGGGTTTGGGAATTCCTGGTGTGTCTTAATGTTTGGAGCCTATCATATATGTATCTATGATCTTGCAACTGGATAATTTTTAAGACTTGCAGAAAGTAGCAAGGGTTGGCTAGTGAAGAAGGAAAAATGGCTGTCTACTTTGGATGACCAGCAACAACATTTAATCTTCCACTTTGCTAAGCAGAGTTGCRTTGATAGCATATTAATATATATATATGATATATAATATAATTAGTATATTAACTCTCCTTAAAATAGAGAAGCATCCATTCCCTCTGGAGTATGCTGCACCTGATTCTGTCAGTCAGGAGCGAGTAAAATGGATGTTGTCAGACCAATTTGAGAGGCTTTGTGTGCTGATACAGTGAAGAAGCTGATACAAATGTAAAGCTTAGAGTCACAGAAAATGACTGTTGGGTTTTCATGTGGTTGTCAGATTCAGATTGGTATCTGTTCTCTGCCCCTCTTTCTAGAAGTCAGCATTCAAGCAGTTATTTCTCACTTTGTTCCCAGCTGATGCTTGGGAATAATACTGAGCTCTATAAGGGTTCATGAAATTACAATTTTTGCATTTCTCAATGCTCTATTAAAAAATAGAATTCCTGCTTTCAAGACAATGACAGGTAGGTTATGTTGTGACTTCCTTCTGTTACTGTAGGATGCCTGGCTTGTACAGCCTGTTTCTCTGGCTTATTAAATCTTTGAATCAATGCCTGAATATAAAAAAAAACTGTCCCATTGCACTTTGAGTCTGAGCATTTAGAAGACTAAAATGAAACAATAGCCTAATGCAATAACTGCTCGCTTTATTTTGTGGTGTCTTATAGCTGGTCTCTGCAAGTGGTTTGGAGATATGGTGCGGAGTTTCATATAATGATATGAACAGCCAAAAACTTGCAAACTCTAGTAAACAAAGGTCATAGTCTTAAAGGTACAATGTATGCCTATTTTGAAGGTAGGAAGCTAGGGTAGTGATGCAGCTTTAATTTGTTTTACCAGGGTTTTACTGTTGTACTTGAAGAAAGTAAAATTCTGTGCAACTTTGGGGAGCATTTTACCTTCTGTAAAGATACAACTTTATCTTTTCCAGAAAACTCTCAGAAATGCCAGATCAGGTTAATAACAAAAAGCTGGTTTGAGCACATTTCTGCAGACTTCTAGCCTGACAGTATGCGACAGGTTGGCCTAAGGCCTAGGACGTGAGCAGTCTAGTTTTGGAAAGTACTGCTRCTCCCAGAATGTATTTTTCTCTGGTGGATAGAGATTTACCAATATCACCTGCAGCAAGATGTCAGGAGTGGCTTCTCTATGATAATAGTCATGGTGTTCGTATTCAGTTCTGTCCTTTTTGTTCCGTAAGGAAGAATTGGTCAGAGTGGAAGGAATCTCTCTTTATCTAGAAATTTACCAGACTAGTAGATAGTGGTTCTATTTGTGGAAGCAGGAAACTCAGCTACAAGAACTGGGAAGCAGAATATTAATAGTACCAGCTACTCTTGTCAGGAGTCATTCTGCTGCGTTTTCTCTTGTTCTTGAGTTTATATTAGGTAGGAACACATTTTCATTCTGGGCTGATGGATATAAATTTCATCTTGCAAGTATTTCAGATGTGGCTTGCTYGTTAATTTAATGTCAAGTTCATGGAGAAGAACTTGAATACAGCAGTATTTCTGGTGAAGGAGACAGGGCTCTAGCTGTGGCAGCAGGCCTTCAAGCTGCTTCTTGAGCTGTGGCTCCTTGCTGCGGCACAGGAAGCCACGCAGGTCTAAGATGAGATTGAAAGGTGCTGGATCTCCAGAGGCCTTGGACTGTTGAAAGTCCAAACCGTTGGAATCTGAGGAAAGTGGGTTATTGTAGTGGTTTAACCCAGCAGGCAGCCAAACACCACACAGCTGCTCTCTCACTTCCCTGCCCACCCCCCCCCCTGCAGTGGGACAGGGAGAGAATCAAAAAAAAAAATTGGGGGATTGAGATAAAGACAGTTTAATAGAAAAGGAAGGAATAATAATAATAACAATGATAACAATATAATAATAATACAATATACAAAATGAGTGATGCACAATGCAATTGCTCACCACCCGAGAAATGGCCAAAACAATCGCCGCTTCCTAGACACACACCCCCACCCCCACCCCCCTTCATATACTGGGCATGACATCCCATGGTATGGAATACCCCATTGGCCAGCTGGGCTGGCTGTCCTGGCTATGCTCCCTCCCAGCCTCTTGTGTGCCTTAGCAGAGCATGGGAAGCTGAAAAGTCCTTGAGAAGTAGACTACCTAGCAACAACTAAAAACATCAGTGTGTTATCAACATTCTTCTYATACTAAATCCAAAACATAGCACTAGGAAGAAATTTAACTCTATTCCAGCCGAAACCAGGACMGTTATCTATGCTGGCTGTGCAGGAATGAGATAGCCCCAGGAAAAAGGAATGTAGGTAGTTAAAAATAAGAACGTTGAAGTCTCAGTTTGGAGGTGCCAGAGGCAAGAGATACCCAGGCTTCCTAGGGGTTTGTAGGGGGAGTATAGAAATGATTGCAGCTCCTTACCTGAACACTTTGGAATATCACTTGTAGGGTTTAGTCAGCCCTACTCTAGGTTTTGGTGCATGGCTTGCCTGGCGGTCAGAGGGATAGGTTGATGACACGGCTAGTGGTTTGCATCAAAATAAGGCAGGGTAGGAAAACTGATTTTCAGCAGGCATGTTAACAGTCCATTAGTATACTTGAGGCAGTTATCTTGTGAAAAGATGCTGTTCAATCGTTCTCCCTTAATACAGAGAAGAGGGCTTTGTTCAGAAAGTGATGTGGCCTTCCTGGGTATGTTTTGGG
This sequence comes from Oceanodroma leucorhoa, assembly GCA_030449065.1. NCBI lineage: Eukaryota > Metazoa > Chordata > Aves > Procellariiformes > Oceanodroma > Oceanodroma leucorhoa. The sequence goes on along the minus strand of JASVER010000027.1, from coordinate 8,237,109 downwards.
ACTAGAGGGGGCAATGCATTTACTCTAATGTGTGTGCTGAAATAAATGTTCAAAATATTTCTGGTTTGTCACCTGTAAACATTAAAAAAAAAAAAAGTGCTACCAAGCAGTTCTACTATAGTTCTTCTGAATTGTGAGGATTCAAATTCTGAGAAGCTGATGGCAGTTTAGCGCCTTGTGGTCTGTATACATTTTGGTTATTACTTTATCAAACATCTGAAAGCTCAGGGCTGAAGCCAAGTAATACTTAATATTGCTGTATCTTTCTTGTTCCTGACAGCCCAGTAAATGCCTATGTTAAAAGCTTTCTTATTTCAAACCACTGCAGTGTCACTAGTTTGAGTAAACAGGGAGGAGACACTTAAGGGCTCAAGTTGCCAACTATGAATGCCAGAAGATAAAAAGGGGCTTGAAGGAACCTGCTCCTTCATTTTCAAGGTCTAAAATAAAAAGACCAGAAAACTGCCAGAAGTTTTGCCTGAAAATTCTAGTCACACTTTCTAGAATAGTCACCATTTTAACCACTAGATAGGGAGTGGGCTTAAGGCAAGTGGGTTTGGAAGGCTTTCCAACTGCTATTAAGCCCTCAATTACATCACTATGGGCATTCATAGCAGAAGCTTCTTAAATTCTTTGTTTACAATGTGCATAGCACTTAAATGTTGTCAGAAGTTCCTCTCCAAACTGTCAAAATAGTATTATTTTGGGATTTAGAAATGTTGAGTGCTTGGTCTGCTCTGGGTGTTTTCCAAGGACACTAAAATTAYGGTATCTTGGAGTGTAATCATAACCGGGCTTGAGGGCTGTGATCTCTTAAATGAGGGTTCCCCAGAAAAAAAAGCCCCTAATCATTACCACCTGCTAYAGGGCAGGTCTGTAATAATTTTATTGGGAAAGTTTTTCCTTTGAACTTTTAAGAAGTACTCTGGAGGTGGTCTTTTTATCACTTGCATTGCAGTAAATCTATGCACTGCTATAACTTACACGTTGGCAACCATTGCACGACCTTACCGTATAACGAAGAGCTCAATTGTCCTCAAACTTCACATGGGTACATATGGAATAAATGATAATAATGCTGATTCATTATTTCCAAGAATGACCAGTGATATTTTTTTATATGCAACTCGCTGATGTCACTCCACATCTACAGTAGGAACGCAGGCAGGTGTAATATCTGGGTGAGAAAAAGTGCAGCACACTCCCGTGGAGGTGGAGTGCCACTCCAAACTTTTTTTCCTCCCTACTACCATGAACTTAATCCTCTTTCAACATGAGCTGTCTGGTGTTTTTCAGAATTGTACAAGGCACAAAACATCATTTAACAGCAAGTACATAAAGTGGCATAGATATTCCCACATGTCCTAGAAAGGTTAAGAAAAAGCACATAAAGACCCACTGGAATTCTCCATACTATTATCTTTTCCTGGTTCACACTAGTTTGTCCTGCGGTTCCTGGCCACAGCCTAGAAGTCCTTGGCATTGATTATGCATTGAATAGACACTTCTGTACTGTTCAGGTGTGATTTGTTCTTTGTGATCTGATAGTGATCCTAAGCACTGCTGGTCGGGGTGAAGTGCCAGCAGTACCATCTCTGAGCACACCTTTAGGGAGTTAATCTGCTGTGGGCAGAAGCTTGATGGAACAGCTGTGCTTCACTCTTAGCTAGAGAAAAATACAGCAGTTATTTTAAAACTGCTTAGATTCTCTTCTGTAAGGACAGGGTATTCCAGGAAACAACACAAAACTGTAGCTGAATTCAGATATTTATAACTTCAAGCACAATTTAATTGTGCACACTGGGTAGCGTCAATTCAGTGTCCAAATATAGGTCCTTAAGTGTKTTTTTTTTCGTTCCAGCAGTGGTATTGAAACATTCAGCCAATTTAAATTATTGCAAGACATGAATGTATAATGAAACTCATTTTGAGGGCAAGAGTCACATATGCTGCCACATAGTATAGAACAGGTCTTAAAGCTTGTAGAAACTTGTTTGCTGCTGTGGATATCATCTTTCCTTCCTCCTTTTCATCAGAGAGATTTGCAAGATGCTTTTTGTCACTTCATGTAAATATTGAAGGACTGTGTGGGTAGGAAGTCCTTTTGAATGAAAGGGACATGGCATATCTGATGTACAGTTACTTCTATATCACCTAGCTGCATGGAGGAGAAACTTCAACATGTGGATTACTTACGTCAGAAGGGCCCAGAAACTGTGGCAAACTGCTGCCTATGCCGTGATTGGAGATGTGGGTTGTCAGTATGATGGTCCTACATAATTATCTGATAGGAAAGGAGCAGCCTAGCAGGCAATAGTAAATCATATTGGAGTTGCAATATGTGTAGAAAGCAGAGGGTAGTCAAAGGTGTTAAGACAAAAAATAAACAGAACCGATAGGAGAATTTTTCAGTGTATAGAAATAATCGTGGGGCCAATTGCTACTAGGTTGCTTGAGGACATTCCACTTAGGTGGAGTTATTGTTGCAATTAAACAGTAGTCCTTGGCATTAAGTATCTTCAGCTTTAAATCTCTTTGTTGGAGACAGTCCAGTTAATTGGAATGTATGTTATTGCCTAGTTTTGTATTATTTATGCCATTGACCATGATGCAATTAAAAAAGGACTTAAAAATCCATGCAGTGGTACCCAAGATTTTTTTTTTGCTGTTCAGCCAGGCTCAGTTTCTTCTGCTATAGCTGTTACATGAAGCAGATGCAGTAATATATAGTGATATATATCCAATATGCATCCCATCTTTTCTGTGTATCTAGAGAATTTATATACAAAATATGTATCTGATGTTACATACACACCTTTTTTTTTTTTTTTTTTTTAGTAATGCATGGACGAATGGGTTAACATCTCGTTAGAAGTTTTTCCATCCCTTTAAAGAGGTGCTGCCTCTTTTTTGGTGGTTAAAATTATTATGATTCTTAGTGACTAAGAAGCAGTTGCAGTGAGGGCTGACCCATGTGAAATGTACTTTTTGGGTTAAAAAAACAATTCCCATTGAAATGATGTGTGCTTAGATACATAATCGTAAAGTTTTTAATTGCATCCAAGGCTCTGTCAAAATTTCAAACCATATCAGCTGTGTTGAATGGGGACTGAATTTCTGCTCTTAGTTGTTCACTTTGCGGCAATGTAATGAGTGCTATAATGTTTTGTTGCACCTCTAGAAAAACAATATTGCTGAATTTTAACTCTTGCTGATGACTATGAAGGCATGAGAAATGACCGATTTTTCTTACTGTTGTCAGTTAATCTGTCTCTAAGCAAAATACTGGAAACAGTGATAAAAGGTCCTAGTTCTTGATTGCATAAGTCATCATTGATATTAAGGTTTACATAAAGTAGTTTTAGTGACTATCCTGTATTTACCCTATGAAGTAAGTACACTGTGAGCATGCTAGCATGGTTCAAGAAGTTTTGAAATGAAATGCCTGTTTGTCTGAAATGACGCACTAAATCGATTTTGAGCATTGTTGGCACATTGCAATGGGAAGTAGAACAGGTTGTGTTAAGCCATCACAGGAGCTATTTTGGAAGTTTATGGAATTTTTGGATCTTTACAAATCAGTTTAAGTACAGGCAAAGGTAGCACTTAGTTACTAGTTCATGTCTTAGCATATGAACATTTGAAATTAAACATTCAGTGTTTAAGAATTTATTCTTAATCAGTTGATTTTAGATGATTGTACTTTTGATATGATACTGTGCCTACTTTAAGGAACAGCAAGGCTTACAACCACTGGCTTGGTAGATGTTTTTGAAGAAAACAGATGTTTGGGAGAAGCAAGTAGCCCAGAGAGTGGAGACAGAAGTAAAAAGGCGCCTACCTCCTGAATGGGTTAAAATCCGTCTGCTAACTGATTGTGAAAGAAGAGAAAAGGTGTAGGGAGGAATACCTGAATCAAAAACCATGAGGCTTGTAGAAAACTTATCTCAGGAAGACTGTTCTTGTTAGGAAGTGATGGGGACAACCTATTTTATTTGCTTTACCTGAGAGAGGAAATGCGTGGAGTCCCATTACAAATGGGTCATGTGGCTAAATCAGGTCTTTGAAAGGAAAATAAAACTGAAATTCTCTATGAAGTAGGAGAAGATGACCTGGGTAACTTCCCAACTTCACGAAGAAGGGAAGGTTACTACATTGCAGCTTGGGCCGCAAGAAGCTGGGTGAACACGCTGGAGAAAAATCCCTCTGTTGTGCTTTTCCTGTAGCTCTCTAAGTACCTGCTCTTGGTTGCTGTCACTGTTACTTTTCCTCTGGTAAAGACAGGGTGGGGGGAGAAGACAAATAAAGAAGACTAAGATGAKGATGAAAACAGTAGGCTTTAGAAAGAAATAGAGCAGAGCAACTTCTGTTCTCGCTGTTCTTCCAGGAGATGGTGGATGGTGCTCAGTGCTGTTCTGTAGAGATGAGAAGATACTAGGGGATGTGGTAAGTGTCTTTTAATCAAGAAAACTTGAGGAAAAAGCCCAGTGACTTTATGGGGTCTTGAAGCTGGGAAGCAGACACTAGAAATGGAGGAAGGAATGGTAAGCAGAATCTCGTAAGATGGAACTGGAAGAAAACTGCAGTGTGTAACCAATATATGTGTGTGCCAGGATCTCCCTCTTCCTGCAGAATATGCATGTCTGGAGCTGTGGGCTGCTGCTGGAGACTGCATTCTTGACTTGATGATCAGATGAAAAATCGAAGCATGGCAGTCCTTATGTTTTATACAGGAGAGAGTCTACAGTTTCTTAACTATCAGGAAGGAACTGCATTTGAGGGTACAAGTTGTTTTGGGAGAGGAGAAGAACCTAGGGCACTCTGTATTTGCTGGGCTGTGTGTGCATCAGACTGCTTCCGAGTACAGCATCTTGCCACAAGGAGCAAGCGTATCAAAGCTAGCATTTAAAGAAGGAAATAGTGCAGGTTATGGCTAAGGGAGTTCTTGGGAAACATAAATTTACATTGTATTTTAAGTGGAATGCAATCCGAAGTGGAAGCAGTATGGGCTTTTCTATCATTAATCTTATTAGTGTTTTCCGTAGGTTCTTTTTGTCAGCGTTGTCRTCAATGTTATGACAATACTTCAGATCCTGTTTAAAAAAAAAAAAACCTGCCTTGTTATAAGCACTCAATAATCACAGGAGGTCCCACTTCCAAAAGAGCTTACAACTTAAATAGAAGAACAGAAACATGCTGGAGGAAGGAAGTACACAAACACGGTGAACTGCAATGACATTGTATTTAGTAGAGCTTTTGGGGCAAGTTTATAGAGGAAATGAAGAAATGGAAGAAAAAGAAAAGGGCAATGGTGGGAGAGGAGATTTAATAGCAAGAAGAGAAGGGGTGGAGTACAGCAAAGGTGAGAGATTGAGAGCTGGGGGGAAAGGGATTGAATCGGTAACTAATTAGTCATTTATTTAGTGGGAACATCTAGATTAATATCTTAGGAGTGATGAGAGTGTTAATGTGGTTTCCAAGTGACATGATGTAGGTGGTTTTCACAAGCAAACACAGTGTTCATTGTAAATGTATAAACTGATTTTTTTCTTAAAGATCACAGATCTCTTCCTCCACCCACACTGTTCTTACACTTCTTGATTTCATGCTTTCTATTTGCTATAAAGTGTATTTATCTTTTTACTGCAGTTGTAAGATTCAAGTTCAGGAGAAAAAAAAACTTTGATCAGTGGAAGCAAAAGATCACATTCCCGGTAAGCCTGGTCATATCAAGTGTAAAACTGTGTTCTCCTACATACAGATTAGAGAACTCCTGTCAATTGTGTATAAGCATTAAGCTTGTCCCTTAACACCCTGGTTGCTCAACATATGTTGATACAAGAGATGATACACTTCCCTCTCTGAAGTAGAGGGCAAAATTACTTAGTCTAGGCAATCAAACTAGGAAAAAAAATTGCAAGCCTGGTTTGTGTACATCCTACTCATCTGTCCTCCCTCTTGATGCGGCCAAGGAACATATCTCACAACCACCTACTATACTCACCTCTCTGTGCTCTTTGCATGGCTTGAGAATTCCCTCGTCTTCTCCTTGTCTGCCCCTGTCGACCTCTTTCTGTCCTTCTAATACTGATTCTAGATCTCCACCCATCACCTTCTGTGCTAGTATATGCCAAGAAGATGCGTGGGGTGGGAACTATTATGTAATGAGAACATAATGTAATTAGCATCTACAAGGATCTGAATTAAAGAAGATACAATGTTAAGATACTGCATTGGAAATATACTGAGTCCTTGAAGCAAAGTCAAACTTGAATGGGTAGCTCTTGCTGTGGGAATTCCTAACTTGGTTGTTATTGTAAAAACTCAGTGCATTTTTGAGAAGCTGGTTTACTACTCTGTACAGTAAAAAGTTACGGCTGAAGCAGATAAGGCTTATAGGATCATGTCAGGTCTGTCTGCTGGTCAGTTCTTCCTGCTTCACCCATCAACTTGTTGGATGTTTTTAATCAAATTTGACAGAGTGGGAGAACTCAAACATAAGTTGGTCCTCTTGCTAGAGGAAAAACTGCGTTGAGAACAGTTTATCTGCTTGGCCTCTTAGTCAGTCAACATGTGTGCTGATGGTTTTGCCCAATATGCGCAGTTATATCGAAACCTGCAAAAGAAGATGCTGCTTGGCTGGTAAGGTCATGTCGGGAGGGAACAGAAAGCAATGTGGAGTCCCAGAAGAGATGAGGAGGGTAACTGAGAGTACTGCGGGGATTCTGGGACCATTGGAAAAGGCATGTATAAGAAAGGGAGATGCACATCCAGAAGAAATCAGACTTCATATATTCTGCTTCATGTAGGATAAATTCTTTAAAACTAACACAGTTAAATACTTAAAAACTAATATGCTGTTTGCTTAGCGTAATGATTATATTCACAGTGTTGTAACAAAGGTTGCAAACCTATATTTTTACCCGATGAGTGAGAAGTAGGTATCTTTATAGTTCCTTATGATGGATTTTTTTTTCTATCAAACTTAACTACAGCTCGGTGTAGTGCTGCAATGAACTTCTTGGTGGTCATGTGATTGTGAAAAATTGGMGGGAGGGGTGTTAATGTTTAAATGGATTAATTTTTTTCTGAAGTATTGTTTGGGAAAATCCATATTTTATCATCCAAGCTTGGCATTGCTTCCATATGGAAACATGGTCCTGTGATGTGGTCAAGTTCTCTAATACCATAAGTAATAGCTCTCTGAAATAAAATGTTTAAACAGTCACGTTTTTTTATAAAAAAACCAAACACACACTTGGTAGCAATTCTGTAGTACTTCTTTTGGGATTTTTGTACAGACTTCTCATGGTTACCTTCTAAAGCTGTTAGGTGAACATGCTCGCTTTTTAAAGCTGTAAGTCAAAGCGGGGGAATATTTTGCAGCTCATTAAAATATTATTTGTGTGTGATGCGGAAACAAGTTCAAAGTCTGACACAACACAACTGCACTTTGATAGCAGTATTAGAGGGGGGAGATGGATCATTTACACCCTTCCTTGCCAGTTTTGGCATGATTCTTTTTGCCAAGCCAGCTGATACACTATATTTGGAAATGTGGCTGTTGTGTGTTTCCAAGCTTATTCATCATTGCTGTCAGTGTACTCTCTTTGCAGAATACTTTCAGGATTTTCAACAACATTAATTTGAAAGGAAACATGGCATAGTACTTAAAAAATATTCACCAGAAGACAACCAGAAAAGCAAACCACTTTTCCACTGAAATGTGTATTGCTGCTGCTTCAGATATTTATGAAGCCTGCAGTTCATCTCTGTCCTGAAGGATTTTTTAATTTTGTTTTTCTCTGCATATCATGCAGCTACATTTTATATTGCTTCTTCTGTTGTCACGCAGGTACTAGGAAACAGCCTGCCCTTTCATTGCTGTGTTGAGAAGCAGGCTCACACTTTATTTCTTTCTAAACAATAGTTTGTCACTTGTAAAAGAAGATGCTTCATATCTGAAATTTTATTTCAGATTAAAAAATACTGTTTTTTCTGAAGTTAAAAATCTCTTTGGAATTTCAGGGATTTCTGTAGAATTGAAATCTAACTCTAAAATCTGTTTCATGAACTGTAACTTTATTAATGTGATTTTAATTACAAGAATAGTTTCATGAAGGAACCACACTTACTTTCTCCGGGGTCTCATGTTATCAGTATAACTCATCATTTGCTGGTTAAATGTGGCAGAGAGCATTGCTCAACTAAACTGTTTTTTGCCAAGTGTGAAATCGGATTACATGTTGTGTGTTAGTTTTCAGAAATTTTGAAAAAACTTGCATAATCTATTTTTATATTATATGGGGGGTTTTTTATACTAGGCTGCTCTGCTAGATTGGTATTTGGAATATGTTTTCTGGACACCCATGTATAGCAGCATTTCCTTTCAAATTGTGGCTTTTACTAAAAAATACATGTCAGACATTAGATTTTAAATACTTATATCTGTTTCATGTAACTGAGTAGTGAATGGAGATAAGTAATGTAGGAAGTGGAGACCTGTTTTTCTGATTGGGAATTAGATAAAAAAGTACAATTTTGATCAAGATAGATGATTCCTTAAAAGGAAATACTCCCATAACAAGATATCTCAAGATATCAGTCTGCTGGTTTTGCTTTTTTGTGTGAGATAGACTTGCTGATTTAATCATGCATGCAGAATATTTTCTCTATAGAAATTCTGATGACTAAGAAGCAATAGTTTAGACAAGATACATGCATCAAAGGAGAAAGCGAAGATACTTACAGAGCTTATTTCATGTTCATGTCCTGGTAGCATCCTGCTGAAAAAATGCATTTCTGATTACGGTGCCATCAATCTAATGAGTTGTGTTCACCGAACTTGTTTTTTCCTCTGATATGTTTGCTGCATGTTGTCTGAGSGGTAGGAGCTGAGGCAGATCTTGTATTAGCCTTGAATTTCTTACTTGCGTAGAGCAGATTTCAGCTAGAGAATATTTTTTTTGCTTCTAAAACAATATTCACCTACGATAGTAATGCAAATACTTGGCATAGTTCAAATTTTTCTTTTCGTCATATTTGGGAAGCGGAAGTTCACATACTCTAAAATCAGCTTTATGTTTAGACATAACTCTTGGCAATGCTTTCACTGCAAAAATAGATTCTCACTACTAACATGTTTCATACAGGGAAAAATTAAAAATGTAGTGCCGACTGTGTACCATATTCATACAGCTTCATGTATTGGTGTATCATTGTTCTGACTGCATGGTGGTACTTTTCATATCTCCATGTATAATACGTGCACAGTTGTCTTTGTTTTTTCTTGTAAAATCTACTAATGGATATTTATATGCCAAGCAGATCCTTCCTCTAAATACAACTTAAAGAGAGAAAAAAAAAAAAAGCCTGCAGTATTTTGGTTGTTGTGTGTATAGAACATTTACTTAGACTGTTTTTCCTCAATTTATTGGTTGATAAACATACTTTGTTCTTAGAAATGAGAAACCAAAATCCTTCAAAATAATTTRTTGTTCAAATTATCTTAATATTTATGAGCATCTTGATTGATATAAACTATATGTCGTCATAATTTATAACTTGCAACATGGAATACACTGAGTGCTTTAATTTTCTGATGATTCTAAAGATGCAGTGCTTAGAGGGAATGCAGAAAAACACTTGTATGAATCAACACAGAACTGCATTGTTCTTGCCCTGAAGATTTTTAACTCTGTCCCCGAACCTGCTGTTGGATCCATTACAGACCCATCTGACTTGATTTCTCCTAAGAGCAGAAGGGTCTAAAATAAATGTAACAGGATGGCATATGGGAGAGTGGAACACTCAAGTGAATAGATGATGTGCAAATAAAGTCATTGTGAAGGTGGCCTCCTGTACCCAGAGCTCTGTTTATCTTTTTACAAGTATGAGAGCATTGCCAGGGGAAAAAAAAAGAAGGAAAAAGCGTATAATGGGAWGACCATGAAAATAAACTTTTCTAAGCTCTTTTTTTGTTTGGTATTGCTCTTCTGTGACTTKGTCTTACGCTATATTATGGCAGGTTGGCCATTTATATTGATCCTATTTCCAATTTGTACTATTGAGAGTTCAACATGGATCTCATAATGAGCATTACTCCCTGTTTCATATGAGCTGAAAAATGTTATAAAATCTTGTATCAAATGTAATTGCTTGTGGTAGAGCAGTGTCTTTCAAGAGGATGTTTGTATTAATTTACAAACTTCAAGGGTTGTGACTAACCAGTGTGATTACATTCTGTCTGTAGGATCTCTCCTTACTAGGCTGCATATGAGGGCTTTTCATGGTAGAAGCTATCCAGGGAAAGTTAGTTATGCAACTCAAGGGGGACTGATAGAATTAAACAGTGCAGATGGGTGGTTTGAGCCTCTGATATCTGCTAGAGAGCGCTAAAATTGAGGGGGGGGCATTATGCCCCAGGACTTCACAATCTCCATGTACTCAGGGATAGTCTTGTTTCTTACACTGTGTTTAGTGTCAGAAGATGAAAGAATTTGGTTTGTTTGCCTTAGATTTTTTTTTTTCCCTTTTGTTACGAGGTTGTCTTTTCAGTTAGTTTTGAGCTCCTTTAATTTTGTTAATAAGTTAACAACATTAACCTTAATTTGCTTCCGGATCATTCAGAGTTAGCATTTAAAATAAGCCTTGGTCTTGGCAGTTTCTCGTTCACTCTAATCCTAATGGAAAATGAAAGCAGCCAGATTATGTACCTTTCCCACTAGAAGTTTTTTAACGTATAGCATTTGTATTTAGAAGATCTGCCCTACACAGTTACTTAACATATGGATTGCAATTGTTTCAGCCTTGGTCAGTGTGGAGAAGCAGCTTTTCATCTGCTAGTCGATACATTCCAGTATTAATAACAGCTGCCAAAGAACAAAACTTTTTGATAGAGTATGAGAGGAAACATTTCATTTTGGGTGAGCTAGCTACACTGACCGAGGGTAAAAGGATCCCCTTATATATACAGAGTGCTCAGAACACCTGGAATCCAAAGTACTACTTCTGTACAGTGATTTTTAGCATTTTTATGGATTTTACTGTGCAGTGTGTGATAAAGCTGCTATGGCTGAGGTGATCTTGATGACTCAGGCAGTTGAAATCTTTCAGATGTCCTAAGTTACCTGAATGTGTCTGACTCCCCTATCACTATGAAGTTAACTGGACATAGAATCTTCTATACTGTACAGGAAGGTATTATATACCATGTAGACTATGTAGGCTGCCCATATAGAGGTGAAAACATCAGTTGCAGTAACATGTAGAATCATAGAAAAATGTAGATGGGAAGGGACCTCTAGAGATTGAGAGGCTCAATTCTCTGCTTTAACTTCAAAGTTAAATCAGGTTGGTTAGGGCCTTCCCAAGTCAAATTTTTAAATTCAGGGTTGCTTGGAGATGCTGTTAAATCTCCATCCTATTCCAGTGCTCAACCACCCTGATGGTGAGGAGTTTTCGTACATCTAGTTGGAATTTCCCTTGCAGCATCATGTGACTGGTGCCTGTTGACCTGTTACTGTGCCTGCCTGAGAAGAATCTGCCTCTACCCTTTGTATAATTCCCTGTCACATAGATGAAGGCAGTAGTGGGCTCCTTTTCTTCTCTAGACTGAACAAACCCAACTCCCTCATGTCTTTCATCTCATGTGTCAGCCTTTTCGCTATTGTAATGGCTTTCCTCTGGACATACTCCAGTTTGCTAGTACCTCTTGTGTTGCATGGCCCAAAACTGTACAGTACTYTAGATGTGGCCTCACCAGTGCCAAGCAGAAGGGAATAATTTAATCCCTTGACCTGCTGTTTATGCTCTTGCTTATGCAGCTCAAACTATGGTTAGTTTTCATTGCTTTAAGGGTGCACTGCTGGCTTATGTTCAACTTGCTGTCTGCTAGAGTCTCCAAGTCCTTTTCAGCARAGCTGCTGTCTGTCCAGTCTGCAGCTGTAGTGCTGTATAGTGTTTTTTCTTCCCAAATGCAGGACACTTTACATTTCTCTTTGTTTAACTTTATATAAAGTTCCTTTTGGCCACTTCTTCCAGTTTGTTGAGGTCCCTCTGAATGGTGGCTCTGCCCTCCAACAGGTTGACTGCTTTCCCTGTTTTATATAATCTGTAAATTTGCTGAGGATGCTTTCTGCCCTAGCATCCAAATCTGATGAAGATGTTGACCAGTATTGACCACTGAGGAATACTACATCTAACCGGTTGGCAGTTAGACACAAGTCTTTGAACCTCGTGGTCCAAGGAATTTTTTGTCCACCTTGTTGTCCACCTATTCATTCCATGTCTCCTCAGTTTGACAACCAGGATGCTATGGAAGACAGTGTTAAAAGCCTTAGGTTAAGTCAGAGCAACTGGCAACCACTGATTCTTCCTGGTCCACAGAGCCACTTATTTCTTTAGAAGGCAGTCAGGTTGGTTGTATATGGCTTGCCTTTAGAAGTCTGTCTGATCCCAGTCACATTCATGTCCATCGTGCCTGGAAATAGCTTCCCTTTAGGACTAGCTCTGTTTTGTACAGCAAATGAGATGAGACTGACGGCTATCTAGTTCCCTGGATCCTCTATCCCCTCCTGCCCCCACCTTGCTTTTCTCTTGAGTTTTGTTTGTTTGTTTTTAAGTTCACCATGACTTTTCAAAAAAGGTAGCCAGCAGCCTTGCAGCAACATCATCTAGCTTTCTCAGTACTTTGGATATTTCCCATCTGGTCCTACGTACTTGCATAGGTCCAGCTTACCTAAATAGTCTTTAATTTGATAGCTCCTCTCCTTCAAGCTTTGCTACTAGATGCAGAAACCTGGGAAGCTTGATAGCAGACCTTGCCCAAGGTGCTGGGTACCTCAGCTTTTTCTGTATCTTTCATCACTAGGTTGCTTCCAGATTTAGCAGCTGAATTATACTTTCCCTGATCTGTCTTTTGCTGATGGTGTACCTGTAGAAGCGTTTCTTCTTGCCTTTCACATCCCTCTTCAATATCAACTCCAGACAAGCTTTGGCCTCCCTATTTCAGTCTCTGCTTGCCCAGACAGTGCATCTATATTCTCTTCCGGTTGCCTGTCCCTGCTTCCACTTTACATATGTTTCTGTTTCGTTTGAGCTCCATCAGTGAGGAGTCCCATCTACAGTCAGCTGGCCTCCTGCTGTGCCTGCTGATTTTTCTTGCATGTTGGGAAGGCTTGTTTTTGTGGTCCGAGAAGAGAGTTCAGGAAGGCGACTGGCTGTCATGGGCTGCTTTGTAGCTTCCCAGGGCATTCTGCTTACCATTCCCTGAGCAAGCCCCAACTCTACTATTGTGAGTCCAGAGTCTTTAGTCTACTTCTTTCCTTCCTTTCTTTTCTCAAGATCTGACACTACCATTCCACAATTACTGCATCCAAGGCTGCTGTTGGCTGTCATATGCATAAGCAGTTCTTCCTTATTCACGAGTACCAGATCCCGCACAACCCCTCCCCTAGGAGCTGTTCAGCGCCAGCATCAAAAATTGCTCCTAGTGCATGCAAGAAATTCCCTGGATATTTCACGGCCTGCKATGCTGCCCTTCCAGTAGATGTTGTGTCATTTAAGTCTTCCATGAGAACAAGGGGCTCTGAATATTGGAAAACCAGCCTAGGATGATGTTCTCTTTATTGTGGTAACTGAAAATAAATTTTCCTTAACTAGTTGTCTTTAACCATAAGAAGCTGCTGGAAAGATACACACATGATATTTTGATTTTTTTATCTTGAAATGGAATACTAATTCTCTATTCATTTTGAATTACTACTTTAGTGCAGTCACAAATATTAATTCAGCTGATGTCCACAGTGCAGCTGATGAGGTAAAATAASCTGGTTTTATATAGCATGGATACTTTGGTATCCATAATATTTGTTCACAACTAATGAATTTGCAAGTGATCTGAATGTTTTTTTTTTTCTCTCTAATATTTCTAGTTTCTAATTATCCTGAGGTAATTAACGTGCAACTACATGAAATATTGCTTCAGATTGCACGGCACGGTTATGTTACATTCAGGCCATGCAAATAATACTTGCATGTATATATGTGCCAGAAACAACTCCTCATCCTCTTTCTTTTTTTTTAAGAGACTAATAAAAGATGATCTTGTCCGGTAATCATTATTGTATTTTGTTTCTTAGTGATTGGTGACAGTGTGCTTCTTAATCTGTTTTAGTTGGAAGATGGGGAAGAAGAGTCGAGTGAAAACTCAGAAGTCAGGTACAGGAGCCACAGCGACAGTATCTCCAAAGGAAATGTTGAATCTCATTAGCGAGTTATTGCAAAGTAAGTTTTGTTTTTATGCCTCTCTGGGGAAAGGGATGGTGTTTAGACCACTCAAACACGTTCTCTTGTTGAAGCCAGTGAATCCTATTAATTTCCTGTAAGTGGCCATGCTTGCTRTTTCAGCCTGCTTAAGATAGTATAGTATGTATCTTATAGTATCTATCTCTGTTAGTATATACCATTATTGGCTTATTTTATATGTGTATGTGTTGGACATACCATATTTCTGGCAGCTTTTGGCTTTACATCTCAACACAAGCATAAATACCAGGGGAGATGAAATTAAAAAAAACCTACTCTAGATAACTTGACATTGAAACTTTGTCAAAAATGTTTTTCTTGTAAACCACAAGAATTGCACTATTTCTGTTTTATCATTTGAACAGTACTTTGAAAGGATATCAGAGTAGAGAAATTAACTGTTGAAAGCAGCAATACAACTCAGTTCAACTGCACTGATATTGTCGCTTAAATAAAGATTTTGTTGTTGTTGATTGGAAACTTTTTGTAGTGTTCAGTTCTTGTGTGTAGACCAAAAGTTGTTTCACTTGTTGAGGAACTTGGAACTCATCCATTATTTCTAGTAAATATGAAAAGCATAGCATAGTTTCATACAATGATGGTAAAATACTGTTCATTCCTTCTACTGTCATTAGTAACTGTGGTGAGCTACACTTCTTGTTGAAACACAAGTCCAAATTTTCATATCCTGGACACATCTAAACGTTGCCTTAGAAGAATTAGAATTTTTCTTTAGCATTGCTCACAAAGAGGAGACAAGGAGTTGGCAGAGTGGTTTGATGCTTGTGCTACAATTGGCCTCTGCTTTGCTACCAAAAATAAAACATAGATCTAATTTTCTAAGCAAAGGCRAGTATCAGCTGTTCTATTTGTCAAGCTTCCATATTTTATTCAACGCAAAGATTTTTCAAATAAGTTGAGCAAGGAATCTTCAGCTGTCCACTTGGATTTATGCAGCTTAGATCAAGAAATCCACACACTAGACCTTTAGAATATTGTCAGAGACACTGTGGATGTAATCTAAAGCTAAAGCTTGGCTCAGTGTTCCTTTGCTTGTCCTTCCAGTACACATGCATCTATGAAAACAGTATTGACTAGGCAGGTCAAATGTATGTACCAGCAAATTTCTCAATTGCTTAAGGTAAGCTCTATGCTATTATCATCTGCTTTCATTACAGCAAGAATGGTGGCAAGCAGGCTAATGTAAACACTGTTTTGCTTGGATTATTGAAAACAGAGACTTTTTTTGTCTCATCTACTTAATGGTTTGGTTGTTTACCTTTTTTTCTTCCTAGCTTTTTAAACATTTGATATTTCTTAAATCTGAAAGAATATTAAAAAAAAGAAAATAAAATTACTTGAGGCAAGTTATACTGTGAAAATTTTAAAAGTATCTATTAATTACATTTCAAAGAATGGGATATTTGTAACAATGGAGATTATAGTGTTTACCATGTAAACATGTTTGAAGGACAAGTGGTACTAAGGTTCAGTTAAAGTTRCTGTGAAACCATGACCTTTTCCCTGATGTTAAAATATATATATATATTACACTTTATTAAAGAAAACATTTTCATTTGGCATTTTTATTTCCAGAATGCAGCAGTCCTACCCCAGGTCCTGGTAAGGAATGGGAAGAATATGTACAGATTCGATCACTTGTTGAGAAAATTCGCAAAAAGCAAAAAGGTAAATGTGAAAGACTGTAAGATAAGAGTGGCTCAGAGTATTGATTTGCCTAAAGAATTGTCTGTTGACAGCTGAAAGGCATATTGTTGTTGTTATTATTATATAAATATTATGCAATCCTATTATTTTGGGATAAAAAAAATCTTAATTCTCTGACATGCAGTTGCTTTTTACACTTCCAAGTGTTTCTGAAATATTCTGGTCGGCATGACCACTGCTATTAACCATTTTAATACTTATAATTCTGAGTGAATGTCACAGACAGGTGATCCTGTGATAATTCTGTTCGATAAGTAAAAAAAAGAGCTTGAGATTGTGATGAGATGACAATTTGAAGGACTAGAAGTAAAAATCCTTTGAGAATAATAGGCCTTTTTGATTCCTGATTGCATAGTCTCCCCCTCTGCCTCTATAAGTCTGAACATTTTGAATTTAATTTTTATAACTATTTTATTTTAACCTGAACACTTTACTGGACATGGAAACAGTTTCAGCAATTCAACATCATGACATTAAATTATGACAGAATAAAAATATATAAATGCATAAAATAAATACATCAGCTAATAAATCTATCTGCTATAAATCAAGTACATAATTAAAATAAATAAATGCTTATAGTACCATAGTTAATATGGAGATTTATTGCCAATTTTCCTAAGGTATGCTTATTTTTCAGATTAGAACAGTTTTTCTTCAGGTATGTTCTGCAACAATTCACTATGTTGATACTTTATTTTCATATTAGCTTTGGTTTTATWTGGAGGTATGCTCTAAAAAATGTTTTTCATGTAATTTTAGTAAAATTAACCTTTTTTTAACTGCTGTATTTTAATGGCAGAGAAATAACAATTCCTTCTTCTCTGGTATTTATACGGTGATGGCAAAAAAGCCAGACTACATTTAAAATGGAGCTTGCACGGTTCATGTACTTGCTTGAAAAAGCAGAAGGCTGTACTTAGAGGCTTGAAATGTCCTTTTCACACCTGTTTTTAATAATTTTGACTAATGCATGAGAATCTTACTTCATGAAAGGACTTTTAAACCTCAACATCAGTTATTGGCAGAGGGCATATGGAAGACTAAATGATACTGTTTGAGTGACTGCATCCTGTAGCTCTGTAGAGGTGAACTTGATTCATTGTTTTGCTGTCCTGTGACTTCTATAAACATATGGTACATGTCCTGGTTTTTATGATGTAATACATATGTTACGGTAAAACATAATTCAGGTTAACAAGAACAGAGTTAGCATTGGGGTTGTGCTGTTCACTATAACTTTCTTCTGTGCCAGAAAGATCGAATCATTCATGGGGAAAATGGCTGCTGGCAGAAGTGGTAGAATTAGTATAATAGTATTATGTTAATAGGACATGTTTTTTTGCTTGAAAGATGCAAAACCTACTAACCACAGCACTGTTGACGTACAAATGGCTTTTAATGTAACATTTTTACATACATAGTGAGTATGAATAGTATAATATCTTTCAAAACTATGTTTTAATGGAACATAGTAATTTACACTACACAATTTTCTAGCTTAATAAAAGCTTTAAACAATTAGCAAAGGAAGTATAAATTGCTTTTGGGAACTCTAAGATGTACAAATGAATACATATTGCCTAAAGTGTCATACTTTGTACTTTTCTTGAATAGAATGCTGGGTTGCAGAATGTGAAGTAAAATGATTTTGATTATAGAAACCTCTTAATTTGAAACTGAGTATTTTTACTTTCTAAAATTTTTCCTTGTTTGACTCATTAGCAAAATTTTTTTAGCTATATTTTATTTGGTTTAGAAATAAATTGTTCCCCAGTAGTGCTTCTAGTTTAAAGGAGCTGCTCTTCTCTTTAATTTGGAAAAATGTGGGAAGTATTGGACCACATCATATATGAGGAACAGAGGTAGAATTTCAGAGATGCTTACAGAATGGTTCCAAATACAAACTGGATGTTAAAAGCTTCCAGTAGCCTTATACAGTAGTCAATGTTGGAAATCAAAAGAGCAAAGTCCTGGACAGTATAAACACCTATCAAGTTCTGTAGAAGCTATGCAACTAGTCTTACTAGATTTGTGAAACCTTAGCTCTGAATGCATTCCACAGAAAATAGCATACTGAAGGGAGTACGAAATAAGAAGAAATGCCAGCTTTAAAAAAAAAAAAAAACAAAAAAACCCAAAAAACCAAAAAACAAAAAACAAAAAAACAACCCACACAAAAAAGCCAAAACACTGTGCACCACATTCTCATTGCATTCAAAAAAATACTTTGTCAATACCGAGTTTTTTATACTGCATCATCAAAGACTATAGTTTTAGATGATACTTGCACTTTTATGTTAACTGCAGATTTGATTGGTTTTGGGGCTTGAAATGTGTGATTTGGAARGGGGGGAAGATTTCAAATACACTAATGCTCCTTTCTTAAAATTCTTTTAATCTAAAGATGTATTTATCACCTGTGCTTAACCAAAATATCTTTGGATGTAAGYAACTTGCTGATGACATTTTGTCACTCATAAAATGTCCCGAGCATTTCAGGAGCATTTGGACACTTTTAATGTGATCTGACACTAGAGTTTGGGCTGAAGAGAATACAGAGGCAAAGAGGTACAGAAAAAGCTGGCAGAGCTGCCAGGGAAAGCTAAGGAAATGAATGAGAGTTGCGATTTCACTGGTGGACCACGTGCCTGTTGGAGAAGCCAGGTGTAAAAATGTGGATGAGCTCTGTGATGTCAGGAGGATGATCAGTCCTTAGTTGTTATAATAGATCTGTATGCTACAGGAAAAAGCTAACTGCCTTGTATATAAGAGGAGCTTGATATCTGCTTATCATCATTTCCAGTGCTGAATTAATGAAATTGCAGCTTGCCTCTCAAATTCCTCCTTGTGTCTGTATTAACATGTTGTGGTGATTGCATTTATCATCAGTATTAAGCTTGGAAATATTTTCGCTCAGCTTATTTAAAAGGGAAAGACGAGGGGAGCTTCATATTTCATCACAGCCCAGTTTAGGTGGCTGTGTTTTTAAGATGACTGGTAAGCCAATCTGGCAGAATATTTAAGTTGGTGAAAATTTGGTATGATGTTTGTATACTATTGAGTAGCACTTAAAGACCAGTTCTGACTCAGCTACTTCAAAGTAGAACAGCTGTGGGATAGCAGATAGCTTTTTACATGTGCTTTTATATCGAGCTTCTTTATTTTTCTAGATCCTCGTATTTCTGCATTTGTTTTTCAATAAACTGTGTATATAGGTTTGTCTGTTGTCTTTGATGGAAARAGAGATGACTATTTCCCTGAATTGGTAAAGTGGACAACTGAAAATGGAGCATCCACAGAGGGTTTTGAAATAGCGAACTTTGAAGAGGAGGGGTTTGGTTTGAAAGCAACAAGAGACATAAAGGTGAGCATGTGAACATTTGACTTAGATTAGAAAATCATGTTTGGAATGTAGCTTCAGAGCTCTGAAATGCTCACCACCTTCCTTTCCCCTTTTGACTGCTTAGGAAACTGCTGTTCTGAAATGCTTTCAACTCTGCGTACTTGAGAAATAAAATTATTGATAAAATAGAGTATTATTTTCAATGACTATTGGATAGTACTGTGAATTTTTAATCAGTCTTTTTTTTTTTCTTTGTTTCCTATACTCTGCCTAATCACCAGACTACTCTACCCCATTGATGTATCCCTCTCTTTCATGTTTTCTAACTATTTAGTCTCTTCTTGTCTTCTTTCATGTCCCTTCTTCTAAAGCACTGGTCTTTTTGCCTCAGAAAGAGGTATTTGCGATACTTGTTTTTTTCATTTTCACTGGAAAATAAAATTACCTGATAATTGTAAAGAATAGCTTTTGATCATCAGGTAAGGAATATAAATACACACAGTTTGCTAACTGTTAAAAGGTAAGCATTTAAGATTGCCTCTTTCCATTCCCATTTTACAGATGGGAAACAGCTTTGAAGAACAATCAGCTGTTGTAGAAAGAATATTAGAAAACGAGCATATTATATTCATTTTAGGGTTTTAGTAGCACACAGTTAATAAGGCCAGCACTACTGGTTGATAAAAATCCTGAACAGTTCTTCTAAATTAAGAATGGGCAATGTGAAAAATCCTCTACTGGGAGAAAATATTTGATCACGTAATTAATAACAATATAATGTATCTGGTAGCTTTGAGGTTGTGTGGGCAATCTACATGTTAGTAGTTCCAAACTGAAGCACTTTATTTTGTAAACTAAGTGTCTTTGTTTTAAGCTTTGTGTAATGCAGATTGGAACATTTGGTTACCACAATATGAAACATAGCATGTTTGTTTAATTTGCAGTGGAAGAGAATTTTTATTCAGAATAATTTTGATTTAAAAAAAATGAAAACAACCTGTAATTTAAAGACGATGTATATTTGAGACACTTGGCATATCATATAAATGCTAACTGACCCTCTATGCATTTTTTTTTTTCTTCCTTTCTGTAGGCTGAAGAGCTGTTTCTGTGGGTTCCTAGAAAACTGTTGATGACAGTTGAGTCAGCTAAAAATTCAGTATTAGGTAAGAGCTTAAGGAAATTCTTAAGCAAGAAGTTGATATGTATGGGATCATTCAATAGGAGACTTTCTTCTTTTTTAGCTGATCTCCTTTATTACAAGACTTGCTTATCATGCTGACCATCAGGTTTGGAATACCTAGAAGCTTGAAGTGTCAGTGGAAAGAATTTAATTTTCCTCTTTGTTTCTGGCTGAGTGCACTAGATATCTTCCAGAAGTGTATGTGGTATTTTGAACATATATCATGTAGCTTGTATAACACTTGGAGATAAAATGTTCTGAGGTACTGAGAGTATTGTTCTAGTTTCTTCATGTTTTCCATCATGCAGTTGTACATGAGGCATTTAAGTGTCAGATAACTTGCAGCATAATACAATGTGGGCAGCTAAATATTTTAGAAACCTGAAAAGCTTTTTTTTTTGTCGTTGAAAATTCTTACATGTTATCTCATCATGTTCATTTATAGTAAATCTAGGATGATATTTTCCACGGACAATTAACTTAGTGCCTCACCTTTCTGGGTTAATGCAGGATCCCTGTATTCTCAAGATCGAATTCTTCAGGCCATGGGCAATATAACATTGGCATTCCATCTTCTCTGTGAGCGAGCCAATCCCAGCTCTTTCTGGCTGCCCTACATCCAGACACTCCCCAGTGAATATGACACTCCCCTCTATTTTGAAGAAGATGAAGTGCAGTATCTTCAGTCAACTCAGGCCATACATGATGTTTTTAGCCAATATAAAAATACAGCTCGACAGTATGCCTATTTCTACAAAGTTATTCAGGTAAGCATTTTAAATTTAGTATATAGTATATGTTGTTCTCATGGTGATTATTGAGGAAGGTGTGAAAACAGTGATGCTAAATAATAAAGCAAGTGTATTGCTCTTAAAGGTTTGAATCATTAAAGCAATTTTCTGCTGCTTTTTGAACTGCTGTTAAAATTTCGCAGTTCAGTAGGCTTATGAATATATAAGAATGTACTTAGTTGGTTAAGAGGAGTGATTATTGCCCTTTGTTTGGCATTGGGTGAGGCTTCATCTGGAATACTGTACAGTTTTGGGCCCACCAGTACAAGAGACATGTTGACAAACTGGAATGAGATCAGAGGACTGTTAAGATGTCATTTGCTTCAGCACACAAGGAGAGACGGAGGGAGCTGGATTTGTTTATTCTGRGGAAAAGGAGATAAGGGATGATCCAATTACTGCTTTCAACTTGCTACTGGTAGCCAGACTCCAGAAGTTTGCCTGTGGGAAGTTGGGCTAGGTGACCTGCAGAGATCTACAACCTCTGCCTCTTATGACCCTTTGGAAAATGTATAGGTTGCAGTAAACAAAATTATAATTGTTAATTGACATAGAATAAAACCATTGCATATGTTGTATTTCCAATGACCGTGGATTAACTGTTGTTTTCTATTCTATGTAGCATAATTATTTTGATTGCTTTCAAATACAAAGATAAACCCATCTGGTAACAATTTGAGATGGGGAGGCTTGAAATGGGTGAACTTTTCATGATGTTCTGAAGTAATGATTTAAATTGAGTTGCTAAGATAGAACTGTTACTCTGATTGATATCTAGACATAATTGATGTTGTAAGTGAATGGTGATGTGTTGTTGTCAAGGTAGTGCTCGATGTCCAAGCATTCAAAGCTTTTTTGTGGCACAAACTGTGTAAAAAGCATATGACTCCATGTACTAAATTTTTACAATTGTGTGATCTAGAGATTTTTTTTTTTGGCCATAGGAGAGGTCAGAAGGCATAAAGCAATTCTATTCTCCTTTAACATTATCAGAGTTCCAAAGCTTTTCTATTAACTGTTTTAAGTCAACAAAAGTTAAATTATTTTGTGTAGCTGTTTGGTCTTTGAAGAACTTCGTATGTTTCAAACACAGTGTCAGTTTACCAAGTATAAGGAACAGAGGGATACATTCTGAAAACTGAAGTCATTGAAAATAGTGGGTGAAAACCAAATAAAATGCACTTCATTTTGAGGCAAGGAGTAGGGTAGGAACAATGGCTTTAATATCAGGAAGGAACAAAATTCTTCCTTCCAGGTGTCACAATTCAGGAAATGATAGTTTAGCCAACTCTCTCTTCTTGCCATGTGCTATTCTAGGCTGTCAGTCCACACTTGACCTTCTGGCTTTTCACTTTTTTCTCACAGTATGTTGCCTGAGCAAACAGAGCTCCTAAATTTTATTTCTTTAGAATATCTTTTTATCCCTAAATAGTTCTGTTTTTAAAGAGTTATTGGCAGAATATTGTGTTCTTCCAACTGCTATTCATGCTCTTGCAGTACTGAATCAGATAGCTAAACTATCACTATGACTAGTTCCATCATTTTTATTGACTAATCCTGCACTAGTATTATGTGAGAGGTTATGTGGTCACAACATTAATTAAAAAAAAACCTGAAATACAGTTTTACAGAGAAATGAGATCTGGAATGAAACTCTGGATTTTGACTGCCATGTGTCTAGTATTTCAGAACCACTTCTCAGTGATTGATGAATACATGTAGACTGATAGCAAAATGATGCAAGCACAAATGAAGAATGTATATAAAATGCAGTGGTGTAACATCAGTCGAAGCATGAGATATCTGTTACATGAAAAGCAGCTAAAATGTTTGACAAAACATTTTTTGATTATGAAAGTTTCATGTGGCACATAATCAGCTTAAGGATGGCAAATACACGCTAAGCACAAATGAAGAATGTATATAAAATGCAGTGGTGTAACATCAGTCGAAGCATGAGATATCTGTTACATGAAAAGCAGCTAAAATGTTTGACAAAACATTTTTTGATTATGAAAGTTTCATGTGGCACATAATCAGCTTAAGGATGGCAAATACACGCTATTTCTGTTATTGTCTCTTAAAGCTAATCAAAGATCATTTCTATAGCATTTAAGCTAATGTGGTCAAAGTAATGTCTCACTAAAAAATAACTTATATTCCATATTAAAGTCCATGCTGTTGACTGTAAAGAGGAAGAAAAGCTACAGTTTGAGCAAAGAAAATAATGTATGAGATGACTTTAGGGACAGACTGTCTTTAGAACCCTAGTGATGGTGATGTGCTGTACATGGTAACARGCCTTTAATACTCTGCACTGTTATATTTCCTGTTTCACATTTGCAGTTCTATGAAAGCTGCTATGACAGCTCATGGAGGAAGACTTCTCAGTCTGATGTTGTTGATTGTTTTGATTGCTGATTCAGTTTGGTTTGGTCTGCAGCAATGGGAAACCTTTGTGGAAATAGTGTTTAAATAAATGGCTATCTTCTCTTTGAGCTTCATATTAGTACACCCAAGAAAGTGTTTAGTACTGTACTGTTGCCTTCTRTATGAACTGTTAAAATATAGGCTCTTGTCACTTGTGGTCAGAAATCTAGACCACATTTTTTTTTTATTCTCCTGACAAATGCTTTTATTGCTTGTTGTATGTTCTTGTATAATATAGCTGTTGTTTCATGTTGAACGTGAGCATGAAGGTAGATCAGGTAGGAATCATTTGTTTTATTTACTTGTTCTTTGGAGAAGGAGTGGTAATAAATATTAGGTAAATTTTAGGTGTGTTCTGGTTGTTTGGTGCCATGCTTCAGCACTGMCAGGTAACCACAATTTCAGCTGAATGTTTCTTTACTAGTATTCAGTAAATGTCACATTAGGAAGATACATAATTTCAGCTGGCTCCAGGAGTGCCAAGTGAATGTACTGGTACCTATTATTAATGCTTTTGATGAAAACTCATGGAAAAGTTTTAAAAAACTTGTTGATTTCCGTTTCTGGTCTCAAAAATAAGAGCTTGTAATTTATGAAATAGTGGAGGAAAAAAGTTCATAGTTAAAAAAAAAAAACCTCTTTCTTCCCTAAAACAAAGTACCATTTTTCAATATTCAGGAAAGCTGAAATGAATTTTAGTATCATCTTGCATGCACTCGTATCATTTTATGAACAAGGTTGACCCACAAAATACTAGTGCTAAGGGTAATTCATGAGCATATGGAAAAGGGAAGAAGACATGGGGAGAGAAAAACTCATCACATAAATGAAAAAAAGCAAAGCAAAACCACTTTCCTATTAAAGACAGTGTATTCTGCAAAGTTTATGAAAGTGAATGTTAGATATTTGTATACCATCGTTTATTCAGTACTACTACTGCTTTAGCATGTCTTTTAATGAAAGCTGTCCTGTGTGACCAGGATTTTGATATTGCTTTAGGTATGCAGAAATTTTTTAAAATTTACAAACATACTTTTTGTAATACAAAGATCTTGTAACTATATTTACTTTCTTGATAGCTATTCTACTGCAGAAAGTAGAACTAGGAGCATCTTGAAATAAAAGGTGTTTTGTTGATATTTGAAGACACTGAGAAAGGGAATATTTTCTGCAGGCAAAATATTTTAATTCCTTTGCAGCATTTTTAGTCTGCAAAATGTTTCTAATGGCTGGGGGAATAAAAGGGTTAACAGATCATTTCTTCAAATGCTTCATTTTCTTTCCAAATAGGATTGCTAGACTGTTATTAAAATAATTTGGCTTCTGATAGGTGTGCAGTTTTAAACATTGTTTGACAAGTGCTGGTCTGTTTTATTTCCCTAGCTTCTCCATAAGGGTGGCTTTCTCAGAGTGCTGCAGCTCTAACTCTTTCTCCCAGTGCTTAGTCTGGATACACATGAAGAATGGGCAGATTTATGAATTTCACAGCTGTTGCAAGCTAAACTGAAGTCTGGTTTGATAAGCAGAAACAGGTGGGATATTGAGTAGACAAAAATAAACCCTTGAGCATGTTAGCCAGGCTCTATAAACCACACTGACACCTTTCTAAACCTATGTAATTTGATAACTAAAACTTAGTTAAAAGTTCTTACAGATGTATTTTAAAGGTGTATTTGGCCTCTGCATTGCTATCAAAATACAGCAAATGGTCAAAAGAGTACTTTAATCGCAGCAGACTTGTAGTTTGCAAGATGTTTTTGTAGTTTGTTCCAAAGGGAAATTTTGTAAACCACAGGGTTTTCTCTTCCCCTGGAAGATATGCGAGTGACTTCCATTAACATTTATGGTCATTGCATGCCTACTGAAGGGTAAACAGAGCCCAAATATTTATGGCTTAATGTTAAATTTTTTTTTGTACGCTGAAATGTGGTGTAATAGGCACAAGAGGGAGCCATATAGTTTACAGAATTCAGAGTGAGATTATATTCCTAAAGAAAATACAACCAAGTTTGAACCTTTTTTAAAAGAATATGCAGTGTTCTTTGTGTTTGACTTTCAGTTGCATCTGCATGCCTGTTTGTAGAGTACTAGAGAGAGATTTTTGTAAATCAAAACAAGACATCAAGGCAAGGAGTGCTCTTGGAGAAGGTGGGAGTGCCCAAACTCTATTTACATTTTAGACAGTGTGGGTCTGAAGCAGCGTTGTATCTTTTCACCAGGTGTAGTAAAGGCTGTTGTTGCCTGCCTTACTAAAAGACAATTTTATGGTAATTTTAGTTAACTTTTAAAATCTTTGACATGGTAAGTCTGAAACCAGCAGAGCCCATCAGCTAGCCATAGCTTTTGCTGTAGTAGCCAGCTGTATGCATTCAGTGGCACTCTGTGTAAGTAGTATCTGTATGTAGCTGCCTCTCATGTGCTGGAAAAAGGATCAGTTTTGCAGGACTGTCCAGGGTGGCAGTTTGGCATTCATTTAGACAGTGTTTTCAGCCTGTAGTCTCTGGACCACTGGGGAACTGCAGATTTTTCTGAAGGGCACCAGCAAGCTAGCAGTCTATAAAAAACACAGGATGAGTGACATTGTAGTGGGCGTCTGCTATAGGCTGCTTGATCAGGAGGAAGGAAGCAGTGGATGAGGCCTTCTACAGACAGCTAGAAATAGCCTCACGTTTGCAGGCCCTGGTCCTTATGGGGGACTTCAACCACCCTGATATCTGTTAAAAGGACAACACAGCAGGGTATAAGCAATGCAGGAGGTTCGTGGAGAGCATCGATGACAAGTTCCTCACCCAAGCAATAGAGGAGCCAATGAGGGGAGGTGCTACGCACATTCATGGACCTCATACTTACAAACAAGGAAGGGTTTGTTGGGGATGTGAAGGTTGAATACAGCCTTGGCTGCAGTGACCATGAGATGATGGAGTTCAGGATCCTGAGAGGAGGGAGCAGAGCAAAAAGCAAGGTCACAATGCTGGACTTCAGGAGAACGATATTGGCCTCTTCACAGATCTGCTTGGAAGAGTTCTATGGGATAAGGCTCTGGAGGGAGGAGGGACCCAAGAAAGAAAACATGGTTAATATTGAAGGATCACCTCCTCCAAGTTCAAGAGCAGCCATCCCAATGAGCAGGAAGTCAGGCAAAAATACCAGGAGGCCTGCATGGATGAACAAGGAGCTCCTGGCAAAACTCAAACACAAAAAGGAAGCATACAGAGGGTGGAAGCACAGACGGGTAACCTGGGAGGAATACAGAGACATTGTTCAATCATCCAGGGATGAGGTTAGGAAAGCTAAAGCCCAGCAGGAATGGAAGGAATGTCAAAGGCAACCAAAAGGGCTTCTCTAAGTACATAGGTGACAGAAGGAAGACCAGGGAAAATGTGAGCCTGCTGCTGAATGGGGCAGGGGACCTGGTGACACAGAACATGGAAAAAGCTGAGCTACCAGATGCCTTCTTTGCCTCAGTCTTTACTAGCAAGACCAGCCTTCTGGTCCCAGACACCAGGAGGAAAGGCTGGAGCAAGGAAGATGTACCCTTGGTGGAAGAGGATCAGGTCAGGGAATACTTAAGCAAACCAGACATACACAAGTCCATGGGCCCTGATGGGATGCACCTACAAGTGCTGAGGGAACTGCCTGATGTTATTGTGAGGTGACTCTCACACCTGAGGGACGAGTTGCCATCCAGAGGGACCTGGACAAGCTCGGGAAGTGGGCTTGTGTGAACCTCATGAGGTTTAACAAGGCCAAGTGCWGGGTCCTGCACCTGGGTCGGGGCAACCTCCGGTATCAGTACAGGCTGGGGGATGAAGGGATTGAGAGCAGCCCTGCCGAGAAGGACTTGGGGGTACTGGTGGACGAAAAGCTGGACATGAGCCGACAATGTGCGCTCGCAGCCCAGAAGGCCAACCGTATCCTGGGCYGCATCAAAAGAAGCGTGGCCAGCAGGTCGAGGGAGGTGATTCTGCCCCTCTGCTCTGGTGAGACCCCACCTGCAGTACTGCGTCCAGCTCTGGGATCCTCAGCACAAGAAAGATATGGACCCGTTGGAGCGGGTCCAAAGGAGGGCCACAAAAATGATCAGGGGGATGGAATGCCTCTCCKATGAGGCAAGGCTGAGAGAGCTGGGGTTATTCAACCTGGAGAAGAGAAGGCTTTGGGGAGACCTTATTGGGGCCTTTCAGTACTTAAAGGGGGCTTATGAGAAAGATGGGGACAAACTTTTTAGCAGGGCCTGTTGCGACAGGACAAGGGGGAATGTTTTTAAACTAAAAGAGGATAGATTTAGACTAGGTATAAGGAAGAAATTTTTTTACAATGAAGGTGGTGAAACACTGGCACAGGTTGCCTAGAGAGGTGGTAGATGCCCCATCCCTGGAAACATTCAAGGTCAGGCTGGACAGGGCTCTGAGCAACCTGATCTAGTTGAAGATGTCCCTGCCTATGGCCGGGGGGTTGGACTAGATGACCTTTAAAGGTCCCTTCCAACCCAAGCTATTCTATGATTCTATGACTCTCAGTGATCTTTGAGCGATCATGACGATTGGGAGAGGTGCCTGAGGACTGGAGGAAAGCAAATGCCACTCCTATACTCAGGAAGGGCAGGAAGCAGGACCCAGGGAACTACAAGCCTGTCAGCCTCACTTTGATCCCTGGGAAGGTGCCATCCAGTGGGACCTTGACAGGCTGGAGAAATGGGCTGACAGTTGATGAAGTTCAAGAAATGCAAAGTCCTGCACCTGGGGTGGAATAATCCCATGAATGTGCTGGGGGCCAAGTTGAACATGCGCCAGCAATGTGCCCTTGCAGCAAAAAGGGCTAATGGCATCCTGGGCTGCATTAGGAGTGTTGCCAGCAGGTCAAGGCAGGTGATCCTTCCTCTCTACTCAGCACTGGTGAGGCCATACCCAGAGTACTGTGTCCAGTGTTGGGCTCCCCAGTACAAGAGAGATCAGTAAGTAAGAATTTTAGAATTAAACTGAATAGAGAAAGCAAAGTCACCTGTTTAAGTAACATTTTAGCAAGTAAATTTAATTTTCTTTGACTGTTTTATGTTTCTCTGCTAAGTTAATAAGCAAATACTTGCAAATGCGTTCTTTGCCTTCTGTCAAGCTACTGTTACTCAAGAAGGCAGAAGCTGCCCCATGAATCGCACCTTTTTTTTTTTTTTTTTAATAGAATCTATTTGGTAGAAGTCATTAATACTTTTAGATAGTATCTGTAGTCTGGTTTGTATCGAGTGTTCCACAGGAGCACTCTCATACCAGTTTTCTGAATAGTGTGTATTGACATCTGGACAGTGCTTGTGCAAGTGTTATTGTAGTCCCATTGTGAATACAATCCTTGCAGTAATCTATCCAAAGATGTTTTGATCTGTTCGTGTGCACTATTGGACAGAGAACTTAATTTCCTGGAGGCTGTAATCCCTTTTGATCAGATACTAAATTTGATTTATTATTCATATAAAATTTGACTAATTGATTTAGCGTGAATGAAATTCTAAAATCCAGTTATTAGCTGTTGGGCACTGGAATATCATTTTAGTTGGGATGTTTTAACACATTAAGTTCTAGATCTCAATATTATAGCATCTTTAAAATCTGGTATCACATTTGACTTTTCAATATTGGGTATATTAGGTGAGATTTCACATCTCTAGCTTAATTTTGACACCAATTTTTGAAGTTGTGATGATACTTTCAATATGACTTATGCCGCTCTTATGTTATTTTTCTGTACTGTTTCTAATCTATCCTATTCCAATAAGCATATGATTTTCCAGGTCAGCGTGAAGTAGAACGTCTGGTGTCTCTCTGTGCTTGGCTTTAAGATACCACCATTTAACTTTTATGCGCTAAATGATGTTTGAGTTGAATGCAGACAAGTATACTCCCTTTTAAAGCTCTAAACTATCCAAATGTTTGGAAGTTGTTTATTATTTTTACATTGATATAATAGAGAATATTTTAATGCTTCTAAAGAGTTCAACCAATATGCAGTCAAAAGGAAAAGTATTTGGAAGCAGAATACAGTTTTGATCATGTATCAGGTAGGTCCTTAGGGTTCTCAGTTTTCTCCCCTACTTGATTTATACTCATTGGCATGCCAATCAAATAGCTTTTTTCAGAAGTGATGTCAGGGAAAAAATGGGTGGAAAAAAGATGGCACAGTTGTAAACCCTATAAAATCTTTCCTTTTTGTTTACTTGTCTACTATACGTGTCACCTTAAGGAGAGATTTCAAGTTCCATTGAGGTGGGCAGTTACAAAGGTAAAATAGTGTTGCTGTTTGCTTTATCTGAATTTCAACACCCGAGTTGTTCTACTTGATCAATAATAAATCAATAGGCAGTTAATAATGGAATATATTTATGCCTTTCTGTGTTTTTCCTCTCTGTGAGGGCCAAAATATTGTATTAATCTGTTTTGCTGGCAGCAAACTGAAGATTGACTATATGCTTGTACTGTACCAGTTAGTGTATCTACTGAAAGGTGGTTTAGACTTTGCAAACATGAGCCAAATTCATGATTTTTGTGTCACTTCTGGTATATCCCACTCCCGGCTATGATGACGATAATGGCAGATCCTGGGGCTTCGTTGGGCCATTCCTGTGGCTGGCCCTGTCCTTTGCAGAAGCAGCTACAGGCTTCGCTGGGTTGCGTCTGTCCGTCTCAGACAAATGAAGAGCTCAAGTCCTTGCGTGGGTAGGAGGTCTGCCGCCTTCTTCCTCCATTCCTTCCTTGCCTTCCACAGGAACACAGCGACAGCTCTGGGCTTTGAGCCAGCCGGACACAGGAGGAGGTGTTTGGCTGTTTGGGCAGCATTTGCTCCTCAAACAGCTGTTCCCTATCTCCTCCAAGGAAAAGGTGGCAGGCCATATGGAGGCATCCTGTGGTCCAGATTCAGCCGATGGGCGCCAGTTGGACCATGCTGGCCTAGATCGAAATACAGACACATCCCACTTGATGTCTGCTATTTCTTACAGTCAGAATATTTTAAAGCTGGAGGAGGACAGACAGGATAAAACATATATTTCCTTTTAGATATAGATGTTATCTTTCTTTGGACATTCATTGTTAAGATCTCCTAATCAGTAGGTTTTAATTTATTTTATATTCTGAATCATTTGGATTCTGTTATACTAGCCTAAACGCCCTCTTCCTCTAGAGAAACAGAGATGTACTTCAAAGCGTATATGCCAGCGCTAAACAAAATTTGTTTCTGCACAGTTTAAACCACATTTGGGAGGAATAATATGTTCTCTTGTTAGTATTATGGGCTTTTAAAACATTTTTTTGGAAGATGGGGTTCTCAGCCACTCTCCTAGTTGAGAATGCAGATAAGCATCTGTTTTTACAGCCAATAGAGTGGAGAGATTTTTTGTTTGCTTTTCTGTTAGTTGCTTTTATTTTTATTTTTYAACTGAGTTGCGCTTTCTGGGGTAGTTGAGTTTATCCCCAGAGATGTCTGTGTCTTTTGTGGAAGCGAGTGCCTCAGCAGACATCAGGAGATCATCACGCATATACAAGTATACTTTCTCATATAAAGTTTGTACTTATTGTGCAGATTTAATATTTTTCCTGATATAACAGCAGTTACAAATGTTCCATAAATTTAAAATATGATAACAAGCTGATGTTTCTTAGAATGGAATACTCAAAGGATGTATTCTTTAAGCACTGCAAAATTATACAGGGGACTTATCTTTGTTAAAATTAGTAATTTAACTAAATTACAAAGTGGATTATCCTCTTCAGTCGGACCCAATGCTAATACTCCACACAGTAGGAGATTGATATGTTGCTAAGTAAACCAAAGTTTATTTTCTTGTACTATGGTTTGAATGCAAGTTGAAGAGGAAGTGATAAGTTTTTAGTTTTGGATGTGTGTGCACTACAGTCCCAGTACATYTGGTTCTGGGACTTACCATGCCCCGTGTGCCACGCCGGTTGTGCAGCACGGTACCTTGGTTATAAGATGGTCATGATCCAAGATTCCACCTAAGTGACTCCTGGTATGATTTATCTGTAACCTTGAGCAGTCAATTCACAGGTAACAAAACTTTGGCCATACTGCATAATATTAATGCTTGTTAGGAAACTCTTTGGATGTGGAGTGGTTGTGAGTAGAAAATATTGTCCCTGTCATTTTAAAGCAGTTCACTTCAGGCTTTCCATCACAGGATTTTATTTGTGGCTTGAGGTTCACTGAGTTAATAGTAGAGTTGTAGGATGAATTTGTGCATGAACATAGCGCACGTGTTGCACTAAACAAAATGCACAAGCTAAACCTTGTGCCTCAGGAGGAGCCTAAAGAGTAAATGGTAGGTCCTAGTATGCACGTATAGACCCTGGCCAGGTAACTCTCTACTGTAGCTATCTTACTGTACCTGTGTGAATGAAGTACTGTGGACTGAACCTATCAATCTAAGGCTGAACATGAACACTTAACTTGTATTTCGTGAAGAGATTTACCACAGGAGATAATGGACCTAGTGTGTCTTTCTGTTACATGATCGGGGATGGGAGGGACTGGGGAGGCTGTCTCATTGCAAAACATGTCCAGTCTCAGCCCAGTTTGCTCTTCCACTTCATCCTTTCAGCCCTCAGGGGGGCTGCATTCAGTTCTAACTGATTTTGTGAAAGGACAGGAAAAGGTATAGAAAACTTCATCACTAATTTAAATGTCATATCCAAGTGCCTTCTTTTCTGGGGAAGATTAGTATTTTAGAATTCTGTATGTTAAGAAGTATTCTGTAAATGGAATGATCAAGAAGTGGATATTAAAAAGTCCACCGCTATCTTGTCTCTATTTAATAAAGGAGATGCCACAGGATTGTAGGCAGGGTACTTGTTTGCAGTCAGTTTGAAATTATTTCTGGTTACTCCGTCAGCCAAATGCTAATGTCCACTTTGCGTGTGAAGTGGGTTGTCAGTCCTTCAGACCCTTGAGTTAGTAGTTGATGTCAGGTTTGAGTTGTTTGTTATGCCACTGCTGTCTCATTAACCAAGAACAATTTCTGCAGGTAGAAGGTACAGAAAAAGGGACCGTGCAGTTAAATTCCATTGCACCAGAAGGAGTCATTCCACTCTGCTTCCGCTGCATGAATCCCCTAATAGTCTGGAACAGTGCTTTCTTGTGTATATTGGCAGAAAGTAAATAAAAATTGCTGACATAAAGAATAAGCAAAAATGTTATTTAGATTTAATAAGTTTCAATCCTGTGGTACCTTTTTAATTTTAATATTTGTTCTATTAGGTTTTGCAAAGTAGGATGATCTTTCTTCCATTAGAAAAGTCATATAACAGCACAGGTTTGTGGATGTAATTCCTAGTGCTTCATGAATTGGGCTGTTTGAAAATTCCAGAGTATGCCTCTGTAGTTATAAACTGTTACTACAAAGTAAAATGATCTTTTGCTTTGTCTCCTGTCCTGTACAGTGAACTGGCTTTCCCTTGTTAGGTTAGGCAGCATATATCCAATGGAAAAAGCGAATTCTTGTTTCCCTGTAGATCGCTAGGATCCTCCATTCTGAATTCTTTATTTTACTTAGCTTTAGGGCAGTTAAAGCCTCAGCAGCTCCACAGAGAGGAGTTTCTCTTCAAGGCTGCTGCTTCAAAGGATTTCCAGAGCTGGGAAAGGGACAATAACCAGCAAATGCTGACAGATCTTCCTGCTTCTGGCCCTGAAAGTGTGTGTCTGTGGTGTGTGTTTGTGTTTCTGTACACCTACACATTGGCCTGAAACCATCAAGTAGCATCCAACAAGGCTCATAACGAAATCTCCCCATATTAATGAGTACATTGGAAAGAGGGGAGAATCTGCAAAGAAGGGGAGGAAAAAATTGTTTGGTCAGAAGGAACGAACCCTTGGGCTTCATGTTCAAAGGAATAAAAGTTAACATGGTGGAAGCGTAAACTGTTTTTGGCTTTAACTGTTTCAAGTACCCTTAGTATTTTGGGGGCTGGGAAGGGGGTGGAGTGATGGCCTCAGTATAATCTCGACACTTTGTATGATGCTTTCCTGAGATAGAAACGGAGCTGTCTCTACTTCAACGGTACACAAGAGGTTTTTGAGAATATTGAAATCTGATTTAGTAATATGGATGCAGTGATTGCCCACAACTTTGCCTTGGACTCGTGAGTACTTGAAATATTCTTCACAGAATTCCAACCATCTCTGTGTCTACAAACTCAGGAAACTAACAAAAACAAGGAATTCTTTTTTTTTCTGTTATGTATTATGGTGGAGTAGTAGATGACTCCGATAGTCAGCTTATCTCAGCTGAGAGGWGGTKTCTTTTYAAAAAAAAAAAAAMAAAAAAAAAAAACCACAAAACGAAACCACTAACTTTGATCATATCCAGTGATTCAATTAATTTTTTCTTACTCGGAGTATACAAGGGCTAATGGTACAAAGGAATATACTGGCCGATATGACTTCACACCAAAATACATCAATTCTTCTCAAGACATCTAGTAGCATAGTTATGAACACAAATTTAACACTATATAAACTTTTGTACTCTAATTTTAACTTTTACTCAGACATTCTATTGCATGTTACATACAGTAATAGGACTTGTACTTTGCATCACTTGGTAAACAAGCAAATATTAAGCTAATTTTAATGGAAATTCCTTGTCAAGATTAGGAGCTCTGATAAATGAGCTTTGGTGTTTTGTGACTGTATGAGGTAAGGGGTTACTGCTTCTAGTAGTCTGGCCACTCTTCTACAGGAGGTTAATGCCCATGTAGGCTGGGTAGCCAAAGTAGGGGTTATGATGGCTTAGCTGGAAAGGCACCCACCCTTTCTACATTGAAGCCTTCATGTTGTCCAAATAAAAACAAGCCTTCTCAAAAGTGGAAGAGTCCTCTATAGCATCTAGTTTATAAGACTTGAGAATCATTATCTTGTGATGTCCGTCCAAAAACATCATGGAGTAATTATTAGCGCAAAGGCCCCTATGTAGGCATCAGGAGTTGTGCTTTCTTGTGAGACATGAACATGAGACATGAACCACTGGATATTACTGCCTCTCAGAAAGAGGAAAATGTCTGGAAGTGTCTTTTTCTTTTCTTCCCCCCACCCCCCCCTTTCTTCTGGTTACCATGCTGAGTAACTGGCTTCTGATAGTATTTTAGGTGACTAGAATAACAGTCTGTCTCTTTCCGCAGTGGCTGCAGACAATCTGGCAGCAATCACTGTTACTTTTTAATATTTCTGGTTATTTTGAGATATCCTCCAAATGTCTCAAAGAAGGCTTGGAACGCTGAAGGGGAAGAAGCTTTTTTGGGGGGGGAATAGCAGCATCAGGAGGAAAATGAAATTCAGCATGCCACTATTTGTTTTTGCAGTGGTCATCACCCTGATTGCCAGCTCTGACAATATTTTCACAGAAAGGGTAACTAAATAGATGGTATTTGTTCTTTATAATAACTCTTTCAGTAGAATGTCAAGACCTGCATCTAAATGAATATATTCACGTTTTCATGATCCCATTTTTTATTTAAAGCTTCCCCTCCTAACTTTCTGAAACTACTTCATACAGACTTGGTAAGTTAAAATTAGGGTTTGTGTAGTGGATAATGTCACATTTCAAAGCTAATCTGTAGAGACCTAGCTGTGTGAACCTATAAAAGCTAGATCTGATTTTTCTTACGTATTAAGTGTTTGTTTAGTTTAAATATGTCTGTATCTTTTTTGATCAGYCTGAGCAATTTGCATGCTATGCAGCAGTCATCTTCTATACTTTATTAAATATCTGTCAATTATAAATATCAAGGTTTTACATTAATGTCAAGATAGTACATCAAAAATTCATGGAATATGTGACTTTTTTCAAGGGTATTTAATACTTAATGCATTTGTGTCATTTTTCTTTCTAGATATATTGACAGGTTTTATTAAGTGTTTGTTAGGGAGATTTCATTTTTACCAAGGGACTATAAAGAGAAGCTGCATACTAAATCAATTTTTTAATCAGAATATTGTTCTTTTTTGTGTGTCTTCAGATTCTTGTGATCTATAGGGTTTTTCAGTTAATAGTAAAATAGTCCAGGTCAGAAATCTAACATGATCAAATACGCTGATGTATCTTAACTTTAAAATAGCTACTAGAATATTGTACCATGGAATGTTATAAATATGGTAATTATGTACACTGGCATTTTATTCTGCCTTGTGTCTTTTAAGACCATATATTTTGTCCTTTGTTGTAATTTACTAGTGGTTTTATGTGAATTATGTCTGGATGGCCTCCATATAGGGGCAGTCCCTAAGTTTCACAGATTTACAAATGGGGAGGCTTACAGAGCGTTTGGTGGCATCCAGAATCTTTGCCCATGGGTTGCATGTTCAAGTTTACTCATTACAGAGGGAGTACTTATGTCAAATGAGCAATTAACCACATGGCAATCTTCTGATTTCATACAGATTTTTCTCACAGAGAGGACAATGATGGCATGTATATATCTTGCTTCCTATAGGTATTTGCTCCAAGTTGGGGTTGAGCATGTTGGCTGGCTCTCCCTGTGTGGAGTGCGAGTAGGAACTGTGCACATGTACTGTGTTTAGTCTGTAAAAATCACTTTTACACTGTTAAGCCCTTTGTAGTCTCTGTAGTGCCTTTTTACTTTTGGCGTGTTATGAACATAGTAATTATTGCCGTTTGCCAAATAATTTATTCCGTTGAAAGTTCTTGTTTGGGAAGAGGGAGGAGAGCAGAAAAGGGCAGAGAGGAAAGGTGGGGGTTATCTATTTGCACGCCCGGGGTCTTTCTCCTGCGATAAACTTGTCAGACCCTCAGTTTGAGGTAAGGCTTATTCATTTACGCTGGAGGTAAGCGATGCAAAACTAGGATTTCAGAACGTTGTAATAATTCCCGGGGGCGGCTACGGGGGCGGTTCACTTCAGCTTTGTGTCTCCTGCCCTCCGGAGCCGGGGGAGAAGGGCAGAGCGGCGGGAGGAGGTGCGGGGGGCCGAGCCCGGGCCCGGGGCCGGTCGGTGGGGCCCGGGCGGCGGCGCGCAGGGGCGGCGGCACCGGCAGGTGGCAGTGCCGGCTCGCCTGGGCCGCGGCTGCGGCGGCGCCTGGGCCGCGGCGGGGCCCGCGCTCGGCGGCGGGCAGCGCCCTGCGGGCTGCGGGCTTGGAAGCGGCGCAGCGGAGCGAGGCTTGTTTCCACGCAAGTTAAGCGCGTGGTCTGCAAAGAAATGGAACGGTGAGGGTACGGATTTTGAGGGATCCTAACTTCTCTGTTCGTGGGAAGTATCTTCTTTAAAAACTTCAGCTGCAGAACGAGATTCCGACTTTTCACAACCAGTAGTAACGTGACAGATGAAGTATTTTTTAAAGTGAAACTCATAGCCTCACATGTCTCACCGTCGGTGTTGACTTCCCCTGCTTAGTTTATCAAACTGCTGTAAAATAGATGAATAATACTAGCAATAAAGGTTGAAATCGAACTGTCATAAAGGAATAATATAGAGTGGTGTTTGTTTTTAAGAATTGTTATTTCCAGTTGAAGGCTATGTTTCTATGTTCATTTCTGGAATCGAGTCTGAACTGTTCTACTGCAGTGAAGATACCTCCTGAAATTTATTGCTTTGGGTTTCAGTTCTGGTTTTGTATTGAAATCTTCTGTGTGAAGAAAGAACTCTAAAATGTGTTGCTACAATTAAACGTGAGGGAATTTGTTCTGCAATGACCGTATCATCGATGTGAATGAAAATCATATGGAAATATAAAGTGCTTTAAAAAGGGAAAAAAAAAAAAATGAGGGAAGGGGCAGCAGTCGCTGGAATTGTTAACTTCTGTCATGTCTCCGAGAAGGTCCATCCAAAGGGTTAACTGGAGAGGCTGAGGGAGAACAGACACCTGGGACCTAACACCCAATTGGCAGTCTTTTGTAATATATAATTTGCCTAAAATTGTGCACTGAGCACAAGCTTTTGTTTTCTAATTGATTTACGGTTTGAGCCACTTTTACCTCATCCCCTACTGTCCTGCACGCAGTGCCAGCAAGTACATTACAGTGAGAAATGATAAATTACCATGCACTTGCGATGCTAATGCATCAAGAGTAAAAAAACTGCATACTACATGGAGCTTCATGCATTAAGAGTGTCGCAAAGATAGAGCTATGCAAAAAATCATTTGTATCTTCTGAAATAACCGTTTGATCATTTACTTCAATTCACCTCTGAGACCAAATTGAACCTGAAGATTACAATTTATGCTATTATAGCTTTCCATTTGTGAATTGGGACAAAGTTCTAAAGAAAGTGTGCGAGTGTGGGCTTAAAGCTACCTGTATTTTTGAAACTTTTCATAAGTTCAGTGATCAGAAAAGTAAGAGGTATTACAGCTTCTTAAAGCCTTTTTAAAATCTAAATATTGTGGTTGTTAGTGACGACTACAGTATATGTTCTCAAATGGCATTGTTCCACTTTTAGATGGGAGTGTGTTTAGATGGCTTAATGTAGGTACTATCTAATCAATGTTTGTCACCAAAACTATTTAAATATTTTGATCTGTTTTATTTTGGAGGGTTGTGCATCTTGTACTGAATAAAACCTTTACAGGTATCGAGGAGGAATTGAAAATCTTGTATGTTAATTTTTACTTGCATTTGTGAAATACCCTACTGATATCCCAGAGAAAAAGAAAAATGTGGAAGTTGGTGAAACCTAATGTTCAATGTGCTTATTGTCTGATTTCTTTCTCCCACCCTGCACCATGGGCTGGGTTTTGTTTTACCTTCACATACTCAGTCCACCTTAAATTTTTTATTTTTGTACGATGTCTGTGGGTTCCAGTCTTGAAATATGAAGAAACAGATTTATGGCGGCTGCTGGGCACAACAAATTAAGTTGACAGTGATGTATGAGAGCATAATAGCATGATGATCCCTCTGTAGCGCGGCTGGACGCCTCCTGCTTCATTTGGCTCTTGTTAGGATCTGTTAGGCAGCTAAATAATGAAATTCTGCTGACTGATTTCTGATTTCTCTTTTCTTTCTCTTTTCACCTTTTTCTGAAACTTGCATTTCCCAGACCCATCCTAATGCCAGCAAACTGCCCTTAAAGGATTCTTTCACTTATGATGACTACAGGTTGGTCTGTCTTTTAACTTTTTTTTTTTAAATATAGTGAACTGTCGGACCTTGGAAATGCTTCATTGGTGGGAAAGCCCTATTGTTATTGAAATGTTAAATGTAGGATTTGATACTAATACACTTTCCTAGTGAAGAAGAAAGTGAAATAAATATGCAGATTTTAATTGTTATAAAGGAATAGTCATTATGAGCAGTTAATTTAGCCAACTGGCACACACAGTCTGAGATTAGTGAGGTAATTCGTTGTTTCTTAAGAAAATAATTCAGTTGTTGTTGCAGGAGGTTGGGGTTTTGGGTTTGGGGATTTTTTTTCTTTTTTTTGTAAAAGGCTTTACCAGCACATAGTAGTAAAAAATAATATTTACAGTGACTGTTGAACAGGAGAGCTGGAGAACTTAAGATGTACACGTGAAGCATGAGTGTCACTTGGAGGTGCTATAGGGGGTGACATAATTAAGATAAAAATAAGAATAATTAAGATAACGAGAGCTTTAATTCTGTTAAGTGATTAAAATAGCATGAATAAAAGGCATTCATGAGGTCTTACAGGGATTTTTTTTTTTCAGCCTAGTTGTACTTCTGGGTAAGTCTATGAAAGTGGGATTTCCAAAGCCTGCCTCCTTCACTTACAGGGTCACAGAGGAACACACCAACTTGCATGTGAAGTGGTCTAAAATTTTGCAGATAAAGTACAACAATTAAAAAGAAACATATTGCTATTATGTTTCAAACAGTGTTTGTATATCCAAATTATCCACAATTTTAACTGGCTTTTTTAGAAATTAAGTGGATTTCAATTTGACAGTTTCTTTCTAAGCAATCTCTAGTCCTTCTGAAAAAAATCGTTCTGAAAGTCTAATTCTGTATATTAAATACTTGTTAGTAGTGGAGTCAGTGGAGCAGACAATTTAGCAATACTGATCTAAGCCAAAAGTTCGCRAACTGAAGAGACGCACTTACCAAAATATCATGCATGTGTCAGGTGATGACACCGGTTTCCAGTTCATGCAGTACATCAGCTTTTTAGGGAGTGAGGGGGGAAAATACCTCCTGGTGCTTACTGGAGTCTGCACATAGATGAGAGCTACTGCTGCCAAGCAGCAGCTGTGAACTACTCTGAAGCCTGCAGGAATAGCTGAACCCAGGTTTGGGATGTATGGTGAGAGGTATGTGTGCATTGAAGGGTTGGGGAAGCACAAGGTGACATGGGAGTGGGTCCTGGTTGAGGTAATGTAAGGTATGAAGGCTCTGTTGCAAAGAGTGCAGAAGAGGGGGTGGGATTGCAATCCTGATTTGGGAATTGGTCTCTGTGCATGTCTTGGAAACCTAGGAGCTGCGGCTTCTCCTGCAGGTGGTATTGCCTTCTACTGTTACTATAGTCACTGTGATCTTTAAGAAAACTAAGTTTGGAAACTCCCAGCCTAAATGATTGCTTCAGGTTGGACTACAGCCAATATATTGTTGTTTTGAACGTTGACCATCTAATGTTTTTAATTTTTGCAGATGGGCGGTTTCCTCTGTTATGACAAGGCAGAACCAGATTCCAACAGAAGATGGTTCCAGAGTTACATTGGCTCTAATACCTTTATGGGACATGTGTAATCATACTAATGGACTGGTAAGGATTTCTTCAGTGTTGCTGAAAGGCTTTAGGGCTTAAGTATTAAGCTTTTCAACTGCTGTAGAACAGTTTAATAACACTTTTCCTTGTGCTTCTTAACACAGGTATTTTATCTTCCCAAGTGACCCTAAAAAACTAATATCTGACAGAAAGATTTGTTGGCTTCTTGAATGTCTTATGATAGCTTTTCAGGGAGAACTTCTTCATCTAGAAAATGCTTCAGAAGTGATTGCATACTTGCATACAGTTTTGTCTCATGTACATCTAATGTGGCTTTAAAAGTTTTCAGTTACATGATACCTTTTTTCCCAGCCGAGTTTGAATATTCTTCTGACATGGAGTTTTGTTTCTGACAGGCTGAAAAAGATTCACAATACTGGACAGGTTGTTTTTTTTTTCTGAGAATAGGAAAGCAGACAATGATGGAGTTGCCTCTTGTAGCTACCACTAGGGAAAGCGGTTAGAAATTTGCAACTAAGAAATACTGCCTACTCTCCTAACCATGCCCAAAGAGCCTTGTTATGGAGACAGCAACAACAAGAACAAAGCCTAGTTCAACAAAAACAGTACATCTGTTACTACATCAAAGAAACAAAATGCAAAAATACTACTTTAGGGCATATTAAACATTTAAAAGGTGACATATGTATATAGAAAGTCAGACCTGCTGACACTTTGGCTTACGTGAGCTAGTTCAGAAGATGAGGTCTTGATTTCATTAACAGGCTAGTTAATGTTGAAGTGAGGAAATAGAAACCCATAAGAGGATGGTTTACCAATGTTATTTAGCCAGTCTCATGTACGCCTCAAAATTCCTACCCTCTAACTGTAAGCAGTGAATACGACCATACTATTCAAGTAATCYGGTTCTTTTGTGGGAGAGTTAACCTGGGTGTTAGGCCAGCAGCATGTGTTAGTATTTTTGGTATAAGAAAAGCCTGGTTGAAATGAACAAATTGCAAAGCAAGTTGTTTTTCGTTTAGCTAATTTATTGTTACTATGTACCAAATACAGCAGGGGTGGCTAGGCTACAAAGTTGCAAGTGTTTGGGGTTTTTTATTCATTTATTTTTACCTATTAAAARGTGATTAC
This sequence comes from Oceanodroma leucorhoa, assembly GCA_030449065.1. Classification (NCBI taxonomy): domain Eukaryota; kingdom Metazoa; phylum Chordata; class Aves; order Procellariiformes; genus Oceanodroma; species Oceanodroma leucorhoa. The sequence continues at coordinate 8,195,498 of JASVER010000027.1, read as the reverse complement.
ATGTTGTTCTTTAACAGTGATTCTTGCCTTTCACTATTTGTTATGCAATCTCATAACTGTGATTTAGCGATAAAGCTTATATGAGTCTCCAATGTAAAGAAAATTGCTTAAAATTCAGAAATGTATATTTTTGCAATATAAGTCTTAGCTGCAAGTATCAGTACTTCCTGTACCCTTTTCCTGCTGGGCATCTCTTTCAGATGCTTTTGCAGAGACTTGTCTGTATTCATTAGACAATTCTTAATGAATGCCTTCAAAGTTGGGATTAGAGGAAAGAGGAAGAGAATTAAGGTTCTGGGAGGGAAAAAACTAAGTAGCCTATATTAAAAGAGCAGCTAGTTATGTTGTTTTAAACATTCAAACTTTTATTTAAATTGATAAAGTAATTTTTATTTTTATTATGCTCTTTAACAATGGGTTTGATATGGAGCCAGCCTCTGGGGCCAAACCTGCTAGTGCAGTAATATGTCAGGGTTGGAAGCATTTTTTAATGCTGAAGTGTATCCTAAAGGGTTGGGGGGGGTGGGGTGAGGATGCTGAACTTAAATATTTTGTATGTATATACAGACTTTACTCATTTGTTTCCTATTTCTACAGAAACTAGTTTAGATGSTTATAGATTTAGGATAGACAACTGTAATATTGATAATGGGATAAGAAAAACTACTAAGCCTATTTCTGTTGTGTGTTAGTTTCCTTGTACTTTTAGAAATAGGGAGAAAAAACTGCTAAGATAACTGTAAGCTGTCTGTATTGTAGTTTRTATTATTGTAGAGTGAGATGAGGGTGGGTTCTGCTCTAATCATAGTGCATCTCTTTAAAATACATGAAGGGAATTGTTCTTCATTGCAGGAAAGTAAGAAACAAAAGATGGCGTTGTATGCGCCCCTGTCTAGTCTATTCCAAACGTAGTGCTGAAATATTTCTTGAGTCAATCAGTTACTACAGATCCCTGTTCTTGCTTTATCCCACAGGGCCCCTTTCCATGAGCCACATAATAAAATGCTCTTTGGGTTTTAACTGGAGTTAGGTCCATCCAGCTTTTTCTTGCTTCTGACACTGTTAATTAGATCAACCTGCCTCTGAGAACTATATCAAAATGGTTGTCTTCATGCATTTCTCATTGTTATTCTTTAGTGGGATTGTATTGTGACAGTCAGAGGTTGATTACCAGTTCTGCCAGAGCTTTAAATAAGCTGCATTCTGCCTGTTGGGCTGGGTCCATCCTTAATCACTGACCAAGCAGACTACTGCATGCTTTATACACAACTTGAAATTCATGTATCAGTCTGCTTCAGAAATAAAACTGAAGGGATGCAATTTGTCAGCTATCATGTGGGAAGAGAAGTAAACACCCTGTTAATTCTCTTACATGACTGCTATTAAAAGAAAGAGGAAATAAGAGTCTAGCACTCCATTATGCTTTATAGAAAAGCCTTTCAGAAGTGCTGCTGGTTTTTTGTTTTTGTTTTGGTTTGGTTTTTTTAAAGGCAAAAAATAAAAAACAATCCCAAAAAATGAGCAGTACTCTAGTGAAGYGTGCTTAAACTGACAGAATCCTTCTCTTAACATACTGGAATTTCCTCCGTCCTTGAAAGCCTCCTGTTCCACCAGCATTTCAAGAAACTGGAATGGAGTTTTCATTCAGAAGTATTTCATTGAGTTTACACACTAAGAAAATTTCAGGACAAGTCAATTGCTGTCAAGAGTTCCATTTTGTGAACGGAAGTCGCAGTTTTTCCCAAGATGACTGTATTTGAACTTGGAAGGTACATTTGTCATAGCAAAGGTAAATCCTCTAGCACTTGCAACCTGCAATACAGGGTTAGATAACCTTCTAAATGAGAGATCTTAAKTAAAAATTGTTCAGTCCAGCATAGTGAATGTACAGGAATTTCTGTGTTCAAGTACTAGAGCCTGYGTTTTGCAGCAGGCCATACTGCGTGACTCTCGTGTTCTCTTCTGATCCCAACATACCACAAACCCATTAATAGATCTGAAGTGATGGCATCTGCACGCAGAGCAGTTCTGCAAGCCTGCGCAGGGCCAGGCTGCCCRCGCTTGGGGCTACCATTTTGGATTGCTGCATCATAGACAAGTTCCCCATGCTCACTTTGAAAGCACTGTTTTGGCTGACAAATGCATSCTTGATGATGCAAGCAGTGTAAAACTAATAACGTGTAAACCACCAACCAAGCTTTCAAAATAATCCATGGAGTTCTGTCTTTGGACAAACTGCATCCAAGATGGGAATCAAGGTGTACCGCAACTCGCATGTAAGTCAGCTTACAAACAAGTATGTTTTCATTTACAAAAGCTGAGAGAGAATCTTCGGCTCCTTCTGGATTTTTCCTCAGGCCCAGAGCATATTTTTCCATGTTAGCTCTGTCAGTACTGAATTCGGAATACCTACCATAAAAGTTGCTTCTTTGTTGTTCAGCAGCTTATGGTCCATCCTGTGCCTGCATCTGTGCCTGCATCTTTGCTAATACCATTGAAGAACATGCTGTTTGTCACTTTAAAAAAGCATTACATTTTTAGGATAGCTTTACTTGTTAGTGTGACCACTTTACGGTTTTGGAATTTTTTTTTGAGAAGTACAGGTTTGTTAGAATTTATCCTCTTCCATTGCCTGCTACCATCAAAAAAAATCCTTTTAGCATTTTAAGAGTATTACTTTACTTTAGATAAAGGGATTATTTGCAAGTAAATTATAATTCTCTGAAGATTGTATCCCCTAAAGATCCACAGTTATCTAATCCKTTTTCATTGAGAGATCAAAAATGTGCTGGCAGTTGAAGGATAAAGCACAGCATATAGAGCTGTCAGTGCCTTGCTCCCTTGGGCCTCATGGGAGTGACTGAAAACTCCAGAACTTTATAACAAGCTGCCGGCTGTAGCACAGGACTGTCTGTGGTCTATGGAGGGTACTTTCCTCAGAGCCTTCTGTTCACTGCAGGTGAGTTATTTCTTCCCTTAGATTTCTTTAACGCAGAGATTTTTTAAAAAGAGATTGCTCAGGAATCGTAAAATAATTAGTACCAGCTATGTTATATTGTGCAGAGAAAGAAATTGATACAATTGCTATTGTTAATATCTATTTCCAATAAGACAATGTTTTGTCAGTGGTGGGGGAGATAAATATAAAATGCTAAAGGTGCTTTTGTTACTCTTTCCTTGGATAGATCACTACAGGCTACAATTTAGAAGATGACCGGTGTGAATGTGTAGCGCTTCAAGATTTCAAGGCTGGAGAACAGGTAGTGTGAACAATTATCTACATAATTGTTCTTTAATTAAGTTTTGTGGACACTTGGTAACTCCCTACAAAATTTTAATAGCAGAGTGGTGTGGATTAAGCCCTGCTACATTTGAATTATATTATGCTGAGCTAATTTTCTGTGAAAATGCTACCAAACTACTTAAGTGCACATTTTTCAGAATTAAATATTTTCTATCACGTGGTAGACCCCAACTTTAGGAGAGTTTTGATTCCTCATATTTTAGAGAACCAGCTGAAATATTTAATCACTGGTGAATGCACATACACAGACACTGAGTTTGGTATTCTGAATGAGATTGAGAAAAGGCCATATCCAAAGGACCAAACATAAATATATTTTAGATTTGGGGTGTCACTTTGTCTGCAGATTGTAGAGTCTTTCTTAAAAATGTTGTTGGTTTATGTTTCTTGTTAGTCTTCGTTTAACAAGAGGTTAAATGCAGTATAGTTGCCAGCCATTTTACCCATTTGCCATTCCCATGCTCAGTGAAAATGAGAAAGGACCTAAAAATATACCCCCTCCCTTTCACACAGGCATGCACACATGTACCCCTTCATCCTGAAACAGAAAGTACCAAAGGGCAAGCCTTGCAAAGGTGTGTGGAACAGTTCAGAATCCAGTATTTTGTTCAGAACTGCTGAGAAACAAAAATGAGTGTTAAAACTAGTGATGCATTGAAGACAGTGGTTCCAGGAGTGTAGGAGATCTCTGGTTGGAGGGTTCCTGTGCTGTGTCAGCAGCCAGCCTAAGCCCTCAAGTGTAGTAGCACTCCATTTTTCCTGCTGCTTGTGCAACTGTAATCAGCATGGCCAGAAAAAGACTTTGTCTGTGAAACATTCTGAGATGTTTTGTAACTCAATCTCTGAGTTACTACCTTTAGGGTGTTATTTGCCAGTCTTACACTTAATTAACTCTATCCCAGCCAAAACCAGGACAATAATATTTTGATTTTCACTTTTCTTATGTATTGTTACCTTATCTTTTAACAAAGATGTATCTGAAAAATTTTAAGTATGTCTTTCCAGAGGTATATTTATCCTCATTGCTGTGCTGGGGTTTACAGTGATTGTATATTTTTTTGTGTTGCTCTTAGAATTTGTTATGGTACTCAAATATTTGCTGTTTTTTTCAATACCAGTATGATGAGTTAAAAGGAGTCCACAGTTTTTCCAGAAGTGATCCAATTTATAATTTTCCACAGCTGGCAATGGATGTGTCATATAGCTGTTCTGGCTGCTCTCTCCATTTCAATTATAGAGGCTTCCTCGATTTCGATTTTATTWTAGTAGTTTCACTTTGTCTGCTATTTATCAGATTTTTTTTTAAATTTCCGTGCAAACTTTAACTGTTATCGACATCGTTAAAGCACTTTAATTATATAATGCTTCAGTATTTTAATATACTGTGCAGATGTTATTTCTTACAGTTTCAGCAGGAAGAGTGTATGATTCCTGCTTTTACTACTAAAAAATGTGAGGCAGCGGAAGTCCACAGAATCTATCAAACACTGGCCTTGAATAAAGCAACTTTCTYGTTCTGTTTAATTGGCTAACAGTCTTAGAGTGTAAGAGCATACTGTATAATCTACACATATGTGACTTTTAGTTTAATATGAGATGTATCACAGTAGTTTTAAAACTTGAGAGGGTTAGCAACTACTCGTTAACCACTGCCTTAACATACCTAGGCAGGTCACTTGTTCATTATACAAGTGTGTTACAGTGTAATGTTTACTCTAATTTAATATAATGCTTAAGCATTTAGTGCTTAGGATAAATAGTTCTAAGCTAAAATTGAAAACAAAGAAAGTAAATGGCATTGTCAGTGTTGTTGAACCCTTAAGAGAACACTGTGCCTTTCTCCGTCAGCTAGACAGGAGTGGAAGCTTACGGGTATCCAGAGCATTGCTGTACCCTAAGGTTAAGAAGGGAGTTCTGTAGCTGTTGAAACTTTTTTTCTGATTGACAATTCTGTTATCAAACAAAAGGGGAAAATACCCTCTTGATGCAGGAGAARACAATTGCTACTCTGACCTCTTGTCCCATGTCATTCATTACAGCCTAGCCCTGAATTAAACACTTTTTGCAGGTTATATTTAGGAGCTACTTTTTTAATGTGAATTCAGGTAACCTATTTGCTTTAGATAAAGAGTTCAGARTATAACACAAATAATTACTGGCTGAACACAGATCAGTTCTCTCTGTATGATATACGTTGGTATATCCATGCCTTAAGGTAACATTACAACAAAAGCAAAGTTGATCTATCAGCGGTGTAGGTTACTCTTTTGGGTGGACATACTGGGGGGAAAATGACCCCAGAAACACCATTTCTTTTAATGGGCCCTCCTTGTCTCAGATTTTTTAGCCTTTAAAAGGCATGGGATCTTTGAAAGCTTATTTCCATATACTGATATTTTATRACAGTGTGAGAAAACAAAGCATTTTTATGTTAAAGTATAGAATAAGGACCTCTTCTCTCCTTTCAAAGTCTCTGTTACATGGATATGTTTACATCTACCTCTAAAGTATGTTGCCACACTATATATGGCATTTGAATGGATACCAGAAAACAAAACATGTTTCTTTATATAACCAAATATACCTTGTACGCAGAATAGTAACTCTTTCAGGAAATAACTTTCAAATTATGTCAGTTTCGTGAGCTGATCTTAAGCGCTTTTTTGCTGTCCCTTCACTTCTCTTTTCATCCTTCTAGATTTACATTTTTTATGGCACTCGGTCAAACGCTGAATTTGTGATCCACAGTGGTTTTTTCTTTGATAATAATTCACATGACAGAGTGAAAATAAAGCTTGGCGTGAGTAAAAGTGACAGGCTGTATGCTATGAAAGCAGAGGTCTTAGCTCGTGCTGGTATCCCAACGTAAGTAAAACACAATACCATGTTTCTTTTAAAACATTTCTAAAGTATATGGTGTCCACTAGGGTATATGTAAAGCTGTTCTATGATAGTTGTCTTAGGTGTAATATTTCTTCTCTTTGTATAGCAAATTAAAGTTATTGTAATAATATTTACAGAAGTTCTCTGAGCTATATTATCTAATTTGGACCATATATAAGGAAAAAAGCCTTTGCTTTAATAACCATTTGAACAAAAACAGAGCAAGGACTAATTTGAAGCAATCTGTGGTTTTTCTTTTTCCTATCCCTTGCAGACATACTACGATGCTCAGTATGTGAACCACAGCATTTTCCTTTAGTCTTTTCAGTCCAGAGGGTACTGTTAGGAGCAGCAGACGTGAAACATTGCATTTTCATGAATTTATTATGAAAGCCGTATAAAAATAATTGTAAGTGTAAAATTGTAGAGATAATTGTTCTTTTCAGATACAGGTTAGGGAAGCGTTTCTTCAGTTTGAACTAATACTACCTAATTTTTTAAAAGTTACTTCTGTAACAGTGCATTTGTTGTATACTTTAAGGTCTTTTATGTTGAAATAAGTTCAAAGGTGTGACAATAGAACTTGCATTTACTGTTGCTGTTTGATTGTTTCTTTTATTAGTTCTAGTGTTTTTGCCTTGCACTCCACTGAGCCTCCAATCTCTGCCCAGCTTTTGGCTTTCCTTCGAGTGTTTTGTATGAGTGAAGGTAAGAGGTTTTATAAAGGCAACCTAATTTGTTTGTTTGGGGGTTTTTTGTTTGTTTTTTAATGCAGGAATGTGATAGACATCTATATAAAATGTTAAGCTAGAAGATCAGAAAAGTTGAGGTTAAAAAGGGATCTATAAGCTAGTGAGAAACCCAATCTTTGGCCATATTGTCCGAGGGAATATTTCAGTAACATAGGCCTTTCTGGAACTCCTAAAGCATGAGGTGATGCAATTTTTTATTTTTTTTTAATCTCCCAAGCTGTTGTGAATGAGTGAGCTTTGGAGCTTGATCTTTAGTTCTTAGGTTTAAAAATGGTTCACAGAACAAGACCATGTGAGACCATGCTTAAAATCATCGCATATTAGCCATCACTGCTAGAATCATTTAGGTATGTAATTGGAATATTCTGCACTGTAGGAGAAATATGGAAAAGACATTTCAAAGTTGAGTATTTTCAGCATTTTGGTAACTCATAATCTAAAACCAACTTATGTATTTGCAAACTGTAGTGTTTCTCTTATGTTAGGGGGTTTTATGGGGAAAATATATGTACAATTAATAAATATTCACCTAATTTGTGCATGTGAAACTTCTGTTTAAATGTTTGTAATAGCTGCTTGCTGGTTAGATGCAAGGAGGTTATAGATGTGGCAGTTTTTTATGACACTGAGAGAATTCACTTGCAGTTAGGGATGCTGTGCAGATGATGTGGATTTTAATACCCGTAGGAATACTGAAGTTAAGTTTTTGCATGTGCTCTATTTGCTTTCTTTAGTAAAAACAACCTACTTTATTTAGTGTCATGCCTTCACTGCATCCTGTCATCCATCTTTTAGAACTTATTAAGAAATTAGAATAGAATAGGATAGTTCACTTGGAAAGGACCTGCAGTGATCATCTAGTCCAACTGCCTGACCACTTCAGGGAAGTAAATTCAAGTAAAGAAAATTTTATGATGTCGATGAGGGGGTGAATTTTGGCTCAGAGAAGAAGACATAGCTAGTAAACATTTTAATTGCATTACTCTGCTGTATGATTTTGCTTAGATTATTCATATGTCTTAAATACTGTATAAGAAAACTGTTTATTGAGAAACTATATGCAAGTGGTTTGTGAAGTTTGTGATAGCTGCTTTGCAGAAGTGAAATTTGGTAATTAAAAGATTAATGGAATTCGTGTAATGTCAAGGAACTGATTAAACACTTTCTACTATGTATGAGGTTTGTTTGATGTATGTCTCTTCTGACCARCTGTAGGTAGTTTCTGCTACTGAAAAAGATTACCAAAACAATAGGAAGAATAATTCCGTTGCTATTTGCACACTCTGGCCTGTTCCTTTTATTATCAAAAAGTTCTCTGAACTCTTTAAAGAATTATTCCCTTTTGTTTATTATTAAACTAAACATTCCATCTCACTCTCACAGTTACGCTGTTTATGAGAGGCTATGATATATAAAGTATCTTCATTTCAGATTGGAGCAGAAGGTTCATTTTCTGCTAACCTCAAGACTTCCAGTTGCCTCTTTGAGGAGAATCCTAGAAATAACCAACATATCTGATAATTCTTATTTGAGGAGAGCTTTTTTTTGTTAGCTGCTCAAAGCTGTACTATTGAAAATAAATCTTTCTGCAGTTTGTCAACTGACAAAGTGAGTGATGAGATTGTTTTTAACAGATTGGTTTTACACTTATTGCAGAAGAGCTGAAGGAACACTTGATAGGCGAGCATGCCATTGACAAAATCTTCACTCTGGGGAACTCTGAGTTTCCCATTAGCTGGGACAATGAAGTTAAACTTTGGACATTCCTAGAAGCCAGAGCATCCCTTCTTTTGAAAACCTATAAAACAACTGTGGAGGTAAAATTATCATTATATGTAATTTAAATGTCTGAAATGTTTTGTATTATGATTGTAGGAAAAGATATTTTGTCCCCCATCTTGTCTTTACAAACTTTAATGTGAATGTTAGTACATAATTCATTCTGTACTTTTTAAAGTGTAGAAACAAATTTGCATTATCTAAGGAAAATCAAATAAGATTGCAAAAAAGAAAATTTTGTTAATGTAATTTTGTTAATGTATTTTTTCTTTGATTCTGCAAATAGAGGCTACCTGCTTTTTCTCTGCAAGTAAAATGGGGAATCAGTTTCAACTTGTTATCTATTAGTTGCATGCTCCAGACTGCAAAGAAATGTGCTATTATTGTGAGCGTATAAGTGAACCTACACGTTTCATATATTTGAAGACCCCTGACTTCCCTTGTTATGCAGGCTGATCTATGTGGAGAAATTGTTGGCCTCTTTATGAATTTTTGACAAATTTCACTGGGACTCCATGCAGACCCCCTCATTCATATATGTCCATTTGGCTCAGCATGAAGAACCTAGTGTCACTTATTGTTAACGTATAGAGAGAAAAGTGGAAGGATTTCTTTATTGTGTTAGTTGTTACTAACAAACTTGCTTTTTCTTCTCTGATAGGATGATAAATCCTTCTTGGAGACCCATGACCTTACTTCACGCGCGATAATGGCTATCAAATTGCGCTTAGGTGAAAAAGAGATCTTGGAGAAAGCAGTAAAGAGTGCAGCTGCTAGCCGAGAGTATTATACCAAACAAATGGCAGATGGAGCTCTGCTTCCTAAATATGAGGAGAGCAATATTGCCTTGTTGGAGAACACTGTGGCAGACTCTAGACTTCCTATTGTCTTGAGAAACCTAGAAGATGTGGAAGAGCAAGGGGACTTAAAGATTGATGAAGCTATTGATGCTGAAGTCACAGAGAATGGGTTTGTAAATGGTGAAAACTCTCTATTTAATGGGACCAAATCAGAAAGTGAAAATCTAAATAAGGAGAAAAGCAACAGAGAGACTGAAGATGCCAAAGAATCTTCTTCAGAAAGTACTGATGAGGTTAAAGAATAGTCCTAAAATTTTACTTTCTCGTGAAATTAAATTAGCTGAAGTTTATGAACTGTGCATTTATGTTGGTGTGTTTCTTTGTTAACATTTCTCTTTCTGCAGAGAAAAATGTTTTTGCTGCTTTATATAAAAATGAATTTTTAAGTTATTTAAAAGATTTAGCATCCCTTTTCAATTAAGATTGCCATCTTGCTTTCAGGCGAAAACTGGGGAAAGAGGTGCCTTTGGAAGTTTTTGCAGCCCTTTGTTGAACCAAATGTATTTTCTTCCTGGGGAAGAATTAAGCTCTTCTATCTGCTTTTGTTGTTCTGTCACTCTGACTACCGAAATTAAAAGCTTGCTCTGCCTCCTGCCAAGAAAAGCAGAAGGCAGGACTGACTCGGTATTCAGCATGAAGGTGGGAGAGCAGTATAGCAGAAAACTGGATAAGAGGATCAGAAACTTGTGAGAGTGGAGGAAAACCTGTTTAAAATCAGGTATGCCAGTCCAGAAAAAGGTAAGGTGGCAACCTTATGATTGGTAGTTTTAAATGTTGATGAGAATCCAAATTGTATACACTTAAAGTGATCTCTGAAAATTTCAGTTTACTTTGTCTTTTGTTTACTGTATAAAAATCTCATCTTTCTTCTTCAGTCAGACTTAGGCTGCTACAATGCAACATTCACCACTTTTAAAGGCTGACTTCTTTTTATTTGCAGACGGTACCTTTTACTTACAAGGTTGGCAGTGCTACTGGAGAGTTTGAAAGCAGATAGGCCAAGCTACAGCTTTAACCTGTACTGTTCAAAGTGAGGTCGCTTCCCAGCTTCTTCAGGTTCTCACAACTAGCTAGAGATTTTCAAAGCTACACTTTTGACTAAGCCATTATTAAAAGGAAAATATGATTAATATTCCTGTCTGCTACTCCTTCATTTCTGTGTTGTTGGATGTAACACTGAATGTGACATGGTTACCTGATCTTTACTCAGCTTCGTCTTTTGGTTAAGATATTAATTGATCCTGTTTTCTTGAAGGAAATGGCAGGCAGGCTAATGTATTTTTGGCCCAAGTCCAGACCACAGCCAAGTCTGCAGTACGCTTTGCCACTTAGATTGTGTCTCCATCTGATGCACATTTCTTGGGATACCTCCGTAAGTTAAGCAGGTCTACTGTCTCCAGCAGTTTTGGTCACCCTCCTACTATATGTTTTAACTTCTAGGTGGAAACAATACAATCCTAGCACAGTGCAATATCAGAACAAGGGTAATTCCAAGGCTTGACTTTGAAATTACCTTATTGGGTTATTGGCAGGAGAGGAGGGCAGAATATTTTTTTGTGGGTGAATGGAGAGGAGTATAAAGTGATTTAATTCTGTTCTGAATATTAAGGACTTTGTCTTTTGCCTTTGCATCCTTAGGTTCAAGATAATGGATAGAATGGGCAAGCTTGGGCAATTGTTTAAATCTCAGTAGATGTTGCAACCTGCTCATCCAAGATCAGTTGCAGTAAAATGCCTTTTGGCATATTCATAGTTTTATTAGGTTTTGCTTCTTTTATACTGCAACTTGGAAAATGTGTTTTTGCATAAATCTTTGGTGCAATATACATGATAAGTAGTGACTTTCTTTCAGGTTGTCATAGCAGTTTTGGTGTTCAGCTAGTATCCGTGCGGGGAGAATAGAAAAAATAGTTTTTTAAAAAATATTTCACTAAGAATGGCACGTTGCCATTGCACCTTGGATATTGCTTCACCACTAACAAGATGCTGGACCAGTATTTTTGTAACTATATGCTGCCTTTGGTAGAATGTTATGAATTGTTGTCTTGACAGTTTAAATGTCATACAAAAGTCATTACATTTGGTTTTTATTAGGACCAATATTCCACTTCTGTTTCTACCACTTACATTGCACAACATTGTACTAGATACTATGATGCAATTCTGAAACTAGCCTTCCCTGAAAATTATAACTGTAATTCAGAATTTAAATGCTTTGATTCAATCTGATACACTGTATTTGCTGATATCTATGGCTTAGCAAAGCCTGTGGTCACCACAGGACAGAATGTGTGGGTTTTCTTGAATAAAATATAGTTCTACCATGTCGTCCCCAGTGAGTGTATTATACAAACAAAACCTCTATCTGCTACCGACTGCTGTATCTTTTGGGGTCTGTGGGGAGAGGAATAACTGTCCAGGTGTACAGATAAAGATCAAATGAGAAATAGCTGGCAAAAAAAAARGAGGGATTCTAGTAAACAGAAAGGGAAGGTGGTCTGTTAAGTGCACGGTCAAACTCTTACTCTTCATATGTTAGTGTTATTTAGAAAAATACGTTGCACACAATAAAAATAGTGAGTAATCTAATTTTGTAATTTGCATTTTTCCTCTACGCATGTAATGGTTTCTCAGAAGCACTAACCTAAAACTTAAGCTTTTGAAAACTGAGGTGGAAACAAAAAAATTGGCACTGATGAGCCCTTATTACCATCTGTCATGAAAACAGACCTTTCAAAGCATTTTAAAGTTAACTTTCTTCGTAATGTTTGGTTAAGAGGCTGTTCACACTAATCCCAGGCTAAATGCCAAATCTTGCTTCTGTTTAGCTAGCTATCTGAAGTATTCCTGTAAAAGACATCACTTGGATTTCTCGGACTGTTCTTCAGAAACAAAAGAGTGGAAAAAAGCCCTTCTGAATTTTGCATGAACCTACCTACTGATGAATCGTTTCACTAACAACCTATAACTTCTTTGGCTCTATACTGCAAGACGACGTCCTGTTGATAAAGTCAAATATACAAAATTGAGCAACAACCTCCGCTCTGAAAAAATGCTTGTAAAGTATATAAACTCAGCCTCAGCTTAAGTGCTGTCATGAGTACATGAGAGCTGAGAGTATTCTGGCTGTGGAGGTAAAGTTGTTTAGGATCTTGGCTAAAATAAGTTGTGTTTTAGCATCTTGGCTAAAACAAGTTTTCCTTCCTTTAGACGTTGTTAAAAGGCGGTATGTACAGAAAATCTATGCAACTCAACAGTAGCTGCATTCTTAAGGCTAATTTGCCTTTAGAGAGGAATGATCATTATGGAGTCCTGAAACTTGCATGTTTCAAAGGTACACTGGAAGATTTAAGTTACACAAACCATTCTTCTCTAGTTCACATGTTTAGAAACAGTATTTAATATCTGCTGCTGCCACTTCTATCACCCTTATTTTATAGAAAGGCATGTGAAGTAATTATGAAACATAATTTGAAGTGTTTCAGCCTTACACAATAAAGATGCTCCCAAAATCCACTGCTCTTTTCTGATTTTATGGACTGAAAGTCAGTCCTTGTGATTTCTCGTACTCTGTGCCAAACAAGAGTGTTCAGAAAACACATTGCTCTACCAAACTTATCTGGTGAAGCAACACCCAGTCCCTTTTCTCTAGAAGATTTTCAACTGATCCTTGTTGAAGTCAGATATGACCGCATGATTTTCACATAATTACCATCTATATTTTAATAGTTCCTAACATTTTTCCTCCTTTGAGTGCATTGCTTGCTGTATAAAGCATAGCACGTAAATTGGTGACTCATGGTTAGAAGAGCTTCCTTGGCATTTCTCGGTTTCTACATCTATTTCCTAACGAATGCCACAAGTTTGGAAACCATGTGGAAGACTTTTCAGTAAAAATAAATAAATCTCAATCCATACTTAAGAAAAAACCCATAAATGGTCCTGGATTCTTTTGGTGTCTCCTTAGGTTCACGGTGTATTCAGTGTATTTCAAAACTGCTATAGAGTTAGTGTAAATGACATAAACTTGAGCTTTAGTAATACAAATGAAATCTATCTGTGATAATTTGTTTAGTGAAAAACACAAATTGAAATTTTGCCAAATGCCAAAACACCTATCCTATGGTACCAAGTAGAAACCAAAGCACCCATTTTTTTTTCTTTTTTTTTTTCTTTTTTTTTGTAGCCTTTTGCTGAATATGGAGTGATCTAGTATTTATACTTCTGAATTATCAGTAACAGGCTTTGAAATACGCTTGAATAAGCTGTTTTGTGTAGCGGCATACATTGGGTGGTATAGGGTACTCGTACTTCTGACAAAATGTGATATTTTTTTTTTGCCTTGCACACTGTCTTTAGTCATTAACAATTATCTTTATTTTCAGTGTATGTAGACATCAAACTTCACTTACAAATTAAATAATATACTTTTTTTGACATTGGTAGCAGCATGAACTGGCAGTTTGCAAAAGCAATCAAGCTAACCAGCAGTGTTTGCATTGCCCAGAAAGTGTTGCACAGTCAGTACTGGAACGGTGGGAAACCAGAAAGCATTTGACTTCTGCCTTTGTCTCTCGTGCTAGGAAGCCTTAGCAGCTGGAGCTGGTGCCATTTTTCATCATGAAAGATTAAGCTAGATAGGGGAGGAAAGCAAGGGGATGTCCTTAAGTGGAAAATAAAAGCTGGACAACTGAACACTAGCTAGCTTGTCTTGGGGGCAGTGGTTGCCATCCTGAAGAATAAGAAGTTTAGGAATTATTTCAGTGAGTGTTCAAAAAAAAGAGTATCTTCAATTAGTACTGTAATTACTATGGATTTTTAAGCAAGCCGTACATTTCACAATTAGACAAGGGCTTCACTTTCCTAGGAGCAGGTGAAAACATATGAATTACAACCTGTTGTAATGCGTTGAACTGGCAGTGAAGAACAGATGCCAGCGGCTGCTTGCCTTGCTGTCAGTGCCGAGGGCAGCCGGCGAGAAGTCGGGGTTGGAGTCGCTGTGGTGCGTTGACTTGCTCCTCTGCCCTCGTGGGAGAACCGCTCAACGCCGAGGGGGGAAGGAAGGGCTTTATGGATCCAGGGAGGATTGGACAAAGCCGCAGAGAGCAATATGAAAACAGAAGATAGTGTGGTATTCAGGACACTCACCTGAAACATAATGTGTCTAGACTTGGGGACCTTTGTGCAAATAATATTTTTGTGTATAGGCCTATTTTATTATATAAAGTTGATCAAGCACAGAAGGGGCTTTTGAACCTGAGTCTTCCATCTTCGAGGTGATTCCTTCTGTTGACTGTGCTCTGAACTCCTTTTATTTCTGTTTTTCTGATTTTTCTTATTTAAAGATTTTTGGGTATGTCCACGCAGAATTTTTTTTTTTTTTAACTTCCCAATTTGGAGAAACTAGACAATCATTTTCCAATTAAATCCAGTTCAGACATGGCAAAATAGGTAATGTTGATCACCACAACTTGTGCCTTTGAGCAGCTTAACATAAACTGAGTGAAACAGATCTGTGGCCCTTTGAGACATGATTTTGCTTCTGCAGAAAGGTGTTTAAAATCTGCATGAGGGTAGGGAATAAAATCTTGCACGTGTGAGGAATGTTGATTTCCCAACTGAATCACCATTACTTATGCACAGATTCAGATACCAGCAGAATTAGATAATTGAACTTAAACACTTAGGATTTTTATTTAATATTAAGCATATATTGTCCTTGAAAACTGGGCCAACTTGACAGCCCTAAACATACGAGTCATTTGTCCTCCAAATAAAATCAACAGGGGCAAAAACCAAATTTCCCTGTAGCATCCCACTGCTCTTCCTCTGCGTGGCAAGACTAACAGTAACCTAATTCCGGCATGGTGCCTTCTTTCACTTACAGATGTCACCGGCCAGGTAACCCTTGCTTTGCGTCAGGCTGGGGCCACCCACCCGTTCCCTAGATGCACTTGCTACCCGTAGGAGAAACGCTGGCTGTCCTCCTGGCCAGTTCCTCCGCGTTTGGCACGGTGGCGTGGAAGTCAGTAGGTTTCATGTTGTGCTGCTGACTTGGTTCTGGGCAAATGGAGTATTCTTTTTTTTTTTTTTTTAACTTTCTTTTTGTGAATGCTGTTTGATTTAAATGTTCTGCAGTTTGTTGTCATATTTACAAAAGTTGTCTGTTTCTCCTCTGTAAGGCTGAAATTTGGGAACTACGTAGGTGTCCTGCATCCAGCAATTGCTTTATGGTATGGGTTAAGGCAAATTCATTTCCCTTTGCTTTATTCCATGCTGGTTCACCACTTTCTGTGCTATTGGTAACTCAGCCAAGGCTCCTAATTTCAGCGCTAATAAGCGGGGTTGTATACAGATTTGTGGTGCAAAGGTATGAAACATTAAAACTGAATCTCCATACTGAAACAGGCATGAATCTCCATACTGAAACTGAGCAAACAGCCTCCTATGAACTGCAAGGGAATTTTTAGATTAACTTGAGTATCTATAAGAAAGCCCCACTGCCTTGCAGCAATTAATTCAAGTGATTGGATGCTAGGAATGGTTTATTATAATTGCACACAGGTAGTAATTTATTAGGGTGGCTGTTTCTTTTGGCATATGTCAAGAAGGTCAGAGTTTAGACTTTTTTGGACATTAACCTAGTCTTCTGAAACTCTGAAGTTCCACTTTTTGGTCATTAATTTCATACATGCTGAGATTGTGACAATTAACCCACTTAATAAAGGTCAAGTTTCAATTTTTTCCAATTTCTGGAACACTTAACTTTATTCCTTCTTGAAAATGGGCAGATACAGAATGATAAATAGTTATTAAATGAGAACGAAGATGTAGTTCTGCTGTCAAGATACTATTGAACGGTTAGTAACAAAAGGACCAGAACTGCTATGGATTTGAAGTAAAAGGAATATCGTAGAACAGACTACAGGAAAATCACAGTAAGATCACAGTAAGCTGTTTAAAATCATTTCCACTAACATCCCTGTTAACTTACTCTACCCTAGCTTCTAATTATGCAAATCCATAATTTGTCCCTTTAATTTTTTTTTCACGTATACATGTGATTTTTCCTGCAGCTCTAAAGCAGCATCTAGCCACAGCTGAAAGGCATAAACAAGCAAAGCGAATAAGGAAATTGTGGTGGTGTTTTCAGATGACCAAAGCCTAGTTACACTGCATTTTAATAATACCTGGATTTCAATGAGCCACAAGATTAGATAAAAATAAACCCTTGGTTCTGTGTAGTGGCATCAATTCCTAAAGGATACATTGGTATGTTGGGTCTCTTAAGTTATCACTTAAAAATTAGAACTGAAGTATGTTGTCATTTTTGAAATCCCTGAAAAGTATCCATCAAAAAGCGTCTTTATTAATTTTAAATTGCATCATCCATTGAAGAAGTGTTTGCACATGAATCGGAAGTAGTCATTTTCTATGTTAATAAAATCTTTGCACCTTTAGTATTATGTCAGTGCTAAGTGATTTTTGGAAACCTATTTTTGCATGGTTTTTAGGTATTGACTAAGACTGTGAGTCCTTCTGGAGTATTACTGCAGCAGTTTTATAGGTTGATGCTGAACACTAATGCAGGAATGACACCCAAATCTTTCAAAGAATAAGAAGCTGTGTATTCAAAATAATAGTGTTTCCTSTATAATTTTCTCATGAAGTAGTACAAGTACTATTACCCAAACCTTACAAATGGAGATATTGTCACAAATTCTCAGTCCTGTTTTGTGGAAGCTGCATCTCTGGGCTTCTGAACAGGCTCACTTCAAGTACGGGGGTATGAAGTGTCTGGCACTATTAACATGTGCACCAATGTAATTGCACAACACTCATATTCTAATGTCGTTACTCAAAATTAGATGAAATTATTTCTCCCGCTGGAAAAAAAGTGTGGCTTTTRTGTTTAAAATACTGCAATACAGTTTGGCACTGATGTGGCTTATTTTTCATGGGAGAGGTTTAGCTGTTGCTTTAAAAACTCTTGCATCGTCCCCAGAGGTTTTTACACAACACGCATGCACGTGCACTTGAGGTCTGCCCCTTCTCCCTTTGAGAGGAGTTATTAGCCTGTGCTAATGCTGTCCAAATGCTCACTAGTTAGTAGCAATACTTGTGGGACAGATGATTTATAGCCACTTGATTCAAAAGATTTTCAGCTAAAGCTAAGTAATCATTTCAAATGATCAAATATCATCTGCCACRAGAAGCAAATACGCAGCACAATGATAGTTATCAAGCTTACTCTCAGCAAAGTATATTAATCTTTTCTTCAGATTTTACTTTTGGGAGTAGTAATATTCTCTGACAGAACAGTTCAGTCATCTTAAGCTGAGTTTCAAGAAGCAGCAGCATTTTTCCTCAGTGAAATGAGGTTCAACAGGTGGAACTTCTGCCTAAAAATGATGTGCAATCTTGAGGTGGACCTCATGATTTTGCATCACACGAGAAATTAGCTAGCCTTCTCCTCTTCTTTCTCTTTATTAAGAAAGCTATTTTTGCTGTCCATATTGGGCAACTATATAAAAATAGGCAAGTTTTATATCTTGGCAGGATTAAATGAGAAGTATGTGTGTCTTTTTTTCGTATCCTTGAATATCAAAACAAGACAAGCCTATTTAGGAATAAGGATTTTATTGCTTAACATATATTTGCATCATGCAGTGAAGACATTCACTTTCATGGCACGTTTTCTCCCAATGGTTTCCAAATGCCTCGCAGCTCTCACAAAGCTGAATTTTTGCAGTACTTTTCTGAGATGAAGAAGGGGCCACAATAGGGTGGCGGAGCCTGAATCTGTGGTTCTGGTCACAAGAGATGCCTTTGTTAAACGTTTTCAGGATCATGTGAAATAGTTCTGTGAACAAACTACAAGATTGTTTCTAGAAAGAGAAAAAAGGATGTGCCTGCTACTTGTTTAGAACAAATGTTTACCAAAATAAGCAGTTCATCTTTAGGAATAGAAGATCATTAAGATCATTGGGAGTTTTTTCTCCCTAGCCATGGATTGGAGGAAGAAAGTAATGCTGTAACAGCAGTGCTAAGCCTCCCCCAAGGACAGGCTGGCATTCACGGGTGTAATTGTACCTGTCCTGATCGAGACTTCTTCTCTGGGTTCAGTAATGGCAAGTGCAAATGAAGCATGAGCTTGAAAAGCACCAAAGAACACAATGATATGGTCTGGTCATCCTGTTTCCAAGAACATATAAAGAGCCAAATATAGACAACAAAGTCAAGGTGGAGCTTCTATATGAGAGAGCCTCTAAAGGCTTTTTAAGGTAAAGAGTAGTTGTGACACAGATATAAGAAGCAATAAAAGGTGCTGTAGGGAAAGGTATAGCTGATTCATTTAGTGACAAAATGTTCTCTCAGGAAGGCATGGGTCTAAACTGCACACATCTTCAGGAGAGGGTGAGATTTACTGTGTCTTCCTCATGTAGAATACTTCTGAAAAGACTGGATCTGTCAAAGCATCCCTCTTTTGACATTTCAAGGCTGATTTGTTAAAGATACAAAACCTGGGCAGTGACACGATCTCTTTGCATTTCCCTACATGTTACTTGTTTCTTAAGTTACTTAAGTGTTAAGAATTTGTTGCTCAGCTTCAAATTTAACAAAGGTGGAAATCTCAGTGATTGCTGAGTCCCACGAAGATCACCAGCCAGGTAGTGTCCTGCTTTACAGACAGACCTGCTTCATAAACTTGTATGTTGTTAGCCTACAGAAAAACCATGTGGAGATGGCCCTAAACACAGTTCATGGTCACCCATGAGAGCCAGAAGAAAACCATGCCTTGTTCACAAAACCCACTTAAATTCAAAACCTCTGATTTGGGTTTGAAATGACCTTTTAGTTAAGAGTGTAAACTAGTACGATTTAAAGACTTCAAGCCATTTCTTTGAAATGTTGAAGCAAAAGATTCAGTGTGATCAATAT
Source organism: Oceanodroma leucorhoa (assembly GCA_030449065.1). Classification (NCBI taxonomy): domain Eukaryota; kingdom Metazoa; phylum Chordata; class Aves; order Procellariiformes; genus Oceanodroma; species Oceanodroma leucorhoa. Next base: position 8,175,978 of record JASVER010000027.1, on the reverse strand, counting down.
CTTAATAACTTTTTGTCCTTCGCTGCAAATGGTCAAGAATGACATTTGCTGCAAATTGAAGCACAAACTTGCATCTGGATTGGAAAGTTATTTTTTGGTCCAGCTCCAGTCCCATTTATCCTTCTATGTAGGAGGGACCAGGGGCAGTCTGAAGGGCAGGGAACCTCAAACTGACCCAACAAAACATAGTTGACCACTTACACTTCATGCTATAGCAAACAAAAGAAGAAACCTACCACTCAGGAGGAGTTTAAAAAGGCAAAGCATTGGTCTTAATGCTTCACATTTTGGTTAAAGGAAATAAATAGACAAAATTAAGAAGATAATTAGCCCTCAGTCCTAAGATTACAAGCAGATTCAAATTGAGAGGGGAAAGTAGAAACTTATCCCATGGGCAGGTAATTACGAAGTTGTCTAAGGAGAAAGGTTTTTGCATTGCTTTTGATGCTTTTTCTATGCATGACAGAATGGAAGTTCAGTGGTCTGGGCTGGATTTCCTACATTCCTTGAAAGACCAGTCAGACGGAGTCTTTGATAACAGACTCATCGGTTTGGCAATATAGAGCTTGAGGAAGTGTGCATAAGTTTCTGTCCTATTTTATTTTATTTGACAACCTTTTTTTGAAGATCAGAGCATACTTACAATTTTTATAGAACTCCCAAATCATTAAACTTACTGCATATGCTTATAAATGGCTTTTGTAGTCTGCTTCAGTTTTTTCATACGCTGGGTTTCTATCAGGTAAACTGGAATAAATGCAGGCTCCTGACTCCCACCTGATTCTCGATATCCCCATGAACACTTGCTGGCAAATTGAGTTAACTCTCTACCACTTGAAATAGCCACTAAATAAGGTCCACATGCTTTTCACCTTTCTGACCTTTTTGGTCTAGTTACAAGTCAAAACGGAGCATGTAAGTGGTATACCAATATCAGCAGAAGTTGATACGGCTGTCCATCATCTTCAGCCTTCACAGACGCCTAGAGTATAGCTGCTTTGGTCAGCTGGCATTCGGCTATAGGACCTTGCCAGTTACTAATATGAAGGAGAACGTGAATAGAGCAGGAGCCGCTGAGGTGGTTGAAAAGGCTGGGAAAGAATAATACAGATAGAGCGATAGTAATGAGTCAGTTGAAAACGTAACCTCAAATACAGAAATGTTAAGCCTAATAAGCCTAAAAATCTGAAGTGTGTCAATTTTCCTGTGTTTGTTTAGGTTTGTTGGGGTTTTTTTAACTTCTTTTGTATTTGCAAGATCTCTAAAGACACCCATGCCCTTTTTGGTAAAGGGATAAATACGGTACTTACTGGAATGAGATCTCATTTTGTTCCGTTTCAAACCAAATATGTGTGCTTTAGAGATCATGGGAAATCTGTAAAGGGATTTACCTCCAAAGCTAACAAAAGCAGCCATGGAACAAAGGGAAAATAGCCCTTGTTTGAAGTCAGTGGCTACCAAAATGCAGTATGCTGGCACTCCAAGTGCCAGTTTTTTTCCTTTGTGAAGCATGCTGCAGTATTCTGGAGCAAGCGCCTYATACTGTGGTGAAGGATCTCTACCTTTGCTGTCCCTCTTTCTCCTTTCATTGACATGCAGAGAAAACTACAGCATAGACAGTTTTCATTGCATCATTCTCCATACCTGTAAGCAGAGTTTCAGACGTTGTACTACTTCTGTCTGTTCGGATGGGTCATAGGAGAAGATTATTTCATTAGTAAATGTAAGAACTGCAGAAGGACTTGGTGTTAGCTGAATCTCAGCCAGAACCTTAGGCATGGGCTCCAGATTATTCCTTCAGCCCACAGCAGGGAACAGCTGACTCTAAATGTGCATCCAGGAGTGCCTAACTTCAGACATGACTGAGCCAAACTCACAGGGCAGGTGCATCCCTAATTTCAAGACAAGAAGCATCACCCTTTTTTTAAAAAAAAGGACCTGACCATTTCCTGTGCCCTCTGAAGGGTCTGGAAAAAAAAAACCTAATTCACAAGCTGTTCTGTTGTGTTTCTGGCTGAATCTCATCAGGCAGTGGCTGGTGCCACGTTCAGAGCACTATTTCTTAATTCTCTCTCCTTCACTTCATACTTATCTCACTTTAGAGAGTGTGAAATTTTTCAGTTCATTATGTTCTGAACTGTTATTTAATTGAAGCCCCTAATGTTCAGTCAGTACACATTGCACACAGTCATTTAAAATATTCCAGCAGTGCACATTTTTTATAAGTGGTTCAATTGGAAGTGATCAAGGTTTGAGACTTCCAGCCTATAAAGCCTTCCACTTCTGCTGTGGAAATGTGAAGTGCTGCTCTCAATAATTTCAAACTGCTTCCTAAGCAGGCCCTCTGTTCTGACTGTCTTAAACTGCAGCATAATTTCTCAGCACGGTGTATGCCCAGAACCTCTATTTAATGTCTTGCACAGAAAGGAGCAAGTTGCAGGATTTGATGGAGCCCACTAGCTGTGGAGTGTGATGGGAAGCCCTCCTCTCTAAACAAAGAGGTGGGGGGGGAGATTTTTGTTTCCCTCACCCCATCTTGTCCAGAAGTACTGGAACAGAGTGACTGCCCTTTCTTCTGCATGCTGTGTGTCACGCTTGCAGCTTTGTCCTCTGTTCCATGAGATTTTGTGTGCAACTGAGATACGAGCACAGAGAGTCTCTCTAAATTGATTTCTTCCAGCAGAGCACTCTGCAACTCCAGCGTTGTAAGGAGGATGGCACCCTAGACGAAACTAGGAAGAACCATGGCATCGGGAGCTCAGACAGCTGCAGTTCCACTGCTCCGGTGAAGCCATGGTGAAGAGAAGATACTACCCAAGGATTAGGTGCAGCAGGGCAGCCATTTGAAGTTTACTCTGCCTGTATTTTGGACAAGGCTGCAACCTGTGACAACACAGACTGCAAGCTTACTTTTCTTCCATTTTCCATAACCTGTGCACTGACAATAAAAGAAACTGTGTCAGGGGATAGTTGTCTTCAATCTTCCCAAGCCTGATTCTGCACAGCAAAGGAAAGGCTCTACTTGTCAGGGAGAAAATGAAGCTCACCACCTCTCTTCTCCTGCTTCTCAGAGCAAAATGATACTCGGGGATTACTAGCTGTCTGTTGTGGTGCGGCAGGCTAGTGACAGTGGTAGACAACACTGTGTACCGCATGGAGAAGAGTCTCCATCACTTTTCAGCATTCAAATTTAAAGCCGAAGATGAGTCAGAGATTCCAGTTTTATTGAAAATGCTTGGTAACCTCTAGTAATGACCTAGTCTAACTAAAGAACAAGCGCTCATTAAAGGTCATTTATCTGAGCAGAGAAAAGTGTTCATTTTCCAAGTGCTGTCATCTTCCACTTTAATTAATATCAGCCGTGTATGCTGTTGACAGTGGCTTCAAATATTGTAGCATGGGAAGACTGGACTTCCAGTGACATTTTTAATGAAAAAATGTAAATCATCTCTCACGAATGCTGTAATCGAGGTGTTCATTAGCTAACCCTGGACTGCAGAGGAACACCTATAGAAACAAGCTGAACTCTGTGAATCTTGGAAAATTTTGTAGGAATAAGTCTTGCAGACATAACCCAGTAAGTTGCTGTCAGCTAGGGACATGTCTGAAGAGGCATGATCCAGGTAGCCAAAAAGACCATGAAAAAGACAGATGAAGCACAAGGAGGCAGGATCTACATTGCTGATGCTTAATGGAAATGTAGGACAAGTAGCTCAGGAACCTGCAGATTTGGGAAACCACTTCCGCGAAGATCCTTATCCTGATCCTTTAAAGAGATTGATGAAAGCCCTGAAGCACAAGCAGAAGCTATTATATCCTCTCCAGAATGCACTAGGAGTAACCACTCCAACTCTAGATTTATACCTTGAGGCTGGAAGGGTCCACTAGATCACTGACTCTGACCTCCTCAATTGCATCCAGTTACCTGGTACATGTCCATAAAGTGCATTAGGCTAAGACAAAGGCATCCAATGTTGATTCAAAGATAGGAAAAGATGGTGATTCCATTGCTATTTTTGGCAGGTTGTTTCAACGTTTGATCACTCTCACTTTAAAAAAAAAATATTTTCCTATTGCTTCAGGTCCTAATGGTAGATTTGGTACTGCTTTGTTTTGCTGGATGCAAAAGCTCTCTTTCTAGTCCCTGAAAATTTCCCTCTGTGAATATACTTGTATGGAATAATCAAGTTTACCTCCCAGGCTTCTTCTTTTGATGAGATAAGCAAAGAAAGCCTCCCATTGTGAGCTGTTTCCTCCAGCCTGAGTGTCATCTTGGGGTGTCCCCTCTGTGTTTCCCTAATTTTTCAGCACTCTTCAAAAATTCCTCCACTAGAATATATGCTGGTACTTGTCACACCAAGGCTGTTTATGGTGGTATTTATGTTTTCAATTGCCATTTTGCCTGGTCAAATATCAAAGTATTTCAGTAGTCTCCTTTGTCTTAGTGCTTCTTTGAAGCTCCCATTGAGTCCCTTGCTCATCGTTTGAATCACTACTATCAATACAGTTTCCACTGTTCACAGGTAGAGCCCATATTCTGATTTCTAGACATCTGGCTTTGAATTCAGGTGCATTAAAAAGTTCTCCGGTTTCATGATCCCATTTTAGCAATTGGACCGGAATGTAAGAGCTCCATGATTATCTTCACTTATTGTGCCTGAAATTGTTATGTCTTCTTCAGGTCTTTTTTTCAGATGAGTTTTGTTATTTCTATAAGTCCAGTCTTGGGGTTTTTTTAATCTTCTTAAGTTCGTGTGCTGCATGCCATGTTCTGACAAGAAGCTCTGTAGTCAAGTTTAATGTCTTCTGGAATATTTTTACTTATGTAGATAAAAATAGGGACATGTTCTCCAGTACATTTTTTTGGAACAGAGATTGCTAAACTCCACACTTTTCACATTTAGTCATAATTTTAGAAAAACAACAGTACAGAACTGCTTGCAAAGTTTGTGAAGTTCAGTTTTCCAAAATCAGTTTTCCCAACAGTGGGTTTAATCAGAACTTGTCTCTCCAGGTACCTTCACCTTTTACTGTGGACGAGGACTGTACAGCATGGGTGTTTATGGCTCTTGTTAAACATGTTCATGCTCAGCAGGTATTTGTACAGTCATTCAGTAAGGAAGAACATGGATCATCTGCACGAGGCAATTCTTGAGGCGGGCATCTCCTAGAAATGGTCTGAAAGAAATGCCTCTGCTCAGTCCGGCTGTGTCAGGGCAGAGGCATGCACAAGCCGTGTCAGAGCTGTATGGTTTCTTACCAGAGGCTGCGCAAGCCTTCACAGCGCAGAAGAGCAACTGGACTCTCGAAGACAAATTGCACTTTCAAATTGACTTACAAGTCTCAAAATGTATGCAGGTTTTAAATATGCTCATATGAAGGACTGATGGGTGGCAGGCCTTTGGTGACAGAGGAAGGCTAAGTCGGATCTCATTTTCACAACTGGCAGCTTCTGGAAGGGCAGTAGGAGCTGCTCACCTAAAGCGGTTTCTGGAGTTAAGGACTGACGTTGCACTGCCCGGGGAGGGGGAAATGGGTAGAGACCAGGCAAAGGAGAATGGSAAAGCTCTGATGAGTGAGGAAAGTCTTTAAATTCTCTGTTTTCCATCAATGTTATAGAATATTTAGATCAATTTTAAACAAATGTTTTCTTGTACGTGTTTGCTGAAAGTAGCTTGGCCTGGATTATTACCTACCTTCCCTCAGCTATCAATTTCCAATTCTTCCTAACACATTGTGGAGTGACACAAAAAATGGGATTAGGCCCTGCTCACCTCCCACTGAAGGTGAGGGTTAAGCTCAGCCCATACACATTTAGTTCCTCTTTAACTCCAGTAGACAGCCCCCGTGTTATTGCCTGAGTTGCTGTATTGAAGCTCACCTGCAGAAAAGACCATGGCCGTGAGTGACCTGAAGTCGTGCAAGTAAGAGTGGGATCTGATCTGAGTGGGATACTGTCAAACCACACACCCGTGGAGCAGAGGTGCAGGCCTGCCACCCCYCTCTGTCCTGAGCCATGCTTTTCATGTCCTCTGTTTTTCAGACAATATTTTCTCAATTCCTCCTGCGTTTTCTTCCAGCCATTCAACTGTGTACCTGCCGTCACAGATGCTGTAGTCTTTGTCCTTCACATACGTCTTTCACACACAGAAACCAAATACAAACCCAAGAACCTAAGTGATTGAAAAGTGTAAAGTATTTCTGGGTTTTCACAGCCATGTGATTCACATTTTGGTTGCACACATGGATGTCAGCTTGTAGCAGCTTCTTGGGGAAGAGTGGCTGGAAAGCTGCCCGGCGGAAGAGGACCTGGGGGTGCTGGTCGATGGCCGGCTGAACATGAGGTGGCCAAGAAGTAAGCCTGGTTCCCTGCAGCTACTGGTTTTCGTATTTATCTATAATTCCATTCATAAACTCATAAAGTTACAGTTTAAAACCAGTTACATTTCTTGATTCCACTGCCTGTACTCAGGAGTTGCTTTCCAAAGCCCTGTTGATGTGGATGTGAAGAGTCAGTTTCTTCTGCTGTTGAAAACAACGTTCTTCTCCAAAACACAAAGAATGGTTTGAGAGATATTGCTGTCTTACATGCAATTTGTTAAGGCTGAGGCTGGTTTTATAGGAAGAAGGGAAAACGCGGTCAAAATGCATTGAATGAAAGCATGTATCAGCACCCTTTGGTTACAGGTGCAATTAAAGAAGAAGTATTATCAAGCTCTGTGAACTGTGACATACCTGCACTGCCTTCACCTAACCTCCTTCTGCTTTCACACTGCTTCGAGCATCAGCATTTGAGCTGATTTGTGTGGAAAAAGTTGCACTAAAATATACATTTTTATACAGAGTGACAAGCTTGTGTACTCTTCTCTAGCAGAGACGTGTAAAATCCAGTTGAAAGCTATATTATGTGGACATTCCTGATTTTTTTTTTAGCATGCAGATTTCAGTAGGCCCTTCTGGTAATACAGCCTTGGGAAGTTTTAACATCCATAAGTGCTTGAGCTGTCTAGGAACCGAGTTACTCGGGATTGTTGAGCAAAATTTAAACAACGGCTTGCAGTGGCTCAGCTGATGAAATGACCACAGCGTGTGGAGGTGGTGCTGCCCAGGAGTAGGACGCACACTGAGGGTCAAGTGTCCCAGCTCTTCCACTGCCCTGCCCTGTGACCTTGAGAAAGGTGCTGTGGTTTTCTATGCCTGCTTCTCCACCTATAAAAAGATCAGCATTTTGAGCTAAGTGCTTTGAGAGTAATAGATACCGTCCAGAGATTCTCTGGAAGAACTGAGCTAATTTGGTATCTGAGATGTAGCAGAGTCAGGTCGTTTGGTAATATGGTGGTAGGACAGCACTGGTAATACTGGGAAAGAAACACTCTTCAAATCTCTGCAGTTTCTTCTCCTTGCGACTGGTGAGTTTAGGCTACAGTGCCATTTCATGAAATAAGTAAGAAATGAGTCTGTTGAGCTATGGCTTAAACTCCTTCCCACATTAAAATGGGCAACAATGTTTGTAGCCAAGTGTGAATCATGGTACCACATACCATGGTGCCACATACCACGACAAATCATGTCACCACTGACAAAATACCACAACGGTACTTCATGCAGAGAGGGCACTATGGACCCGCATTTCAGGAATGTCGTCCACTTACACTGCCAGCCCAGTCCTGAAGAGCTGCGCCTATTTGACTCCCTTGGTTAAATCCAGAGGCAGAAACGTTGGAACCAGTGGTTGTGGGCAGGCTGGCTTCTGAGGAGCCATGCGGTACTTCTCCAGCACCAGGAATACCCCACTGAGGGCATGCAAACAAAATTGGTGCTTCTAATCTCAACACTTGCATATATCTGAAAACAATTAGCTGAAGGGAAAATAAAACGCCTTCTGTCCTTGCAAAGCTGGGAGGAAAGGGAAGTGCATCTAAGATTGCTTCAAATGAAACAGCAAGGCTCAGAGGAACCAGAGACCTCTGCTTGTATGCTGCRTTCCTTACTCCCGAGACAAGTTTATGAAGAATGGAGTGTCTTTAATCATTTAATTTGGTTAATTTAAAACTACATATGCATAATTTATTTACAGAGAGGTAAAAACCTCTAATTCCTGCATTTATTATTGTAATGCACAGTATTAAAGTGATTTTTTTTTTACTATTGCAATCTGCACACTGTCTGAGAGTGTTAGTGTTCTACACATCATGCTTGAGCGAGTGTGTTTAAGGGGGTTTGAGACTCCAATTCACATATACCATCCTCCATAAATTATGTACATAACTTCCATTTATATACAAAGGTGTTGCAGAAATTATAATACAAATTTATTTACAGGGCTTTCATTCCCAGCCATTGTTTTATGCCCCTTGTCTTATAGGCAAAAAAAAAAAACGGTCTTCTATTTCCCACTCCACACTGCAACGGGGGTTTGGGTTTGGTGATACTGCAACAGTGCCTTACGCTTGAAGGAGCATTTAGCTCATTCACAGCAAAACCCAGGGAACCCATCTTGTTGAAACCCTCTCCAAATACAATTTATGCAATCTATTCATGTAAGTAGGACACCTTTTCTAATTCCAGTTCATGGGAATTTAATTGCCAAGTTTGAGCCTTTGTCAGGATATCTATCACTTTTCAAGGACTTCATGGATGGATAAAGAATTCAGTGAGGTCCAGATCTTTTATAAGGCTTGACAACTAATTCTGACATTCTCAATGTGTAAAACGTGAGCCCTGGAAGACCTGGCTGAGGCAAAGAGAGAGAATTGATTCCAGAGCTGCCTCATTCCCAGGTAGCTTTAAATTATGTTCCAGCCTGACCCAGAAGGTTTCTACAGTGTAAGAACCACCCCACTCACCTTTAGATAGCTGAACTTTCCCTCATTCGTTTTCTGACCTGGGCTATATTTTGAGCAGCCAGCTTCACTGAAGGCATTGTGTGTCCACCATAATGCCTCTCATCACTAATTCACAGTCCCTTGGCATGTATGAAAGCTTAAATTATTTCCTGCAGTGTGCATTAGCTTGCACATGTCTACACTGAATTTCATCTTCCATCATGCTGTCTGGTCAAGTCTTTCTGGAACACGTCGTAGCTCCCCATAGTCTTGAGTAACCTAAAAAATTCTGTGTCATCCAGACATTTTGCTAATTCACTATTTACATACCTACTCCCAGGTCACTAAGAAACGTCTCTTACTACAAACTTTGGGCTGGCAGGCATAAATTCTTAATGTGTATTGAAGCCATGAGCCAATCTAGGRCTATTTTTTAGTTTGATTTATTTGAGTAGCTTTTAATGGCTTATCAGTAGCTGTCGAAGACAATGAAATCTGCGGTAGCGTTACAGGTTTTGCTTTCTTGAGCCGGAGTGGCCATTGGAGACAGTGGGGCTCACATTTTGCTCCCCTGGACTAGAAGATAGCTCTTTCCTAAACCTGTGTGGGATGTGAGCCTCTTCCCTTCACTGTATTTTTCCTGTGCAGGGAGGATAACAACTCCCGAAGGCGGCAGCAGCTAGTCGTGGTGCAGAAAGAGAAGTATATGTCTTTATTCTAGGAAACTGGGTTGACCTATTCCCCTGCCTGCTCGGAGGTGGTTGGCACAAGAGGAGGAAACAGGGTCTGACAGAGGCAGCCAAGAGCATGCACAGGGGCAGAGAAAAGGGTTGTGGGCCAGTCCTGACTGTTGTTGAGCCTCCCACCAAGGTTATCATCTCCCCTATCTCTGCTTGTGCGGTGAGGCAGTTACTGACTTGCCCCTCAGAGTGGCTCCCTGTCTGCTCTCCCTGGAAATGCTGAAGGCAATATGGTGATATGGCTCTTCTTCTCAAAGATGAGATCCTTAGGACTGATGTGCCATGTTGAGCATAGCAGGTGCAGTGTCTAACAGTGTCCCCTGGAAAGAAAGTGTGACATGGCCTCATCCTTTAGTGTGAGACATGCCTCAAGAGATTCATTTAACCCACCTGGTTCCTCACTTGCTATTGTAGAAACTTTATATTTTACTTTGCAAATACTCTCTGTTTGTTCCTAAGCTGTACTGTCAATACTCGTAGTGACAAAGAGGGAGGTGCTGTGGGCTATTGGTTGCTTTGGATGTGGTGGAGGGCATCTGGGCAATGTAGATGGTGTAGGAGGTAATGTCGGATTTTGAAATTTTAAGAAGTAGAATTTACAGAGAAGGAGGAATCTCCTTTTTCTCTGTGCCTTACACATGATCTCACATGATCTAAAATATTTGAGGGTCATGACCTCTCTTGGCAAAGCCATCACCACACTGAAAAGGTTACTATCAGTGTCTGCAGTGATGTCCAGCAGCAGCAAAGAAAAAACATGAGCTGAACACTTAAACAGTGAATTGTTGCCACTAACAATGATGCTTTGTTGACAGCAATAGGATGATACATATTTCTCAGAGATATTTGTTGTTCCAGGATATATGCAGGCTTAAGTATATGAGACTGATTTGGATTATGGTCGGCACAGTTAGAAGATTATCTTTGCCATCAGAAGAAAAGAGACTTTTAATTACAAGAACAATAACATTATCAAGCTGGGGCAAATCCTGTGCTTAATCCTATGCTACTGATCTGGGGTTTTACCTGGTTCAGATTCTCGTCTTTGGCTGTTTCCTCATGAAAGCATTTCCTGGGCTAGATGTTTTTGGTAGAATCATTTTGCAAAAAAATGATGGAGGACAGATAAGTATTTGACTCTCAGGCTGAGCATGCTTGGGAAAATACTGTTCTGCCCACAGCCCCTACCTGAACGCGGGAAGAAGGGCACAGAGCTGCACAGGTGCCTTTGCAAACCATCACTCATTCATACCGTGGCAAGGGACTAGCGTCACCCCAGCCACCAGCTCAGGCCTCTGGTCCTGCTGGGGAAACCAGCAGCATAAACCCCTGCCATGCTGTCCCAGCACCGCACCTGGTAAGGAAGAAGAGAAGGTCCCTGATTGCAGCTTGTCAACACTACTGTGTGGAGCAACACTTGTGCGAACTTCTTCCTCTGGTGTTCAGCCTTTCACACGTGGGTTGCATTGATTCAGAGCGCTTTGGCAGCGAGCTAACGAGCTCTGTTACCTCTGCGTGGGGGCTGCGCCGCAGGTGCTGTGAGGGCATCTGCTTCCCCCAGATCATGTTCAGTCACCTGGTTCCCAGCCTGGAGGCTCTCGACAGCTCTGCCTTAGATTATGTCTCCCACGTCATCCTGCACCTCATCACCCTCTCCATCCTCCTTCTGGTCTGCCAGCCTTTCCACTCCCCTCCCGCCCTTGGCCACCCTCCTGCTGCCTTGCTGCCCCTCCAGCCATCCCCGCTCCGCTGTCTGCATTCCTCCCTGTCTGCCCTGTTTGCCTCCGACCGCAGCATCTAGCAGACTGTGCCTTTCTGCGGACGGACCGGGGCAGTCACCTACAGCTCTCCATGGGGCGCGGGTCCCCAGYGGGCAGCAAGGGCCCTTTCCCTCCTGCTGTATTTGAGGTGGCTTGTAACCCCCCAGGGGCTCCGTGAGCACTGGCGCAGTCCCAGGGAGCTGGATTTCAGCAGTGCATCCCCCCAGCAGGGTTTTGTTTGGGGGCTCGGGGCAGTAGTGTGGGCAGGTTGGGAGTTGCCTTGTTAAAAAGGGGGAGACTTTGGCGTCTGCAACTGAGTGGATGGGGYGGTGGGAAGGGGAGCAAGGGGCAGGAGCCCTGAGGAGCAGGATGCGCTCAAGGCTYGAGGCTGTTTGGGAGCTGTGGTTTCAGGTGCGAGCTCAACCATAAAGCAAAACTGCCTCCAGCATTGCCCTGTCGGGGCGTGGAAATGTGGCCAGCCCCTGCTCAGGGGTAACAAAAAGTCCCTCTTCTTCCCATGGTCCCCAGGCCAGGCCTGCCCCTGCTTGCTCTGCAGAAGGCTGCGAGCCCTGGAGGGAGCACAGCCCTGGAGGGAGCACAGCCCTGGAGGGAGCACAGCCGCCGGGCTGTGGGATCCCATCGGCAGGAGCTCTGCCCATCCCCTCTGCCCCGCAGAGCCGGCGGGACCCGGCCGGCTGGGCTCCCCCAGGCCCCGCCGAGCCGCGCGGCGCGGTGGGTGTTTGCCTGGAGCTGGGGCTTTCACGGCACTTGGGTTTTGTTGGAGGAGGAGGAGTTTCTCCCTTGACATTTTCACAGCTCCGGAAGGAACAGGAGGGATTGATGACTCTGAGCACAGCAAAGACAAAGAGGTGATCCTGCCCTACTGGGCTTTGATAAACCCAGGCAACCAGCCACCACTTGTTCTTGCAATCCCTCACTCCCACATATGCACAAGAAACACTGTTACGGGGCTTTTTCAACATTAATGCACACTTACTAACTGACGTGCCTTTGTTTTCTATTAAAAATCTTGTTTCTAAACCTCTCCCTAAAACTCACCGTATAGACGCATGCACATACTTATTTTTCTGTCAAAGAAATCAGATCTGTAACATTTGAAGGGGAAGGAAAAGGACCATTTTATACTAAATTATTTTTTTCTTTTCACCATTTTCTCTTACCAAATTACTCTTCAGCTATTAATTTCACAGACATTGTGCTCAGTTTCAGTAGCCTGAGGAGCTCTGTGAGGTGTGATTGCGCAAGCCTTTTGCTAGCAAAACCGTCTTCATTTTTTTCTCAGAAGCACAGCATTTGCACCTTGCAAACCTGACACTGGTACTGAGGTGCAGATTTGTAAAGGTATTTGGCATCTCCCTCCCAGCAAGTCAGACTCAGAGATTTGGCTTTTCCAGTACGATAGTTTGCTCTTTTATTGGTTGAATTTTCCTCCTGTTGGAGGAATGGCAAATCTGAATTGACTTCTCTGGGAGTGACATCACAGGAGCACAAGGCAAAACCTTTTACAAATATCAGCTGATTAACTCTTGTAGATGCCCATCAGGAAAAATGAGCACCTTTTAACCCATTTTCTCCCCAGAAACTCCAAGGTAAAGCAACTGGCTCAGAATATGAGAACCCACATCTAATTCGTGGTGATGGCTACCTGGTCAGATGCAGCAACATGCACGTGGATTGAAGAAAATGTGGCACAGCAGCTTCCTAACAGGACTTCACGGCTCCCAACACCTGAGTGCTCTTCCAGCACTAACTCAGTAATTATGCRTCATGGACAGGCCTACTTTTTTTTGCCGTCACTTCTACATTTCACTGTAACTTTGCGAAATGATCAAATGGTTGAGATCTAGAAAGTTCACGCTCTCTGTCCTGTATTCAGAGTATTGCATGACACAATTATGCAACTGAGACCCTTAGTGAAACTAATTGTGTTTGCTGCTGTCCTGCCTAGAGGGCCACGAGAACAGGACCCCGTTGTGCTAATTTCTGGATAAGCACATAATGAGAGTCCCCGTACTGTCGAATCCATTATATAAATGGAAAAAGAGACCCAAAGAGAGCAGGGACACAAAAGGGAGTGAACAATACAGGAGCCGCGGATACCGGGTCAGTGTGGATCTCAGCTTCAGAGTGTCCTGCTCCCACTTGAGGCCAATCATCTGAATAGCTTTCAAGGGAGTGGGAGTCTGTTGGATGCCCAAACCACAGCTGAAACTGGAGCTCAGCATCTATGTGTATTCAAAGGGAACGTCAAAGATGCTCTGCTTGCTGTGTCCTGTAGGATGCTGCATCTGAACAGCATCATTTCTGCCAAGCACCTCCGTGAGGGAACCTGAGACATTAAACTTCCCAAACACCCGCCAAATCCCAGCAAACTGCTGAAATGTAATTGAAATGGCAGAATTCTGATGTGGTCAGTTAACCCCCTGCTACCTCAAACCCTGATATCTGTATAAGTAAAATAAAAGGTAATAGTGCTGGATTGTTGGCATAGCTGGGGAGGAAAGCAGTGATACCATGGGATGGTTTCTTATTAATTATTTATTGGGTGCTCTGATCAGAGCAAGGTTTAGCCTCTGCCCTGCTCTAGGTCACCACAAGTATATACCCTATGTCCTCACTCAAAGCATTAAGCAGCATGTCAAAGACAGGATCTTTGCATGACTGCCTCTAGATCCCAACACATACCCGTGTAGCCCCTATAATGGACAAGCACATGTATTATTAAGCAGCAGAAAGCACTTGTACAAGGCTGACGGCACACATGACTTATTTACACTGACCTAAAATAGCAGCACTTTAAATGATACAAACACAGAAGACTTTAAAGTGCTCCATGGAGATTTGTGAATATAGGCGAACCCTTTGGCTAATCCTGAAACATTGTTTTCTTAAAAAGTCGGCTCATTCTCTTTTATGCACCTGCCATTACTTTCCTTACCTAGAAGTGACTTCCTTCATTTTTCCCTATATATTGGATTATTAGCAGCTTGGTTAATAACAATCCTCCCACTTTTGTTGGCAGATGCAGCCTTTCAGAGCTGACAGTTCCTAAGGGCTTAGGAATACTCTCCTGCAGGCTTGCAGGGGTTTTCCCTTCTTTTAGCTGGGTTTCCTGATGGCAAGTGGCTTTAAATGGCCCTGCTTCAGCTATGCCCACTGGCCAGGCTTGGCACAGGTTGTCCCCACCGTCACCCGGTAYCTGTTTGGGGACGGGGGCTGGACGTCCGGTGTCCCCTGGGAGGTGTGTGCCCAGCTGAGGAAGGAGGCACTGCCAGGGCAGCTGTGGAAGGCTCTGGGGGTATGCCAGGAGCGTGGGGTGAGAGGCGAGAAGCAGTAAAACATTAAAATGTATGTGTGTGTGTGCGGGGAGGGGGGGACCTTAAAGATTATTTAACAAAAAAAAAAAAAAAATCTCAAAGTCTGACTTATATGAAATTTAATTTAATTTATTTTTACACCAGCAGCTGTCAGTTCAAAGAACAAAAACAAAATAGCCATCTGTGCTTAATTTCATAAATCTACTGTAGATTGTCACATGATAGTGGAACTTGGACAAAAACGTGTCATGTGATTGGGTCCGGTCCCTTTAAAGTCATGCTTTCATATATAGTCTGATTTAGCTGCAGCTATAGGCATGAGGCCCGACTAAGCAGGCAGCAACCTGTCATGAACTGAGCGGGATCAGTCTGACAAAAATCCCRATTTCTAGGGCTTGTAGTATCTTCCCCTCTTTTTGTGGCAAAAGTGTTTTGTTGGGGCTTTTTTAATTATGTTTCCAGCACTGGAGCAAAACTATGAGCCTATTCGATGATAGCAATGCCTGTAACATGAAATGTAACATGAAATAGCTCCCCTTCCATGAGAGCTGCAATGACATGGAAAAAGCAGGGTGCCAGGGAGCTGCGGCGGACCGAGGGCAGTTGCAGAGCCAAGCAGCCTCACCTCTCATCAGAAGCCCTTCCCTGGCTCTTCAGCTGGGAGGAAAAGAGTTTTTTTTAAACCTCCGCAGATCACAGGTGAATTAGAGAAATGTAAAGAAATGAAATATTTTTTAGCCATTCGAGAGGCAGGGCTAATAGGGAAAGTCAGTGTGTGTTTACTCTCCAAATTCATATTACTAAGAAAGTGCAAGGGAGAGAGATCAGAGGGGGTGTAATTAAAATACAGATCAAAAAGTCGCATTTTTCAATTTGCCATGTGAAAAAAAATAACAATCAGCTTGTCATATTCTCATTAAATACCAGATGGTTGAGCATGAGTAATAGATCTCTGGCTGACAGAAATCTGCAAACTCTTTTCTTTGGAGAGTTTTTAACTTAAGCAATCCGACCATATCGAATAGTCAATAATGCTCTCAAGGTGAATGTATTTGTTTAGTATTTGTGTACATGTATTTGTCTGTGCGTGCCGGAGCATACGTGCTTGTGGGGAGGAAACAAGAGCAGAGCCTCAGAGAAAGTAAAATTAATTCTTAGCAGGTAATTTTAGTTGCTTAACACTTTTACTCTCACACTCACAGACACAAGAGTTTCCTGACGTTTTAATGCTTTCCACCTTCTTGGGGATAATTAAGTGATGACCACACCTATGCTGAAAGGAAAAGGCCACAGCTTTCCACCTTCTTGGGGATAATTAAGTGATGACCACACCTATGCTGAAAGGAAAAGGCCACAGCTCCTTTATCTAATGCAGCTACATAACCATAAATCAGGTTGTCGCTCTCCTGTCGAGCCCCGCAGATCAATCGTTTTCTCGCGGCGCTGGCGGCGGGGCGAGCAGGCAGCTGCCGGCTCTGCCCCATCGCCTTCACCGGGGCCAGCTCGTCCCCGGATTAACTCCAGCAAAAGTTTTACTAGGATTGAGTTATTTCTCTGATTTGTTGTTATTAGTGCTGTATTACAGTAACACCGGTAGGATCCGGCCGGAGACCACCACCRAGACGGTACGAACACAGAATTAACAAGACGCTTCTTTTCTTCCCCACATGATTTTCTCTCTCAGTGTGCAACCTGAGAAAGCGCCTGGACACGGGCAGGTGGGGAAGTTCAGACTTAACCGTATCAGAGGGCGCTCGTGGAGACAGCACCAGCGGCATCAGCATTGCTGGCCTTCGGGAGCCAAACCTCTACGTAGCCGGGCGCCTGTCTTGATCCCAAGTACAAAGACGCATCCGATTGCTACCTTACTGGACTTCAGCCATTTGCGAGACTTGATATCAGCGCAGCCAAATGACTGGGAGCCCTGAAAGGCCGATGTAATAAAGGAAACATTTAAGCCTGCCAGCAACATGTGGAATTTCAAAGAAACTCTGCGTGTCTGCAGAGGCAGCAGCCATTTTCCTCTTGCCTGCTCCAGCCTGTCGCGGAAGCGAACGCGCGCTGATCTCTCTTGGAGACCTTGCATTTTATTTTAATTTCCCCCCACCTCCCTCTTCTCGCTACTGTTTTCCCTTAATCTAAGAGAAGTCATTTTGAATGAAAGTAGATTATCTGGTCCTTGTATATGGAAAAACAGCAATTACTGGCAAAGAACAACAGTCTTTGTGGTAGGAGTGTGGTAGCTTTATTCTCCTACAAGTTTGGGCTGGACTGCTACTTAGAGTAATAGACATTAATGCCAGAAAAGAGCTTGTGAGGTTTTTTTGGCCTACTCTTTTTGCCAGCAAGGGATTTTTCCCTACGGGATATTGTAACCGAGCTTTAATTAAAAAAATTAGAAGGCATTAAAACAGCACAAAGTAATAGCCTCCTTCGGTGTACCTCACATTACCAACCAACCTGTTAGTCTCAGACCTTCCTCATTCAACCTACTGACACATCTGTGTTCTTGGCAGATCCGGATCTCACAACACTGTGTTGTTCAGGGATACCTAGAAGTGGTATAGCTACATTAGCACAATAAATTAGCATGGGTAGAGCACCATGCTAATAAGCCTGGATTGCTTCTCGTCCTCAAGCTAGTTCTTTTAGAGCTAACTCACTTAGCACTATAATGTGCAGTGCCGATGTACCCACGTGCTATACTAGTCGTTGGGAATGACACTGGTATTATGGGGAGCTCAGAAAATCCATGGGAACAATGGAAAAGCTGAAAAGCTCGGGCTCTCCCCACTGAAGATTTTCAGTTGGTCAAAATAGTGGTGTTTTCTTTTCCCATGACAAGGCTCCTTGGATGAAGTCTTGGCGCCACTGAGATCTGTAGCAGTTTTGCCACCAGCTACAGCAGTTCTAAAACTTTATCCTGTTTATTTTTCCAGTCAGAGTAAGAGTGTTTTTCTGGTGATAAAAGGCTAATCTCTCAAAACTGTTGATTTCTTCTTAAATTCCATAAGGTTTGCCGGTTTCACAACATTTTCCTTATGCACTTTTCGTGTTTTTAGCTAATACCACCATATATTACTGCGTGAATCACCTTTTTTGGGAACTGCCATCTTATCACACCAGCCTCACTTTCCAGCTGTTACTTTTTCAGGAGTTCATCCCCCATGTCCTCTTTTTCTCTTGGCTTGACAAGACTATCAGAGGCACATGTAAGCACTTGCTTTCTTGATCCTGGGCTTTAATGATTAGCTTAAGGAGTCTCATATGCTCCCGTCACGCCTATTGCTACCTCTGTCAACTTTCTTTTCAACACAGCAGACTTCGATCACGCCTAGAGACAAGGTCTGCAGCACCTGCTCTCAAAGGAAATGGAAAGACAGATCTTCCGCTCATGAAGATTGACTAAGTAATGGAGCCATGGCTAACGAATTCACCTGGAGTTTTCATATGGCTCTTGAGTCTGTGCTCCTCTAATCTGGTGGGATTTACTGAGGGTAGGGTAACAGGATCCTCAGCTGCAGACATTGGCAGTGATTTCTGGCAGCTTCCAGACTGTTTGGCTTCTCTTTGAGACCTGTGCACTTTCTATCTAGCAGACCATGTCCTTCCTACCTCTGTCTACAGGTAAGGTGTTTTTGGAGAACTGCTGATAAGCCTCTTTCAGCAGTTTGCCTACACTGCCTTCATTAGGATGACACATCCAGCCACCGATACTCCACCAGACACCTAACACGGCACAAACCAGGAGGAAGTTTCTATATGGATTTAGCCCATCCGACAGCTGTTTCGTCTCTCAGGACCTCACAACCAAGGTCAGAGGCTTGGGCAGAGTTGCTATTTGCAGCAGAACAAAGGAAGTCTTTAAGCTGGTTTTACCACCTTATCAAACCTCTGTGGGTGAGGCAGGAGAGAACAAACTAGTTTTCAGGACCACAGAGGTATACAAATCTGAGGGTAAACAGATATACATATAGGTGTCTGATGACTCGTCTGATATACCTGATTAGTGAGAAAGGACGCTTTTGAGGTTAAGACACTGGATAGGATTCAGGAAATCTGGATTCGGTTCCCAGCCCCACCATAGATTGCCTGTGGCATCTTGAGTAAGTCTGTTGGCTTGTGCCTCAGCTCTCTGTGAGTAAAAAGGGGGCACAGGGCTATCTAGCTCCTAGCTTTTCTTTCAGACAGAGCAAGTGCACTGGTGCCCCCTAACCCACGTGGGCCTTCATCTCACTGGGGATCTCTTGATACCATCAGCATGTGAATCACAACGCTCAAGGGAAGAGAACAATGTATACTTAATACATGTATGTACAAATGATGAACGGTTCCAGAAGTATCAGTGAAGTAGCAGAAGTTGGCCACTTTTGGGAACAGTAATAGTCTTACTGGCATCTGTCTCTGGCAATCTCAAACTGTTAACCAAAATTTGAATCAAACCAGGACTAAATATTTTATTTCATGGTTCACCGGGCMGCTAAGTATTTAAACACCTCCATTTTCCTTCCTTCGTGCCAATGCATATCCAGGTCCTGGCTGCAAGAACAACAGAATTGAAACAAAACCAGAGCAAAACAAAACTGCCTGGGCAACRTGGAAGTAATGGGCAGCAACACCATTTCTCTTTTTTCACTAGTCGTATCAATCGTATTTATTACATAAGTCATGGTCATATCAGTTATATGAGTCACATAGTATTCATCGTTAGATGGGCCTAAGGAGATGGCACTGAACACCGGAGAAGTTCGGTGTGGTAATTTGTCCATCATCATGTTGGATTCAAGTTCTCTCCTTGCTTCTTGAATTCCAAATACAACCAGCTGCAGCCACTTGGGCCTCCACACTCTACAGTAACTGAAAATAAACAGTATTATTATTTGCAATAGCAGTAACATTAATGAGTGAATATCTCCGGAGATGCCCTGTTATGTGCTTTTTTGGTTGATTCAGTGGTCTTTCCATCCTTTTAATCCCTTCTAGGTTATTAGTCAGAGATCCTGCTTTGAGGTTCTAGCTTGCAATGTCTTGCTTTAAGGCTGTTGTAAGGCACTCTCTCCTGAGTCTCTTTTCTTGGCAAACTCTTGTAGCAGCAGGCTTTGTAGGCAGACTTCTTTCATTACRTAACCTTTTCCTCTTGATAGGGCATCTGTAGTACCGGAGGGAGGAGGATGCCTGATGCAGACAGGTTTCATCCTCCCACCCTATTTTCATGTCCATGCATTTTCTCTTCTTTAAGAGGACTCTAATGCTTCCCCTTGCTACTGAAAGTAGGTGGAGGAACAGCCAGTCTTTCCTATCCTTGGCAAAATGTTTCTCTGGCGCTGTTACTTATTGTGGAGCAAAGAGCACAAGCACCCTCACTGTTGCAGTGATCCAGGAGGAGCAGCAATGCTCCAGCTAGATTTCCTGGACAGGTATGTGACCCATCAGACATCCGCTGAGAGCATCAATAGGTAACAGCCACCTCTGAAAATGGGGTACCTTGGATAGAGACAGGAGTTATTTGTACAAAGGGTATTTACGCCCGCTGTTCAGGTGTCACTGAGATCACCTTGCTCAAAGCTGCCCCAAGGGGAGCACTGGAGTGGATTGCTTGGGGAGGTCATGGAGTCTGTATCCCCAGAGATTTTAAGAACTAGCGACATGAGCACCTATGAGGGATGCTCCGTGTATAGCTGATACTACAGTGGTGCAGGAAAGCACACGGGACCACCTCCTGGCACGCTCTGAACACACTTAGTGGAGTAGGAAATGCCTTAAGGTCTTCTGGGAACCAATCCTTTCAAAACTCATAGCCATCTGAGCCCATCTCCTTGGGAGCAGTGATTTAAACTTGAGTGTCTCTCATCCTGGGGCAATATCCTCATCCTTTGGCCTTACAGAGAAAGGTGGGAGAGTCAGGTTTGGTTTATAATTGAATGCAAGTATTTAACTAGCTACGGCAAAGTAGATCAGATTCAGCAGAGGGTATTAGGAAAGTCCTGTTCCCAAATACCTGAGAGGGTGGTGGTGAGGCCACTCTCCTCAATGGGAGACCAAGGTTCGAATCTCTGCTTTCTAATCAGGTGTGTGGGTGAGGAGAGAAGAGGAAGACTTGAAAGCAGATTTCCTACCTCCTATATGGCTAAGGGAAAAAAATGGGGGGATGACTTTTAGTTGTTTTTTAGTATTTTTCTTATCTCCAGGAAAGGATTTGCAGCCAGGACTCCCAAAGGAGATAGGTACCACCTTCTCTCCTAGCAGTAGCTATGTGACTTCCCCTGCTTAATTGCCTCACTGCTAAATACTTTACACCACAAGGCCTTTTGTAGACATTTCTTATCCGTCAGCTTGGGCAACTTCTTTTTCTCCTCTCCAGTTTCTCTAATCCCATCCTGAGGTATCAGATTTACTCTCTCTCCTACACCAGACCTGGCACCCTGRGATGCCTTTGTCTCTAACCCAGGGCTGAGGATCCCAGTATGCACCGGGGTAGGTGGAAGTTAGGTATTACAACAGCGTGGTTTTCCTCTTTTGGTGTGAAATCTCCTTTTACCTTAACTATGAGCATGTTGAACAGTGAGGAAAGCAGTACTTATGGCTGAAGCATGCACACAATTAATCAAGCTTTGTGATCCTGTGTCACAGAGCTCTTTGTCTCAGATCTTTTGTAAGGAGTTCCCTTTGGCTAAAATTATATGCTTAAGGTCTTTTTGCTGTTAAACTCAGCCTATTTTATACTTTCTGCCATGTGAATGGGACTTGAAGGTAGCTGGTGAGATATAATGCTTGTACTCCTACTGGTACCTGACTCTGGTTTTATAGATCAAAAAGTTTTTCAGTTACCAGCCAGCGAAAGATAAATATATWTCTTGAAGTTTTTTTCTTCTTAATGAACAAGTTGGTTTTGTATGGGATGTTTCTTAAATTCTTGGCTTTGCCGTGGAAATTTATATTCTCCCTTCTTAGACTTAAATCACATTTACTTCAGTGGAAAATACCCCCATTCCCACACACTTTAACCTCCACTATCTTTCCTACGAGAAAAAGTAGAAGCAAGGAGGAGTAAAGCACTGAAAAATAACAGGCTTGACTTGGTTTTTAGACCTGCAATTCTCTGACACCTGAGCCTACTTGACAAATAGAATTAGTCACATTTTGTAACATTTTATTTCACTGTTTTCACCACTCTGGTCACTCTTCCTCTAGCCCCGGCATTTCAGGAAAAGAAAGAGGAGAAAAGTGTCAGTCTTTGTTTCAGGACAGAGTCCCCCTTTTCCCTTAGCCAAGTCAAAGGTTATAGCAGCATGCTTCTGTCACAGATTCCCCCATAACTACACCAGGCCCCTCCCTTGCTGGTCCCACTGAGGTCTTAAAACTCTGGCCCTTCAGAAGGAGGAAGGGTAATTTTCACTGACGATGTGACACGTCTTCAGATTCAAAGTTCACAGTGGCCCTCCCCACATGCTGATGTCCCCGGTCCTGGCACACATAGCATCGCACGTGTGCATTTCCCATTTTTCCTTGCATCACAAGATCAAGTTTTCCACCTCTTGCCAAAGGTGGTCCACAAGTCTTGTCACTTTCCGATTGGCATGGCACCATTTCTGTGGTGACAAGCTATGGCTCTATATCATCCACCAACTAACCTTTTAAGTGACATACTTCTGCACTCCTTCCTGGATCCAGTAGCTGGTGTTAGGAAGCTCACCAGAGCTTCACCTCTTGCGTTCCTGTTCTGCAGGTCTCCAGGTTAACCTTTCTAGCTTTAATCAAAAAAGATTATGTCAACAGGAATCCTATTGTAGGCTTTCCCRGTGCCGATTGTAACCTTTACTGTTGGTTAATTGACAAAAGTGCTAAAAATCTGTTTCAGAATTTCTATTTCATMAAAATGTCTCCTTTGTTGAAGTATCAATTAGCAGTCTTGGTTCAAAGTTTATTTCTCTCGCATGCAGCCATTTATTCTGTAATAATTGTCTAGATTCTGACATTATATACTGTAATTTCYCCTGCTATGTTTAAAATCACTTCCAAAGGCTTCTAAGTTTTATTTCCTTCCCTTTTTCTGCAGAAATAGCTGGAGTTTGTTCATGCTTGGGGAGATTAATAAAACTATAGAGTAGATTGTGAAATTCACCCCAAACCAAAATACAATAAGCTCCATTCCAAGACCTCCTGCAGGCTCCATTTCTTTAATTAAATATATGCCAAGGTTCCTCTCCATGAAGTAAATATATAAAACTGCATATTTGAGGGCAATTATAAGCTAGTGTATTTTGACATTTCTTCACTGCAAATCTTTTAACCTTTATTAAGGGAATTCTGGTTGAACGGATTTCTACTTGAGATATATATATAGCAAAAAAAGCTTAATGCCTACATGAAATTATGGACAAACTAAAGAGAAATCCTAGGAAGTGTGAGTAAATGAAACCCTGATTTTGGTCCTACCAAAGGTTGTGGCCAGCAAAGGCTCATCATTAGCAAGAGCTACATACTTGTACTGAGCCAGGGGAAGGTGTTTGCACTGGGGAAACTTCACCTTTCTCCATTCACCTTCTGGCTTTGCTGGTGCAGAAAACGACCTGTTCCCAGCCCTTGTTGCAGGGGTGCCATAGGAAAGGTAAAGAGATAGGGCTGGTTGAAAATGGTGCAGATGCTGACTGTATGATCCCAGTTAGCCAAGACGAAAGCCCTCTGCTCCTGCACTCTACTTTGAATGGGAGCAAGACATTAGTTGGCTCTTTGTCTTTGGTTAATCTCTATGTCAGTAGTTTTTTCTGACAGTGGGTAGTTGAGAATGTGAGCTGTGGGTGCGAGGGCGGCCCTGGACAGATGAGCAGGGCAGGATGGGCTGGAAATGGGAGCTCTGAATGGGGAAACAATGCTCAGAGGAAGGGACATTTACAGGTGTGCTGGCACTAAAGGGGAGGACCCCGGGGGAAATTCCTGGGGTGCATGGTCCCTCCGCCCTCAGGGACGGGGTGGGGGGGGCTGATGTGCTGCCAATGACCACATTGTTCATGGGGTGGCCGAGGCAGAGGTGGGTGGTGGGTGCCGCAGGAGAGTCACCAAAGTCCTGGGGTGGGTCCAGGTTCCCATGCCTGGAGGAGGCCAGAGTCATGCTGACCCTTGCATCTTTATCTCAGACCATCAGGCCTGCTTGGGCTTTTTCCAAAACTGCTCTGGATGTCAGGGAAAAGGGATAGGAAACTTTTCTGGGGAGGCCGCAAGAGGGGTTAAAGCAAAGGGCATAGGTGGGGTTCTGATTCAGATGTGGCCTGGGGCAGCAGGAGCCACCCCTGCAGATGCTGGCATGTAGGTACATTAATGTGGGAAACCCCTGTGATATGGGAAACATCCTGGCAAAGAAGCCACACTCCTGCTTGAGCCAGGAGACAGCAGTATGCCCGTAGTTTGGCTATCGTTTTGAGCAAACCCAGCAGTTTTTGGGAGCTGCTGGAGGCTAGTGGTTCTTTGCAAACTATCCACATGGTTCTGCCTTGGATATAACCTTGAACTTCACTTAAACTGGGGATCTGTCCTAGAAACACAGACCGACACATGCTGCACTTTATGTACTAATAAACCCAAGCCTGTTCAAACCCGCTTACTTGACAGCAGGCTACTAGATGAAAGCAGGGCTGGTTCACTTATCATCCAGAAATAGAGAGCTCCAGAAGATTTTTCTTACACAGCATAGAAGTTTCCAACTTTCTTTTTTTTTTTTAATGGTAATCATCCTACCATGGGAACGGAAGACAGCAGGATAAAACTTGAACTTGCCATTCTTAGCTGGTCAGAACAGAAGTTCTGTCTCCATAACTCCAACTTTCCCTTCAAATACATGTGTTGAAACTTTGCCATGGATATTTTTCTGCCTTCTAAGAAAAAACATTAGATGATCCATCTATAAGAGGATCTCTGACATCAATTGGTAATGGATACTGCACACTAAACAGACTCATTCTGAACAGCTCCTGCCCCGCACAAACCCTAAGCCTGTTTGGCCTGACCTGTGGCTTTTCTTGCCTGCAGAACAACTTATGAAATTTTTAGCATTCCTGCAATTGTAACATCTGGGCCTCATTGTTCTATACCTTGGAAAAAAGGGGGGCAACGGCAAACACACTTTGCATTCACGTCCTCTTTCACCCGGTTTTCTACATGTTTTGAATCAAGATGCTCAAGTGTAAATTTCTGCTGGTCATTTCTGGATGCCCTCCTGAGGGGCAGCYCTCAGAGCGATGGAGGGAGATAACCCAGCAGAGTGATTTTGTGCATACAGTACTGGGGTGCCTCTTCATGTTGGGCAGGTAAACAGAAGAGTCACTTATTCAAAATATGCTGGAAGATTTTTAGCACTCTRTTAAACATACCAAATTAGTGCTGGTATCCGAGTTGTGTTTTCTCTAGTCCCTTTCACAGATCTACAAGAGTTTCTCTCTTACACATCACTAAACTGTAAGCTAGGCATATTAAGAGGCCTTGGGTGATTTGAAGAAAATCATCTTCCTGTGCTTGTTGCAAAGAGAAGTTCCGTAGTTAAAAAAATAATTAAGATCCTTCGTATTTTACTCTTTTCCAATCATTTGCTTTTGCATCAGCTGCTGACTTTACCGTGTTACATAGTGCGTAGGAAATGCCATCAATAACTTGTAAAGTTTTAAAGGTCAGGGGTCATGATATCAATTCTGATGGACAAAAGCATTAGAGGAGCAATGCGTGTGTCTTGAGGCTGGAAAGGGTAAGACTGAAAGGTGCAGTCATAGACTCATTAACTTAACAAGTACAGTGTGGCTTGTTGTTATAATTTGATAGAGTGCTTGGAAACAACAAAAGATCAGTTTGTGTTTGGAAAGGAATAATTCAGCCTCATGTGGATGCCTTTTATTTTTAGAGAAATGTGTCTCCCTTAGACCCTTGTAAAAATAAATCGTGTGGAGCCGAGGGACATTGCCTGCATGCAGAATCAACTATTTGCCAAATGTTTTCTTTGTTTAAAATATGCACTTGCTAGACTGAAGCCCAAACTGCAAAGTTCAAACCAACACTCAAATTCTAAACAGCGCAGACTTTAAAGTCACTGAAGTCCAACTGGGAATCACGGCACTACAAGCAGTCCTGGAGTTAAATTTCTACACCAGCCTTTGCTTACAAAATATCAGAAGAGGTGCAAGTGCTACCACCTGTTTCCTTCCTCACCGCTCCCGGTTTTTGCAACAGCTGAGCGGTTAGTGTGCTCCGCCAGGATGGGGATGACCCAACTTCAGTTTCCAGAGAGATGGAAAAGCATTTGAAGCCACAGACTCTCAGGGTATCCTCAAGAGGGACTCCTTCGGTCAGTCCTGTTAAAGGTGTTTACACCATTTTGTAAAATAATCATCAGATGCTAGATTAAAAAAAAAAAAAGAAGGGAATTTGACCATGATTTTTTTCATCCCAGGCAAGATTACTTGGAAGAAGGAGACATGGGTACCAAGCCTTGCTCCAGGAAAAACTTCCTTAGGGCAAAATACTTAAGCAAGGGTTGGAGCTAAGAGCTGGAACCAGTGGCTTTTTTCCTAGGTGAACACCTGCATCCTCGCTAAATTAATGTCAAGTACGTGCTTTGTGTCCCTGTCTGGCTCCGTTAGCGTACAGGATTACTGCAGGCAGGGCAGGGCAGGGCAGGGTAGTTACTGATAGCCTGGAGTTGGGAGGGGATGAGGGGGCAGGGGAGCAGAGAAAGCATGTCTCCATCAGTGCAGGAAGGGCCACTCTTTCACATCAAGTGTGAGGCACGTTAAACCACCAGATAAAAGAGGGCAATCAATGCCCTGATATTCTTTTCCCACCCCAGTTTGGTAGGCACATTTGAGGCCACTTACTAGATAACCCCGTTGATCAGGGGCTGTAATGAATGACAGCCTTTGGGGAAATTTTGTGTGGCCAGATGCACATTATTAGTTCATTTGGTTTAATAACAAATTAAGATCTTTGCAGACAAGGGATTATTTGGTGGAGTGTTTCTTTAAATCTAATTTTTATTGTGAATGAAGCATAACCCAGGACAACAGCTAGTGATAATAGCTCCAGTATATGAAAACAGAAGCTTTGTCACTTAACCTCTCACTGTGCATGGCTTGAATCCCCAGACAGGCAGAAAGAGCTGCTGCTTAGCAATTTTAAGGTGATGTCAGTGGGTGTTGGGCACCTAGATGCTTCTAGACCCTTGGCCCAACGTGACTGGGCCACTGTGCCATCCTGTGAACCAGGTTCAGAGCTTTCAGTGGGGAAATGTCCCGTGAAAGACTCGTGCTTCCTCTGTCATCCCTGGTAATCTTTCCATAAGAGAAAAATCTGCATCACTGTAGCTTGATTTAAATATGCAAGCAGAGTTTGACTTCTTCCCTTACTTTGTAATTAACGTATAAAGTACCCATCTCTTAGCAATATCTCCAGCGTGGTGTGTAACACCCTAGGACTCAGCCCACCTGGGCTGCAGAGCTGGGATTTGCTCCTGCCACCAAAGTGGACAGTACCAGGGGAGAAAAAAGCGAACTGAAGGAAGGCTGCCATGCTCAACRATGAAGTGACCTGAAGAGAAAGCCTGATGTGCCCAGCTGGGATGACAGCCACCGAGAGACCCCATTGGACATCCTCGGGGAAGAAGCTCCATAGATAGAGTCCCTGCCGAGAAGGTTCAAACAGCAAACCCGAGCACAGCAAAACTGTACAGTTAAAAAAAAGAAAGAAAAAAAGATACTTTTCATGTTCCATAAGGCTATGATTATGTGATATACATATTTTTATTCAAGATCAAAGCGTTGTTTTTAATAGTTACATATTCACAGATGCAAATGAGCTTTGATTTGCATAAAGTGATAATTATGTTATTCATTAGGACTTGGTAAATGTTGTGTTCAAATTCCATGATCATTTTGCTTTAGGGTTACTGAGAAACAAGTTTATGAGTTTGAGGGGAAACCTATTGTGAAAGTAAATGGCGGAGTTTATTTCCACCAAGCTGGGATGATTTACCTACCTCCTACGTTCTCAGTATGGCATGTCCAGTCTAGCCCATTATATCAGCTAATGTCTGTGGGGAGGCCCAGGGCTGCTGTCCCTGCAAGGTCATCTGTCAATGCCAGACGGGGAGGGGGAGCTGTCAGTCTCCTCGTGTAATTGTGTCTTCCCAGCTGCGCTGCCTGCCTGCCGCTGCCCGCGCTGCCCGGGCCCCGGCTCCCGGTGCTGTGGGAGAGACCCATCTTCCCTCCCCGCCTCACACACACACACCTTCCCCTGGGTCAAGAGGAACAATGGAGCAGGGAGGACAGGGCAAGCCTGCGCCGAGCTGCAGACACTTGATAAATGGGTGGGCAGGCGGCGAGTGACAATATGCAGACAAGTGATATCATTTGCAAATGGATTCGGCAAGGGAAGCAAGAATATAGAAAGGGGGGAAGACAAAGTCAGGGGCACGGAAAAGGTTTCTTGTTAACCCTTGCGAGAGGGTGGGAAATATGATAGCTCGGCTCTCTGGGAAAAAAGGTTGGGAATACTGCTTTTCAAGCCCTCACCTACAACCTCTGGGAGAGCGAAACGCCCCACGAGGAAGTCACATGACAC
Source organism: Oceanodroma leucorhoa (assembly GCA_030449065.1). Lineage (NCBI taxonomy): Eukaryota > Metazoa > Chordata > Aves > Procellariiformes > Oceanodroma > Oceanodroma leucorhoa. The sequence continues at coordinate 8,147,719 of JASVER010000027.1, read as the reverse complement.
TAATTGCCTTCTTAAAACCCACATTTTTAATATCTGTACTGCGGGCCTTCTCTCCAGATGCATAGATATGAGCATCTTGGGATTTACCTGGGATTTACCTTACTTAACTCCTTCTTTGGAGAGATTCCCATCCCCTTGTTCAGAAGCTGAGATCGGTGCCTCAGAATAAGACCCGGTGCTCGGGCAGCACTGACCTCCCGCTTCAGACACCCCTGCGCTGGCATTGCCCCACACAATGATGCAGCCCCCTCACCCCAGTGAGTCAGCACCCCGGGAAGACACCCACGTCCCACTGGCAGGCCAGCGGAGACRGGGGGGGATCAGGACTGCTGCAGGTGCGAAGGGCTCTTCAGGAGGGGCTTACTGAGCCAAATTGGCAAACAGGAGAGGTGCTATGCACATTTTAAATATTTGTGTATGTAAATACTTTGTAAAGCACAGTCATGTAATCTCATGATTAAAACCATGATTAAMCCATCTCCTTTCCCCCAAACCCTTTCTAAACCATGGTATGAGAAACACTCCAGTAGGTCGAATCCAAAAAGGACTGGACAGTCTACTTAAGCTGTCCTACTAAGTAGGATCCTACAAAGTAGGATCAATTTTTTTTTCATTACAGAACTCTTTTGTGTCTCTCCTAGTAGCTGATGACCTCCATCTTTCCTCCATGTGTGCATTTTTTCTGGCCCCAGTCACACAAGAAGTCTGGCCGCATTTTATACCCATGCTATTTGCTTCCAATGAACATGGGCTGTGTTCACACACCACGAGATTTGCCTTCCTGTCTCACAAGCCCAGTTGTGCCAGTGGAGTCGATCCTGCCCTGCTGAGCTCAGGCTATCTTGGTGTATGCCAAGGAGCTCGGGCCATCTGCTTGGAGAACATGGTTGGGGATGGCTGCTGGGACAGAGCACTTTGGCACCACGGAGTTACTTGCAATCTGCTACTCAGGCAGTGACAGCACCACCTCTGCAAATGAGCCCCATGCAGAATTTCTAACACCATCAAGCATCAGGAGTGTTGTTATCTTCTGTGTTTACAAAGTCTATAGGCAGTGTCACCTACAGTCACAGAGACTGTGTGTAGAGGCAAGACTATGACCAAGTTTTGGTTTTATATTTTGTTCKTTGTATTGAGGAGGTTTTTGAGAGCTGGTAAGAGCTGGACAGATCTGTAGGATGCTCCTTAGCTGTCACAAATTGTTCTCTGCTTACGATAAAACCACTGTGATGCAGGTTTGAGGGTGTTTCAGGCATAGAGTCCCTGATTCATCTAAACTACAGCAACCAGCAAGCCACTGTTCCACAACAGATAGCATTGGCTTGCAGTGAACCCTGGTAAAATGAATTAGATCAGGGCATGATTCTTCCCTGGTGACATTCGCGACCAGGGTTGTGCCGCGATAGAGGTTCCCAGAGTGCAGTATTTGGTGTGATACGTCCTCTTCTCCATGTTTCCTGCCACTCTTGAGCGTAGTGTGAACTTTGAAGTAATGCTTCCAGCCCTTTCTCCTGCAAAGAAATGTCATCTTCCTCTTTCTCTCTCTCTTTACTTGCTGGGTATCAGCTGTAGTTACCATATTATAGTTATTCTATTTGAATGCACTAAAAATACGTATCAAATAGCTGGATCATCCATTAACTGCTTCATTATCCTATTAAATGAGGACTCTTTCTGACTTTTACTATGGACATGGACAGGATATATTAGAACTTGTCTGTCATTAATAACTTCACACACACACATATACACACACAAATCTAAATGGCCAATTAATGTCCACATCTGCCTTAATGTAACTTGTATTACCTATAACAGCCACTAATGCTTTTGGAACTTATTTAACTTAATTCCTGCCTTTTCTTCTGATCTTTGGCCCCACATTAATACTATATTTCTTTCAGAACCTCTCTCATTGTAAGGAGGATGGACAAGATGACCTGACAGCCTTTCCCATCTCCAATTTCTATATGCACACTTCCCTCATTATGACACTCCTGCACAATAAAAGGCAGAGGATCAGGTTTAGCATCTGAAAAAATGTTCTCTTTTTCCCTAGCCATCTTGCTGTGCTGTTGGCCCTGATTTAGCCTTACCAACTATGCATCTGTTGCTCTTCAGGGCACTGAGAGCCCAAAGATAGGAGGAGGTCATTAAGGGTCATACAGACTACATCATTAGAAACAAAATTGCACATCTCCTTTCTTATCTGCTGCTGGCCTTTTCCTTTTTTAGGAGACTTTTACATTGGTCAGAGAAACCAAAGACATGGATTTTACTCTTCTTAGGTCAGGCACTGGCTTTCTGGCAATCAATAGTGGGGTCTTTCACTTAAGTCTTTTTGTGCCAGATCACTCAATTGCCCATGGAAATCCTCACTTCTTATGCACAAGGCTTCAATGCTTCTTCTATATGCCAGTGACTGGCAATAGTCAAAAAATAAAAAGGAGGTTGGTGTCATGGTCAAGGTTTTGGAATTGCATTTCAGACATTTGGATTTCCTTTGCTATTTTGTGTGGTCACAGGAAAAAAAAAATTGTAGATGTCTCTGTGCCTCAGTTTCCTCATCTGACAATCTAGGTTGAAGATTTTGTGGAATTAAATTCCTTCTTTGCAAGATATGTGAAAATCACACTTGGCTGCTCCCTGTTTCATATTATCTGCATTAGGGGATGAATTCAGGCTTATTCTGAACCATCCTGGAAATCCTCGTTATGACAGTTTTTCTTGATCTTGGATGTGACTGGCCTTTCATTCCACCTGAGGTGACTGACAAGGAGCTGAAGAGCAGCTGAACAAACAAAAAACTATGTGGTAAGAAATCTGTAGTCAGAGCAAGACTGAAAATGGTATTGGGGAAAAACGATAACTACCAGTAAATTCCTATCCTGGCTGTTGCTTTCTGCACTGGTCCTTTGGAGAAGCTCCTGGGCCAAGAGGAGCAATGGACACCTTCTTTGGGTGTCCTTGAGGATGTAAACTACAAGTCACTAAGCAGTCCTGTGCGGCTCTACCTATGAGATAATTCTAGGGGTTGGTCCAGGACTCTGATTTTGAGGCTTGTCAAGTCCTTACAATGGGATGACTTCCAGTTACTCTAAAGTCACTCTTAACATAAGGCAAATGTTAARGTAAATGCAAAGAAGACTGTTTTTATTGCAATCCAAATTTAACAGCATAGTTACTCAATTTCAAGACAGGTGGATAGAAATAGAAAAACATAATTATAACTATCTATAAGTTAGATCACCCAAGAGGTGTCTCTCTCTGTTTCATCCAACTAGCAAGCTGTCAGATGCTTATGCAATTTCTTGGCACAGTCCTTCCTTACATAGAAGTGTAGTCTCAGGCTGAGCTTTCAGATTTAGGAACAGGTTTATCTTTACAACCCCCAACCTTCCCCGAGGATCCATTCTGAATCTGATATCTATGCAGGATAAATGCTCCCTTCTGCCTTGCAGAGCAGGGGATCAACCCTCAGCATATGACTTCTTTATACACCGAGACCGACATTTCGTGTAACCGCCTATACTTTATTCAACCTTACTTCTACAAAGAGAGAAATGAGAATAGTGTGCATACTGCTTTCCAATTTCTCATCAAGATTAGACATGATGATAAGTAACCACTTCGGAGTGATAGTAGGTGTTAGCTGGGGTGAATGAACCTTGGGCTGAGCTCTGAGGCATTCTGGGGCAAGGAATTTCAGTGCTCTGGATATTACTGACTAATGATGAAGAGGCTTACATTCCTGAACTCATCCTTTTATTTTGTATCATCTGTTTAATTTTAATCTTAATTTATTATAAACAGGGGGAAAAAAGCATATTCAAACCTCTACAAAGGCAGAAGGTTCTGGTTTTAATATTAAAATATGTCATTTGCAATAACCTTTATGGCTTTGTCATATACTCTCAATAAATGACTTCTAAGATTGATTAAAGACCTTAGCTTTGCTTCACATGTTAATCAATCTCACCAGCCAATTAGAGCTTTGGTGCTAGAGAGCAACAGAGATCATCTCTTAGCTATATATGGCAGCATTTATTGTGCAAGCCAAACCTTTATGACCTAATACTGGTAGAAGAACTCATGACAGTTTATGGGAAAAGAACATCAAAGAATTGCAAGATTATTCATGCTGATACTTAATTAATAGATATTTAGAAGCTGTATTTCAGAAGGGGTAAAAGCTAAATGCAGAATTGGCTTTCCTGGGCTGAAGCAGAATTGGTGCTTAAGAATAAGAGACTCCTACTTCTAAGCCACTTCATGTTCTTCCTTCTTTTTATGACTCGGAGTATGTCAATTAAATCTGCTTCAATTTCACTACCTGTAAAATGGGAATAAAACTGCCCGGTTTTCCAGCTGGATGAGCTGAGGATGAATTAGCTCATGCTGGAAGTAAATGAAAAGCAAGACATCCATTCCAGCAATACTACAGTTTCCCACCTGAACAATTTAACTGGAAATGAATTTGGAGCAACAAGAGCAGAACTGCATCAAGCTTGCAGGTCACTGCTTCCCGGTCCTGACTGCAGTGAGTGTGGTAGGCTATGGAAAATGAGCAGAGGGGCTATAGTCCATTTTCTGCATGTCTCCACAGCTGACCTGCTTAGTAGCTTTTATAGCAGAGAGGCCACAAGACAGACATGGAAAATCAACACTTGTTGTGTCAGTTCAGCTCAGTGCTGAGGCACACTGATGTGCCTGAGTTATACATGAATAAACAGATGATTTCAGCCACCAGGGCTACAAGCCCCTGCATTTTTCAGAAGATTTTTAACTCACTCTAAACTAAAATAAAGAGAAATCCTGCACTGTGTAGGATGTAGTGATTAAGTGCCCAAGCAAGAACTGCCTTTTTAAGTGTGTGTGCCCTGGTCATTTCACAACGGGTTGCCACGTCCTGATTGGAATCTCTGAGTATTAATGTAATTTGAATAAATAATAGTACTAGTAAATCAAGAGGTAAAAACAAAAATTGAAAATATCTGTAAATGTCACAAAAGGTCTTTTGCACTTTCCGTGGTGAATATTTATTCCAAAACGCTCTGGTATTGTGAGGTATTGCGAAATACTTTATTTCACAGAATATACACTTGAAAGTGTTGAAAGATCAAATTCCTAGAATTCATCTATTCTTGGGGTGGATGCTAACAACATGTTAGTACTAGACTGAGGGCATTATCTGAGTTCCATGTATAGCCTGAATTCCAGACGAGACTGAAGCCAATTTTATTTATGTTTCGTCTTGGTATAATATCTTTCCGTCATTCAATTGTCTCGTCTAAACACTGCAGGAAAGTTACTTTGAAATGAATGTCTGGGTGTCAGGGGCTAGCGAGCTAATAGTATAATTACYTTTGTAGTCTTTATTAGTTGAAATGTTTATTAGAAAGGTTACTTTTTATCCAATGAAGGATGACAATCTGGGTTTGATTGAGCACTGTTTGTTGTTTTAATATTGTTAGCTGTGTGAATGGGTTAACACACTTCTCATCTTCCAGAAGCTGAAGGCTATGAGAAATCCCAGGGGTAGCCACTCCTCAGCCCACATTTGCTGCCTTTGCCAAGGAAAGATCCCATAAGATTTCGCCCCCTCCATCACTTAAGGGTTGTGATGATTTTTAATGTCACTGCCTAGATGGCCTGGAGATTTTTATCTATTGCACTTACAGGTCACCTTAATATTATCTCACTCAGAGGGGGGAAAAAGTTTCTAGCGGGATAATATTAAGTTATACAGCATGACACAAGGTCAGACTGTGAGAGACAAGAATATATGAATAAAGCCAGTGGCCATGAGAGTCACCAGTGTGAAAAAAAAAGGAAGACGAAGAGAAAAAGGAACAAAGAGTAAGAGGGGGAAAGTGCTAGTGGAGGAGAAAAGAAGCAAGGAGGAGGGAAAGAAGAAGGAAAGATGAAAAGGGAAAAAGAAAGGATCAGGGTCAGAGTGGGTAATGTAAAGCCATCCTTCTTATCCCAATCAGCTGCACACTGTGTGCTCTCGGTGGCCATGTTCATACTGAATTAGCTCCAGACTGTTTCTTTTCTCTGGGACTCCATCTTTTTGAAAATACATCATCAGTACAACTCCATCCTGAAGGCATATTACACTAATGCATCATTATTGCGATGGCTGACTGATGATGTGCTAGTGTCATACATCACCAGAGCTGCGCCTTGTTCTGATGAAATGTTGGTGTGATACATAATCAGGGAGAAGCACAGGTCCCGCTTCTAATGACTCCAGAGATGTAAACTACCCAGAATTAAAGCTAAAGCCTTGGAGAAGGGCAGACAGGGAAAGCGAGCATCCCTGAGTCCGGCAGCATCCTGAACCTCCTGAGAAAACCTGCGGTAACTTTGAGTTACATTAGTGGAAGTGCCTGGAAGGCTGCCAAAATCCAGCTGCTAGGCTTGGACAAGAGTCACGAAAGCCTTAGCAACGTGGCAGTAATGAGAGGCAGCTACCACGAGCTGGAGAAGGCATACAGCAACATCCCACTCCAGCCCTGCCTGTGAAGGCAAAATCACAGCTTGACTGACAGGCAGATCCACAGCCAGGGAAGGGAAGGAATGGGGAAGGTGGGGTGGAGGGGACACCTGTCATTGGGCGGCTGGCCTTGGCTCCCTCCCAGATAAGAATCTCTCCTCCCCTCCCTAAAACACCTTATGCTGCCTCTATGGCCCCCTGTGGAAGCCAGTGGCTGCCTCCACGGACGGGCTTGCAGAATGTGGCCCTGGCAAGTGGGAAGCTGCATCACCCTGTTGTTAATGTGACTGTTTTGGTAGGGGGGYGGAAAAAGAATGGAAACTTGGCTGAATGGCAGCCTGAAACTTGGCATGAAACAATTATTTCTTGATCCCCACACACATACACTCTTCCTGTCCTGCAAAGAGTTTGCCCAGACTTATGCAAAAGCCCTACCAGTTGTTTTGTACACACCTACCTTTACCTTCAGTGCTTCCTTCCAATACAGTCCATGCACCCACCTCACCCTCCAAACCAGAATCTGGCCCTCCCTCTGCTTGTGGCTTCCCCCTGCCCTGGAGCAATTTCTGTCTCTGTTCCCAACCAGGCAGAGAGGGACCAGTGACAGAAACCCCCGTTAGATGCAGAGTTGTATGGCTCTGAGTGAGGTCTCTGTTTCAGATTGTTTCTCACAAAACGAGTCTGAAATAAGTGCTTTCCTCTCAGAGGATGGGTCCCTTGCCTCACCAATTGTAATTCCCCTGGGATAAACACAAGCAATGCTCAAGCCATTGGTAATCATCATTTCATGAGCTGTGTTCCTCTCAGTCTTTTTCCATCGTGTCACCTGTGTAACGGCGGGTCTAGAATACATCTGAAGTAGCTCTGTTGTTCAGAATGGCATTACTCCAGATCTACACCCACATTGCTGAGAGCTGAATTTGCTCCAGTGATGTTAACCAAAGAGGATTTTTACCAGATAGCTTGGAAATGTAAACTGTCAAAAATTAGAAAAGACCTCAACTCAGCATATCAAGGTATCATTTTTTCCCTCAGTCTTGCAAAATTGCTGTGCACCTGCCACACTTCACATATCTTTTAATGGACTTAATATCCTACTTTTTCACAAGGGAAATAATCCCATCACAAGGCTGTAACTATATTAAGGAGCATTGGTTTGCAGCGTTCATCATATAAATACCAAATTGGGCTGCGTGCATGGAGTCTGACATTTAAGAATGAATGTGCTGCAGCAAGAAAATCTGAGGCTTTGCAAGAATGAATGAATTTTGGCACCATTAAAAAAAGTTTTGCTTTTAAAGCATGATTCCTTGCAAGTCATTGCTGTCTGTAAGATCATCTAATGTATTCCTTTGTAAATTCTCTTYTAATACAGAAGGCTTCAGAGCAGGTCTCTGAAAGATTAGTTTCAGATCTTTGAGAGATTCATYGACAACTGGGGTTCATCATCTGTAGGAATGATGGACAGAGAAAGCCTTCACTGCAAAATCACAAGCATATGTGCAAACACATACTCAGGGAGCTGGCTCTTTGCAAAATAATCATAGTCTCTGGGTTTTCAACACCTAATTTATAATTTCTGTATGGCCATAACCAGGAGCTGGAGTCACTGTCAGCGGGTCAATGGTAACAGGACTAACAGATCGCTGCCACAGGATACCCTCAGGCAAACCAACCCCTGACAGGTTCATCCCTTCTGTTGAAAGTGGCGGGAGACAGACTCGGTCAACAGCTATGTCCTTGCCTCCCTTGCCTAGACCTGACAAAGTTCTGTTCACAGCTAATGATAAGCCCGAAATAAAATAAAAAAAAATGACAGTTCAGTTCAGGTAAGCACTCTGAAATGCAGATGGCTATGTGGGCTGTCCAAGTAGCTTTGGCCTGCAACAACAGGCAYGGCAAAATTAGTCTGAAAATATCTACTTTTTCTACTTTTTATCCTGTCAGAAGCCCTATAAGAACAGTCGTTTCTCAGGTGATTTTCCAGCACTGAGACTCACTAGGTTTACAACTCTGCCCCTCCAGTACTGGTCAGGATCAGGAGAGAGATTCAGAAAACAGTAATTAAAAGACAGTTACAGAATGGCAGGCAAGGGGTGGTGGTGCCCTCAGGGACAGACAGAGCAGGTGGCAAAAGATGGGGCAGGCAGGAGAGGGCTAAAAGTTTCCGTACTGCATTGGTACATTTACTTGGATTTAAGGTTTGTTTTAGCCAGCGGTTTGTGTTGCTATTTGCCAGAACACTTAGAGCTCCACAGCTTTTTGGTATCTACTTCATATCTTGCGTCTCTGTCCAGCAATATAAGAAGGCGACACAGGGAAGGTGCCTGAAGTTAGCCTCTGAAGAGGTCAGAAGGCTTGTACCACCATTGTATAAACCAGAAACATCTCTGGGGAAATCAATAATGCAAAATCTTTCCTTTAGATTTAATTAAAGAAACATTTCAGGCTGTAATTTGAAAGCAAACACAAACAAAAAAAACCCATTGGCTTTCTCTTACAGCTACTATCTCCCCAGTGCACTGGAAAGTGAGGGGGAGGAATCATTCTCACATAACATGCAGAGAACAATTTTTTAATGTCTCAATTATTTCCCGTGTGCATAAAGCATTTCAGTCCTATTGTTTCTTTTCACAATCTGTTTGGGGTCATTGGTAAGCAGATCACTTTGCCCACCCAGAGGACTGTGAAACTCCAGGCAGAGCTGGAGAACTGCATGTATGTTTGCTGGTCCAAGGTTACCACTCCTGATGTTTACAGTCTCCCCCATGTCCTTTGACAAATCCATCTATAATATGCAGCTTGAGTCTGGTTAAAAGCCCAGTCAAGACAACACAGTTGTACAAAACTCCACAGCAGTGCACAGATTATCAAAAATACATCAAGTCTTCCATGATCTTTGGCTTTCTACTGGATAAACATCAAGGGAAATGTCAAGTCTCAGCTATTTTCTCAAATTACTGCTCCCCAAAAAATCCACACTGTTGTTTCAACCTCTTAGATAAAGAYTGGCTGGCAACTCTGAGCCTTGGGCTCCCTGGCTTGTGCTGTTGTAAGACTGAAACTGGACTGAAGAGGGGCTGGGCTCTTGCTCAGCCATGGAAGATAGAGCCAAGACCATCAAGAGCAAGACGGTCCTCTGCTGCCAGGGCACCATGACCTCTTTGCTGTCCTCTCRCCAGTATTAGGAAGGAAGAGATCCTTGAGTTAAAAAGCAATACAGCAGACTCAATTTATTCTAGAACAAACTGCCCATAAGAGATGTCAGTCAGAACCTTAATGCACTTCTGCTTATTTCCATGGAAAGTAAGAACGGGTAAAGCCTGAATTTCTCTGGATTTCAAAGAAAAGAATTAAATTTGACTCAACACATTTCTAACACCAACGCTGCACCATGTAGGTTCAAGCCAATTCTAGTCAAGTATTTTGTGCTTGGGAGTGTGGAATTTGTTTCCACCTTCCACAGCATTTAACATACTAATTGAGTTGCAGTCATCAAACCCAAATTATTACAATTAACATTCAGTCTGTCTCTGCTGGACAACCTTCTGTATAAGTTATGTTTGAAGATATTCCAAAGATACATTCATTTCAAATGGAGGTAAATAAGTGCATGACACTACGGTGTAGGTGGGATCTGTGAAAAGAGACATCAACTGTGGAATATCTTCTGGAAAAAGAAACACATATTAATCTTTGAGGTGTTTATTTATAGTATACACACAGATAGATATAGATATATATATCACCTSGGTTTATTCAATCACATGCAAGTTAACGTCCCTTTCAATAAAAGACTTTCTCAAGGAACAGAATAAGCAATAGAACACTTAAAAAAAAATCTCCTGCTGCACTATGCAATGTCTCCTCATTTTCCAGTTTTACTGCTTTGACAATTCTGAATTAGCATTTATTCATAGCGATTCCTAAAGTGTCACCAAATGAATTCTGCACTGAAAGTCAATGCAAATGAAACTGTCTGTGTTCCTTCCCAACCCTATTTGCAAACACATTGGGGCAAAGAGCTTTCTCCTGATGAAACTTCTGTCAGTCTGGAGCTGGGACAGAGAGTTTGTGCAATGGAGCAGCTTTGTCACGGTTCTCACTCCTGCCCCTCAACGACAGGGCCCTGAGCACCCAAAGCGCCCTGAGCACTGAAGTTCAGGACGAACAGTTTGCAGATAGATGTGGCAGTGACTCTACTGTCTTTGGAAAGCAGCTGCCTTTGGGGTGGATTAAAGACCAACCATTTTCCATTCTTAGTAGATAAAGTAGAATTTTTATTTTTCTTCCCCTGGGTGAACAACAATAGTCGTTTGGTAGGAAGGCACAACAGATGAACTTGAGAACTATTTAAATTTTGTTTTCTTCACTGGGAGAAGGAATTTGTCCTGGTATAAGAATTACTCTTGGAGATGAGAACAAGGAAAGCAAAGTTGGGACTTGTAATTGTTAGACATGTCACTGCACTCTCCTAGGCAGCATCTGCTTCTGAACTGGCCCAGCTGAGACCTGTGGCCACCCTGGGCTCCTGGGTCTCTGCACCACACAGGCTTTGTATGACTACATTCATCAGATGATGTGCCAAGCTCGGTCACTGGTGGCGGCTGTAAGCGTGGAAGCTCTAACATGTGAGGTTGTACAGCTATTTCTTAGTCTTACAGGCCAGAGTTTTCATGTCTACAGATGAGGGCTGTACATCACCAGAAGGTCTTGCCAGATTTCTTGAGGAAGGCTTAATATATTAATGCAATGGACAGGATTCAAAACATTTTGCAGTAAACACTCGTGAGGCTGGGGAACAAGTTTTAGTGCACTTTGCTTCTAAAATATTAGTTTCTTTTCTTTCACAGTCTATACATGCAGGAGGTATCATGAAAGGTAAATTTCTTGGGCAAGTGGAGACAAATTTTCAAGGCAGTCCTAGGGAATCTGAACTTTCCTTGTCAAGCAAGAAGGCACTTTCTGAAGCTGTGGAGATGACTGCAGCTGTGCATGTTCCTGGGGAGAATGACAAAAAGTTGGATCTTCAGTTTAATGGCACAAGATGGGGGGGGGGGAAACAGCATATAGAAAAACTGTCACTTTCATCCCTTAGCACTATCATCTAATAACATAAAATTCTCCTCAAGGATTCTTGGGGTTAGGATTTATAACATGGCAGAAACACCTTTCCTAACCAAAGATAATGTGGAAACCTACTAAGGTGTTTGGAAGGTCTTTCCAAACAGCGAAGCTGCACAGAAAAGCTGCAGGCATCCCTGGGACGGGAGGGTACAGGTGTTTCAGGCAGAACCGCCAGTAGTTTAAGACAGGAAGAAGAAGATACTATATTATTTTGGAACATATAGAAAGAATGTGAATTTATAAAATGTATTTACCCACCCTGGAATTTAGCCAGTGCTAAGGAGAGAGCATTTCTGACAGCCACATGCGGTCAGTATTTCAGCCTTATACCTCCTAAAGGCCGAGGTCAATGGTCTCTCTGAATAGGCAAATGGACTGGGGAGCTCTTCTCTCCCTCATGGTGTGCTTCCGAGATAAAATGCCTCCGCATCGTTTAACCACTTACTGAGCTCATACATCTAACATCCCACCAGCTCCTAGCACACCTGTGCAGCCTGAGGTGACTACATAAAAGAAGCTAATAAAGCAGCGCTTACATTTCATTCATTTTATTCACCGGCTCGAGATTTCAGGGATGGAACAGAGCACAGCTGGCCTTTGGATGTTAAATATGCTTCATAAGCCAACACCGGTTCAGCACACAGGCAGAAGCCTTCTCGTCTCGTGGCTCTCCACAGGCAACAGAAAGGAAGTATGTTGGCACTCTCACAGCTGGCAGTGGGGCTGGCACAGGAGAGCTGTAAATACTGTGTAGGCATGATGGTGCAAGCTGCCAGGGTGAGAGCGGGTCACCATGCCTCGAGGGGCTCCTAGCCACCCGCAGGAAAGCACAATGAGGAGTGCTTTGCTCTTATTTAACTGAAGTGAAGGGCAAAGGATAGGGTGGGTAACTGAGACGTTGAATCGGGTCTGGCCTGACAGGGACAGATGCTGCTGGGAGTGGAGATGCATCTCAGGAGGCTTTGAGGCTTTGCTATGTCACCGGAGCAAGGAGCTGCCTATGGTTGTGACCATGAAAAGCTCCACACTCAGAGGCACTGTCTGGCCTGGGGTTTCTCCCTGCCCYGACAGAAGTACCCTTGAGTACCTGCTGTCCTGTACCTGCTCTGGTGCCTGGTCTACCTACCTATTCACATGGCAAAGGGAATCTTCCATTTGCACCCCATCTCACTTGGGAATGTGCACCAGGGTGGGTATGAGAGTCCCACTGAAAGCCACATCATCTCTGTATGTTTTGGGCAGCTGCTAGAGAGGAAAGGAGCACATGGGAAAGAACTATGTTATGTCCTTTGGCTCTTTCTTATTGGTTTGCAGATCAGAACGTACTTTGTCAACTTCTTCCTCAGAGCCAAAGAAATTAAAGAGGGCAGAGGTTATGTCTCCTAGGGAAGTAGAGGAAGGCTCTCTGACCAGGTAATGCCTGTATCTGTGATTCTTGACACGCAATTTGCTCCTTATGACTATGTGCACAGTCCCAGTGAATTTCTGGGTTTATTAAATTATCCAAAGCAGTTCCCCTTTGGATGCATGCTGAGCTCCAGGGGAACTTCCTTTAAACGGCAGTTTCCCAAAGCAGGGTGACCGCTTGCAGAATGTGCTCACCCTGGCCGGGTGCCTCCGCTGGCGGGGTGTGATAGCAGGGGCTGCCTGGTGGGGCTTAGCCCCGTCAGGTACCAAAATCAGTGTCCACATACCCAGACCCATGGGCTGAGTGCAGAGACCTCTCCAAAATCAGCTATAAACATTGGGAATGGCTGGTGCTGAGCACAACTGAGAGGTGGCAGCCAAAAACGTCCTACCTTTGGACCTAAAGTTYCTTCTCAAAACCTTTTTTCTCCCCAGGCATATCATCACATCTCCTCCTGAAGCATGTGAATAGCCAGTCTTCGGACTCAGTGCAAAGCCTTTCTTCAGGCAATCCTACCTGAGTAGGGTCCACATGGAAGAACAAGGCAATTCAAAACCAGTTAATATGCCAGGCAGTAGCCACAGTTCACTTAAAGAAGCCCATAATGTCTTTATTTATCACCAATAACTATTAAATTTAACAGAGCCCTAAATTTCCCTGATGGTAGGTGAGAGGCTGATAAACACTACATAAAAAAAAAAAAAAAAAAAGCCCAAAACAGCAACAACAAAAAAGGCACTGGTATTCAAAAGCGCTCAAACTGCACAATTTGGCTCCTCATTTCAAATACCCCCGGGACTGTGGATGCTCAGAACTGAGATTCCAGCTTGGCCTCTTGTAAAACTGAAGAGTCACAGGAAAAATTTGAAACTTAATTGCTTTTCTCAGTCAGACGTTTCATTTGCTCTTTTTTCCCTGAAAGGGTAAGGTATGAACCTTCCCTTAGAGCTTGTATTGTCACCCTAATTTCAGTATCACCTCCAGCTCATTAAGTCATGTTTTCACCCCATTTACACATGGGCATTTCCAGTGGTTTAGCCGAGTTGTCCATATGGCTGTAGAGGAGCAGATTAGGGTCTAACTTTGTGATAAGGAACATTTTTCAGGCAATGATGAAAGTATTCTCATCTGCTTCTCTTCATGGTAACCCACCAATGTATCCATACCCCAGTTTTAGTCTTTCTTTATATACTTGTAAAAGACACCTAAAGAACTTTAAAAATTATTAAAAAAAGAGCCCTTGGTGTCTCCAAGTTCTAACACTACAAGTATTTTCCCCAGAGCACTTGATTACAGTAGAAAGTTGTCTTTTAATTTGCAGAACTCAGAAAAGTCAGAAGATGGCAGCAGTTCATTCATGCATTAAACAATCCCTAAATCTCATGAACAGAACAGCTCTTCCTTAAAGTTATTGTGTTATGCAACCACCTAAGAATAAAGATTTATAATTTATTAAGCAAAATCATTTTACTTACCCAGATTCTACAGTCATCAAAGCTATTATTTCTCATACTCTTTTGCTTTTTTTTCATTGTCATCGGTGCAGTGGAGAAATTTTCAGGGGGCAGGGGAAAGTACATTGTCATGGGAAGAGTTTTTAGATGGATACTTTTAATTCCAGACATATGTTTTCAGGATCCCAAAAGTTTGTTCCTTGTTTTTTATTCTATTTTACAAGTATCACATAAAGAAAAAAAGAAATAAGATGGTTTTGATAATTCCAAATAACACGAGATGTTAAAAGGAATTGGTTTTTTCCCTGCTTTTACAGTCAAATGTTTTCATCTTACTCTATGCTAATCTACATATCCCATCATTTTCACACTATCAGCAGTGGTGTGAAATCTCCTCTCCGAAGATTTAATAGTGTTAATGTTGCAGTAATGAYCTATATTACTAAATTTTCTCTACCTTGAGAAAATATATCATAGTATATTTAAAGTATGGCATAAAGGGTTAGCATAAATAATTAAACTAAATTACAGCCATCAAAAACCAAGGCAGGCCAGATCCAAGCTGCTTCAGAAGAAGTCTAGTGTAACTCCATTGCTGTCAGTGGAATTATTCCCAACTGACGCTGGTTTAAGGGCTGCAGAATCTGGCATCCTAGCTTTTGTAACACAACCTCCTTGTCATTGTTTGTTCACTTATTCACTTAATTCATAAAATTCAATCAATTGCAATGGGCCACCCAGCCAGTAGAGTGAGGAAAAGAAAATCTATTGTATATGATATTTCTTTGATCAACTACATCTGAAAGTGCATTTCCCCCTCCCGCCCCCCAGCAAAAGAATGCATCAGAGACCAGGGCTGACATTGTGGTGCTGGGAGCTGATATTTCCCTCCAGCCTCATTTGTATTGCTTTATTGACATGTTAATGACAAAGTACTTCCTCAGGTCCTATGAAGTACAGAACAAGTCAGAGAAATTAGAATAATACCTAGTCCTAATTAGAAGCCAGGTATCTGCCTGACAAGCTCTCTTGTTGTATTTAGCAGCTTCAGATACTTGCACGTTGATTGATTGCCTGCTTGCTTGATTGATTGATAGAGAGGCTCCACCGAGCTCATAGACACACACATGAAGGGAAGCTTTTGATGTCAATATGAACAAAGATAATGATAGACTTACAAACAATGCCAAATGCTGATTCTATGAATTAAGCATAATGCAAACAGAAATTGTGCCCGGCACTGTTCTAAGAGCAATGAGACTAGAAGGAAGACGTGTTGTCTATGACTGAACCTCATAGCTACAGGCAAAATTGTACTGTCAGGAAGATTTGCAGGTGATGTTTCTGATTGCCTAAAGATCTCTGCACATAAGCAGGGTACAKAAATTAATCCAAATACTTCCTTTGCAGCATCACAAACACTGTTTTGGAAATGGGCTTCTAAGGCTGGCCTGCTCTGGGAGACAAGGGTTTATCCAGAAAGGAATCAGATTGATTTTCTGTATGTGAAGATCACAAATGTACTTCTGTACGGGAGCTAGGGCATTAATTGATGAGAAGGCTCAGTGTGCAAAGGACAGAAACGATCAGCAAAACACAGAACTAGAGGGCTGCAGATTCCTTTCCGCATATCTCCCCCATCCATCCCCAAATAAAAATATTTAACAACAAATAGAAAAACACAAAAACTTTAAGAGGCACCTTGATCCGCGGATGCTGCTGAGCCCATCTTTCTCTGCCGCCTTTGATCTGTACTCCCCTCCTCTGTTCTGCACAGTGACAAATGCACTGCACACAGGGCACAGAGTGCAGCACAGCAGGACGGATCCTTTTAGCTAGAGCTGTGCAAAATGTTCATAGCAGAGCCCCAAATCACAAGAAACTTGCCTGGCTTCAGGTTTCATTGCAAACTTGGAACTCAGACCACGTTTGTCAAAAAGTTACTGAGATTTGCTAGCCCTTTGAGAAATTTCTTTCTTTCTTTCCCTTGCACGCTCCTTTTTTCTCTTTCTCTCTCTAATCTGCCTGAATTTCTAAAACTATTTCCACAGTGTTTAGGAGCTAGGAGGACTCACAGGTTTGGATTAAAAAACCTGCCAAAAGTACTCTCTCATGGTGTCAGTTCAAAACCAGGCGAAAGTAGGTGATTCATTCCAAGAAAAAAAAAAAAACAAACAACAGCCAACTAACATTCTTTCAGTTCCTGCAAATTTGTGAGCCACAGACTGGGTTCATCAAGGGTTGAACGTCTTCCTTGAAAGTGTCTAGGTAATCCTACTGATCGACATAGTGTTAGGGCCAAAGCTGGATTTTGTGAACCCCAAAAGTCAAAATGAAACATGAGTGTGTCATTCCTTTGCAGACCAAAGTGAAATGAATCCCCGTGAAATGAAATCATAGTTTCACACAGCTCTTTTTTTTCAGTACTGTGTTTAGAGACACCATGGATCAACAAAAGTTTGTATCACCTTGCTCTTGCACCATCCCTCACTCAAGGATCTCACATCACTTTGCAAAGATTATCTGAGCAATTACTTGACGTGGTCAAACAGAAAGTTTGCCAGAAGAAAGAAACAGTGCTAAGGTTTGAACCCAGGTCTCCTTAGAGCTTTCAACTCAAGCTCATCTGCCTTGCTGGCAGAAGTGCTGACAAGTTCTGTTTGTGCCAATGACATTTCATGATTCAGTTTGCATATTTAAAGAATAGGTGAGTGATCTCTCTCTGGACATACCTTATGTGCTCTGGTGCACATAATATCAAGTGGCATATGAATTCAGCACAGTGATACGCACTTTTTCAAAGCTTTTTGCACAGTATCTGAAGTATCTACCCTTTCAGTACCTAACAAAGAGGCTGGAATTTATGCACAGACTTAATGAACATCTTCAATTCAAACCAGACTTTTAAGCAATGATGTGTTAAGTTATCACACAGCGGTAGGGGATGCTTTTGGTTTTGATTGACCAGACCCATGAATTTCAGAGAACCTAACGCTTTCACAGATGCTTCATGAACAAGATCACTATTAAGGTAACACCTCTTGTGTCCTAATACAGATATCAAGCTTGCTTTACAAGCTTGGAGGGAGATTTAAAACAAAAGAAGAGAAAGTAGTGCCTTAAGCTAGTGCGGGTTCAGTTGAGTCATTCTGTTTTAATGCCCAACCCTTGTTTGTTTTCTATTTCTCTTTGGAGATCTCTTGCCATGGAAGGTTAAAGATTACTGAGATAACTAACAATAAATGAGTCTGGTGTTGTGACTTTTGACCAATAATTATAACTTGGGTTGACTGGAATGAATCTGTATCCAATTTTATTTTACATCCTATTGCAGCAAAATTGACAAGGGTGTGAATTAAAACCTTAGCCCTGTTGATTAATATCAAAATGGGGATGGCCATTTCTCTGAGCTCTGACAACAACCTGAGCCCTTCTCTTTTATCAGCAGTGTGGACTGCAGTGCTGCAGTAATTGCTTAACTGCTCCTTTGCCCGTTAGGACTCAAATGACTTGGCTTTGGAGTGGACTTGAGAAATGACTCAGAGTTTCAACAGACACACCCAGTTACTGGCTTTGTAGTACACTAAATGCTTTCCAATATAACATATTTTTTAAAGAAAGGCTGTGTATTGCTCTCTGTAGACCTGAGGCCATATATTCAGTCACAACATAGGTGCAGGTTGAACAATAACTGTGCAAACTGCTGTCTCACACCCCGCCAGCCTGCTTCAGTCCTATTCTGAAAGGGTGCCTGGTGGGGGGGAGAAGAACCCTTCTCTGTGTAAGCCCCAGCCTRCCTGCTACAGCTGCTAGGGTTAGCAACAGGGATGCTTACGCAGGAGGTAGTGCCCTCGTGTCCTGTGTACGTTAGAGGTTGCAGCTGCAGGTGGCCATCAGCACAGTTCCTGGTGYAGAGACCAAGATTAGGTGAGATTTGCATAGGTGGTCAGTCATTAACAGTAGTCACGGCTTTGCTGGTCTACACTGAAAATAAGCACCGTACAGCCGTACCGGTTTGTGGGTCTTTAACTAGCCGATCCTAGTGTTGGTCATGTCTGAGATGATAGATCGCAATCAGTTTATTGAAGCAGCCATCAGAGGYGGGCAGTTACAAACCAGGGCTGTGTTGGAACCAGTAACTGAGGCAAAAAGCATTAGTAGTTCTCATGACCAAAGCATCCTGTCGCCCAAGCCACACAATCTTCACTATCCAGCTCAGGAGCCAACACTCAGGTCCACCCTGGTCAGAGGCATACTGTAGGCATACTGCAAAAATAAACATAAATTCTTGAATATATGCTTTCTCCCATTCACAAATAATCAAACAACAGAGTTTGACAAAAATAAATGAACTTGATTTCCAAAAGTTCTTAGATTTCCCCTGTTGTTCTTTGTTTTTAATACACATTAGGCGATTCTTCAACTGGAAAAGCTTTAGAAGCACTGTCTTCCACAATGAAACATGTTTATTAAACAGATTATTATCTTTCCTGCTTTAAGTAGTTTCTAGCATTTTGGTGCCACAGAGGAAGAACAGCAGCAGGTTTAGTTATTAATAATATGTTGTCATGACAATTTTTTTTGCAATGCTGGAAAAATGCTCTCAGTAGCATTCTAGGTACAGCCAACTTTCAAGGTAGTTACAATGGCTGATTTCTTTGGGGAAGGGTGATAAGGGGTCGGACTTGCCCTCTGTTGAAGTTTGAAAGATTTTCTAGGGGACAAACTGTGGTCTTCTTGCTTGCATTTGCAACTGTCCACTCTTTTAAGTGGTCCTATGAGACTTTCTAAGATTATTAGGTATGAAGGAGAACACAGCATTCATGATACAGTTGAGATTTTCAAGTCCACAAATGCAGAGCAATTTCAGAAAGGACTTTGAGAACTTCTTTTTGTGCCAACCTTGGACTCAAATTCAATGACAGAAATTCTCAGGCAAAAAACCTGCAATTCCCTAGAAAGAGGTCTGTGTCAGAACCAAAAGTGTGCTATAAATTTCTCTGTTTTGAAGAGAGGCATTATCTAAGCYGAGAGAGATAAGGAGGTGGTTGTGGCTTTGAGTGTTCATCATCCCTAAGCTCCATGCCATTTTTAAGGAAAAAGATGAAAAAAGATTTGGATAGTAGCCAAATGTGACTTCAGTCCCATCGGAGGAGTAAACTTTACATTAGAGGAAGTCCTTTCAGAGGAGCAGAGTTACATTTGAAACTATTTAGATGCCCACTGTATTTGGGCCTAAGACAACTGCTAAGACATACAGGTATCCCATTTTACCCCCTGGCAACCACACCATTTAAAATGGGAAGTGGAGACCACCKTTTAAACTCTTTGCCCGCTCGCTGCACGTCACCTCAGCATCATGTAATCATGCTCTGCCTCCAGGTAATCAGAYGCTCTGGTCTTCCAGTTAGTCTACTTTATATGAAAAATAAATATTCACTGAACCAGAGGAGGAGAGCACTTGCGCWCGTGTGAGGGGGAGAGAGACTTGTTCTGCTGCCAGAGATTAGCGCACTAATGTGAAATAAGGAAGAGAGAGGTCCAAGTCTCTGGGCAAATAAATATTTTATTATCTACAACAAGTGGAAGGGCTTCCGCAAGAGATGTCTTGCTGCTGAAAACAGTGTACAGTGGATTGGGCCTCTTCTCAGGGGAAACCTGGCCTTGAGCTCAGGCAGGATGGTGAGGGGAAAGCAAGCCTCYCCTTCTGTGTTGCGTCTCTATCCAGGGGATACGGGAGGAGATTTTTTCTTCTCTCCACATGGTATTTATGAGAAAAGGCTGACCTGCTTTAGGCTTCTAAAGCAGCCCCCAATTTCAAACAGAGATGGATCCTTATCTGCTTTTGTGAGGCAGGAGTTAGGTCCATTTTCTTTTCCTAGCAGAAATACCTGTTTTCAGAAAAAATAACCCACCATATCACAAACCACTCCCAGCAGCCAAGAGCTGGGCATGGACGTGGCAACAAGCAGTGAGTGAACCCTCCCTAAGTAAAACTGACCCTAACAGGCATCTCATGCCCCCACCGCCCAGAGTTGGAGATGCAGGAATAGGAGCACGATCAAGAGGCACTTTTGTGCATGCTCAGTCATGCTCCCATGACAAAACCTCTGACACGCTTGTGCCAACCASTAGCCCATCCAGCCCTGCCAGGGGTCTGACAGCAGCAAGGTGCCACAACAGGGCAAACTGAGTTGTTTTTGTTGTTGTCTAGATTGGTATTGCATTTATTTTTAAGCCAGGCTGGCAGGTTTTTTATCTGATCTAAGTGAACAGTTGATATTAAACGTACATTTCAGTATAAAGTGGTGTGCCACCTCCCTACCTCTGAGGACCTGGGGAGGTTGCTTTGGTTTATTAATTTCCCTGTTTGCATGGGTGAATACCCCCATGAAGGACAGCACTGGGCTGCAGCCTCACTTGAGCCTGGGGGAGACACAGGACCTCTACACCGGGGAGAGATACGGGGGCAAACAGCAGCAAAGAGGTACTGACAACCTCCCCAGGGAGGTTTGGTGCTGGGCTTTAACAGAGGCCTTCCACTGCGTGGGACAGATACATGGCTTTTGCAGAAAAGGACCCTTAGTCCTCTGGTAATCTCATAGATGAAGGAGAGAAACTTCTTATCAAGGGACTTGGGAAAAATGTTCCTTTGGGAGAGACAAAAAGCTTTTTCTATATCTTCAGGATGTTTGTGGGGAGAAGAGAACAGGCTCTGTGTGCGGGATGGTGTTTATATTTTACAGCAGGACCCTGTATGCTTGTGCTTTCTGGGTACATGGGAAGTTGAGACAGAGGTCTTGCTTATACCCTTTGTACCTGGAAGAGAACAATGCTCTACTGTCTTGGGAGAAGGGAGGACTACTGTTAGATACGTGAGGGTAGGGTTTATGAGTACCGATAAAGTAACTCAGTTTAACCTGAGTAGCCCAAGGTGTTGTATGTTAAGACTATTTCAGTTTTAGCTCTGGGCTGTACATGTGCAGATGGCCGCGCACATTTCCTGCCACCCTGGGAAATTAGGCTGCCTGTGGTGGTACTGCCTAGATATGCAGAGATGGATACAGACTGGCTTACAAGCTCCTTGGACTAGCCCTGAAACACCTGTCCCACAGGAGTTCGGGGACCTCAGCACCCAACAGAAACAGTATTCTCTGTATCCCGACACTGTGATGGCTGGTATCCCTTTAGGAAGAGAAGGTGATGGCCTTTTCCCAACAAAAACATCCTATGTTGTGAAAAAATTGTAGATCACAGTTGTGATCCTGGTCCACGTCAGAAGAAAGAGATGATGGAAACATCTCTGGCAAACATGGTCTGAAATGGCTCCAGAAGGGCTAGATCCCTCCATGTAGGAAAGACTTGATATTGGAATTGCATCCCATGTCTTTGCCTCTCAAACCTTGGGAAGCGGAGCAACAGCAAGGAGGATGCTTTCACATGTGGGTAGCGGGTGCCTGAGTAATGGATGGCTGAGAACATGCATGGTGGATGGGYGCTATACATACAATGAAATCAGGTGATGTGTGAGGCACATGATGTCTAGGATGTGCTCAAGAGTCCTGATCTGCGTAGCACAGAGAGCTGTGGGACAGCCGTTACAACAAGGGGTACTCCAGCTGGGATGTGGTTGCAGGTTCCAGTAGGCATCTGAGCATCTGGAAGCTTCAAATGCTATATCTACATCCCACGGTGAATGCAGTCCAGGGAGCCTCTCATCTGATTTTTCCGCCGCAATCGTTTCAGGATAGCAGAGGTCCTGGCCGCAGTACCGACAGGCGCTTCTGCGGGGAGGAGCAGGTTGCTGCGCTGTGGCAGCTGACGCACAGAGAAGATGGCAGAGATCAGCCTGTGTTCCCATAACATATGGTTGGGCCATGCAGGATTGCAAACACAATCTCTACTGCACAGAGCAACTGTAGACATTTAAACCACCGTTGTGCTTTTATTGCAGTGTGTGTTTTACTGTTTTCTCAAGCCATACTAGCACCATGTATGTTTGGGGATTAAAGCATACCTTAGGTACCTGAACACTATCTGTCGTCTTGTGGCTACGGTGTGGAGAAATAACCAGGACATATGGTTAATTTTTTTCATGACTAACACTTGAGGCTCTAACACCTACCTGTGCTGTGGCTAACCATGCATCAGGTGACATGAGGTTTGTAAGGATGAGTCATATTTTTATTAGAAAGGTGATAGACCTGGAAAGAAATGGACAACCTCCCAGGCACACAACTCCTTCCTCCAGGAAGAAGCAAGAGCAACAAACAATAAGCATATCCCTTAAATCACACCTTTTCCTCTAATGAAAGATTTTAGCTCTCCCTGCACACGACTCCTTTCTTATATTTTTATCAGGCATGCAAAACTACAAAATCCAGTTTGGCGATCCTGTGATGTAACGGGACGGCCTTTGCAAGTGCAGTGGGAACCCCAAATAGGAGGTCTTGATACGTCCCYGAACACACTGTTCCTGGTGTCCTCACGGGCAGAGCTGTCTCATAAAGGCTGCCCATCGCTGAAAGAGTTAAGAACATCTTGTCAAGGATATGCAGTTATCTGGAACTTTTGTTTATACAGAGAGGCAATAAAACATTCAGCGCCTTAGACCAGTGTAAGAAGGGTCAATACAAGCTCCAGCAGTTGTATATAAATTAACCTTTTAAGTATGGCCTAATCCATAATGATTCATTGACAGGAATTATTCCAGGAGGCTGAGCTACAACAAATTGTAGCAGTTGTAGCTAACTACAGTACCTCACAGCTGCTGAAAGCTTGGCTGCCTCTTAAGATGAGGTATCTAAGGGAACATTTTAAAAGGTTTTGACAATGTATTTCCACAATACTTGTTAGAACTAGGATGTCTCCAATGATYTTATGTTCCTGAAGTGGAATAAAAGTATGAGGAATCTGAATATATACATGAAGGATGTTTTGAAAGATTTTTGCTTTACTGTAGYGCTGACAGAATATGAAAAGGATGCTTCACTCCTACACACTGGAGTGGTCACCCAAGAGAGCTCATTTCTTCCCTTCACTAGGATTTAGCCAGGATAGTGCAATGAGCGTTTGAGCTGAGAAGCCTGCAGCGTATTTGCAATTGTCAGAATTAAAAGTGAAGGAAGACAAAACAACCTCTCCACTCCCACCCTCTGTCAAACATGCCTAATGAATAGCTCTACATGCGCTGTATCAGAAACCCCAAACGTTGACGGGGACGCGAGGCACTAATTTGTTAGTTATCATATCTGACAAATTGTCATCATGGTTCCACTCCTTCAGAGGGTGTTGTGCGTGTGACCCGGGGAATGGCTCTCAGGCTTGAGCTAATGGGTGTACAACTTGGAACAGAAGATGATGTGCCAAGATGGGAACCACAGAGTGGGCTGCCAAAAAAGAACAGTATAATTATCTGTGCATAATTCACGGCCGGAGAATAAGCTTTCCTCCAAAGTTGTCTGCTGTAGAGCTGTACCAGATTCATGGCTTTTTCAGCGAGTATTCACAAAGTAGTGACAATCTGTGCAGAAATGTTCACTTCTCCAAACTTTTTTTTTCTATTGGACTAAAATAGACATTTCTATAGCACTCTTTGCTCTCAGGACTGGTCTGTTAAGACAAGTGATGACTCACAGATGTATATTCTTACTTTCTTGGATAGTTATCTCTCCCCTCACCCCACCTAATCCCTTCACCGATGGGATTTAAAAAAAAAAACTCTGCAAGGAAAAGCACTAAAAATACAAACTATTGCAAGAGTATTGGCTCACTGAATCTTCAGAGTTGCTGCTGTACTGTGACAACAGTGGTCCTAGTTCTCAGAATCTCAGGACAAACACTCAGACAACATGAGCCAAAGGAAAATTTCCTTTAATTCTTAGCACTTTCAGGCAACACAACTTGCCAGTTCAGGTTCTGTTCAGCGGATGGCAAGGTATGAATGCACCTGTGAGAGTGCACATATATAGCCCACTGCTCTTTCAGTTATTATTGGACTGTATGAGGGTTATTTGGTTCTTTTACCCTTATCGGAGATACCACTTTTTCATCACTGTTACGGAAGACGGATATTTTTTCTCAGCAATAAGTAAAGACTCATTTTCCAAACTGTGTTCCTTTTCTTGAAGGAGATTCAGATTCCAAAAGAGAAAGCTCAGGAAATTCCTTAGCTAGTAAGTCCTTCTGGAGGAGATCAGGGTGAAGGACTGAATGTCCTATAAAGGCTATTCTGAATGGGAGGGAGAAGGCTCTTACAGAAAGGCAAAGGAGATGGAAAATGTTCCCATAATTGCTGGCAAGGAAGATGCAGATTTTGCTTGGGCACATTTCTCTTTGAAAGCTGATCCTGTTTTGTAAGGGTAGACAAGGAAGAGTTGCCAAATTCGTAGGACAACGAAGTTTGGAAAGCGCTGGCAAAATATGTGGAATTGGATTAAATTTGACAAAATGTCATATTGCTTTAAGGCTCCTCAGGGTGTCCTGAACCATTTTTGCTCCACATAGTGCAGATTTCCTGTAAAGCTTTGGCACTGCTGCCTGCGTCCCGAGCTGCTCGAAAATGTTGCTGCGGCTGTGCCATAGGGCCGAGCCATAGGGACCCGGTCTCACAGGTATTTTCCCAAAGAATCGGTGCTGATCTCCCTCTGGTCTATGTGTAAGAACCCCCCCAGGGAAAGTCCTGGTGTTGTAGGGAGCTTGTGGGCATGTGCATGGGGTCTGTGCCGTCCAGGGGTGCTTGGGCAAAGCTCACCGGGTCCAGCTGGAGGCCGGAGGGGGTAGTGCTAAGTGGATGCGAGAGTTTGGATCTGGAAGCAATGTAAAGCACAAATGTGCTTCCAGGCCCCGACTAGCTAGTTCAGGGGTTGGTTGTGTGGGATGACRCTTGCGCACTTGTGGCGTAAGCCCACCCTGTGTCACTACCTTGTCTTCTGTTACTTTGATGATTTATTAGAGAAAG
>JASVER010000027.1:8096249-8122086 GCA_030449065.1 Oceanodroma leucorhoa | reverse complement strand
GGCCGCCAACCGGATTTGACTCCATTCACCACAACTCTCTGTTGTGGTCTTCTGTTACTTTGATGATTTATTATTTATGTGTCTTCTGTTACTTTGATGATTTATTAGAGAAAGATGTCCTGGTTCTGGCAGAGCGCTTCAGTCAGTGGGATAGTTTATAATTTTAAGCACATGCTTAATTGCTTTGCTGGATTGGGGGGCAGCTTTCTTGGTGGATACTGCAAGTCTTTCACTTTCTGGGAATGCTCTTGGAAGGAGGAAACAAAAACATTTCCTCTATAAATGTTTGTGGAAAATTAATAAAAATGTATGAATATGCAATGAAAATGAATTTCAACTTCTTTATCGTGTTCACCAAACAACTCAACATAGCAATAAGGACTTAACACTTACACGAACAGTGAGGGATGAGCTCTGCAGCCTATTAACCTGAGTGAGGAGACCTTGGGGTA
Organism: Oceanodroma leucorhoa; assembly: GCA_030449065.1. Lineage (NCBI taxonomy): Eukaryota > Metazoa > Chordata > Aves > Procellariiformes > Oceanodroma > Oceanodroma leucorhoa. The sequence goes on along the minus strand of JASVER010000027.1, from coordinate 8,121,634 downwards.
TGGACATGTCCTGCAGTTTGCACTCATATGTGTCTTTGTCAGAYTGACCAGTTGCCCAGAAGGCATCAGACTGGTGCTACGTGGGGGGTGTCTCCTGGAAACGCCCCAGGGACAGGTTGGTGCCACACCTGAGGCTGCTCTGCTGGTAACCAGATGACTTCAGTTTCCAGAGATCTCAACCTGAGAGCTTTCATCAGCATTGCATTCACTGAGAAGAAATTACAAAAAAAAGAAATCATAAAAAAGTACTGGAAAATCAGGTGCATACATGTAACCAGCCCCAGCATTGATCTAACGTAAATGGTAGCACTTATGAGGCAGATAATTCAGCTTCTCATTGATCTTGGCAGTACTAGTAGGGGGCAATATTTACATTTGGTTGAATTGCTCTTGGACAAATTTTCTCCACAGTATTAAATACAAAGAAGCCTTCCATTAACACCAGGAGAGCAGGGCTTTTCATTCATCTATTTTTTTCATCTATTTTTTTCATCTATTTTTAAAAAAATACATGGCCTCGTTCTCTATTCTGTTGCTGGTCTTATACTGGGATAGCTGCACTGAGTCAGGGAAGTAGCAACTACATCAAAGGCTGCAGCAGAGAAGAGTTGGACCCTGAATATTTGCAGCAAACAGCAGAAAGAGTTTTCTTCTTTTTTAAGTACAAAAGAACAAGGAATTATTATCCTCCTTCTCCCAGCAAAACAGAGCAAAATCAATATTCTTCCCTGGGTCATTTCTCTAAGCTTCCTTCTTTCCCAAACACTCTCACCTTATGTTATCTCCATTCTGGAGATATTCTGCTCCTTTTACGAAGGAAAGAGGGAAACAGGCATTTTGGGGGGAGTAATTATTTGGATGCATTTTAGGCTGAGATGAATTGCACCGGAAGGTGCCTGTTTCTCTCCAGGTATGACAGAGTTCAAACCCTGCAAATGTGTATGTGTGACTGTACAAGTCCTGCCCATTGCATCTGGGCAGTCCCATCATGTCTGGCCAGTTTTATCCTGCTGTCTGGTAAAGATCTTGGCCCGTTATTGTGTTCAAGCAGGGAACAAAAGAGCAAAGGAGTCGCTGTCCCTGCATGTCCCAACCCACCACTCTGGAGCAGCTCAGGGTACTGTGACTGCCCATGCCCTGCTGGACACTTCCAGCTGCCTCCTGGGAACACGGCAGGGAGACACGAGTTGCAGGACAGAAGAGTTTATCGGCACCAGGAAGCCAGTGTCTGCGGCATATCAGCATGAACAAAGATATTGTCTTAATAGAGAGCCACACCTAGAAGTATTACAGTCCTCCCATGGGATCACACAGCATGTGGTACATGAACCCAGGTAGTGAACCCATAGCACGCAAGGAAGAGCAAGTTTATAGAGCTGCAGCTAGAAAGAGAGCAAACAAGTAACATGAAGGGAGACAAAAAAACCCCATACAGTAGCAGGGAAGCCAGAACCAAGTCTGTGTGCAGAGCTGACCATGAGAGATAAAGATGAGAAAATGAAGGTAAAGATTTTTACTGTCTCACTGGGAATTAAAGGACAAGAAGCAAGTGAGATGCTGTTGCCAGGAATAATGCCTGAAACACTGGAATAGCTGATAAAGGTGTTTGATTAGAATCATGACCCTGCAGACAGAATGAGACTCTGGAGAAATTGTATCTTTTACCCCACCCCAAGAAGCAGGAGCTGAGATAGACACCTGCCTTGCAGAGCTGCAAAATCTATAGCTCTGGAGATGTTAAACACTCCCTAAATGGAGCCAAGATCATCTGTAGGACACAAGTCCCTCTTACAGAAGGGTATAAAAGGAGGAGATCTAGCCCTAGAGAAACACCTCCAGATAGCAAGGGAACAGCTAGCTATCCCAGGAAAAGGTCAAACCAGCACAGCAAAGGAAGGCAGCGAGCGGGAGGGAACAGCCTACCAATAACACAGGCAGCAGAGGCCAGTGTAGGAGCTCTGTATGAAACGACAAGAAAGGCTGAAAGAAAAATGCCTGGCAAGGGCAAAGATGCAAGAGAGGTAGAGAAAAAAAATGTTTGCCTCAATCCTGCAACTCCCTGGGGAATTAAAAAGTGGAATGCCTTTCAGATACCCGCCGCATGGCTCCAACAGCAGGAGGGACCTTCGGGCTCCACACACCCAGCAGAGCATGGCCACCAGCCTCCGGGACCTGCATCTGCCTTTACATCAACAGCCAGGTCAGAGCCAGCTGGGTCACGAAGCTGTGATGTCGTTGAAAGAAGCAATAAGCAGCAATTCTAACCTGGAGAAATGTGACCACATCATGGTGATGTACAATAAAACCACCTTGAGGTCAATGGGCAATGCAGGCTGTTGATAACAAATCCATGAAACGAGATGTTATCGCTSAAAGTTTATAACAGTTGACATTCAAGATCACCACCCAGGGCAGAGCACCGGGGCAGTGTGTGGCCTCACTCCGGTCACAGTACAAACCCTCGGTGCCCTCCGTTTGTATAAGGAGACAGACAGTCTCTGTGGGCCACGTCCAGGATTTGAACAGGACTAAAGGGCATAGCTCTGTGCCCTGTGCCATGTCAGAAAAGATAACATCGCCCAGAGAATCTGGCCAAGACACTGTCTGCATTGTGATCAGAGACCTCCTGACTGTATGTCCCTGTGCACCATGTATAAAGGTAAAGGGGGGATAAAATATTCTACCCTGACCTGGTAGCTTTGGGCACTCATTTTTGGACATCTCTGAATGCCTACACATGGTAACAGACAGAGGTGAATCAGGTCCAGAGCTTCTATGTTCCTGTTTCAGAAAGTGCGTTATATACTTTATAATAGATCTTATGCTGCTAATTTATATAATCATCAAAAATTATTTCTTCAGCTTGTATATTTAAGAGATGGCTAAATTTGTGGTTCGCCTACTGTGCCAAGAGCCTGGCATGTGGCCACGTGCTTTCACACATCTCCTTGCAGACTATGGGGTCGAATTCGAAAACCAGTGGTACCATCCTACCGCTGAAGCAATTCCGTCTACACAAGCTCAAATGCAATCACAGTGGGACCATCCTTGTTTGGCATCAGGATGTATAAATATCTGACACTTCCTATGCAGGTATCTATCTATCTCAAAGTAACTGTCATGCTAGAATTATCAATAAAAGAAAGATAACTTACACAATAATCATCACTTCCTGACAGCTGAAATTTCAGAGGAATCAGCTCTGCCCTTCTTTTAATGAAAATGAGTAACAAAACCTTACCTGTGTAAAGTTTGTCTCTCACTCTCAAAATAGCTCAGCTGACCTGTGTTAAAGACTGTGTAAGAATTGTTGAGAAATAACAGGAGAGGAATAGGCAAAGATTTTAAGCTGGACATTCTCTCCAATAGACATGACAGCACAGATGACCTAGTTTTAAAACACGGCCTTGTTGAACATCTGCTTTTTTATTCCAATATGTACTAGGTAAAGCATAAAACATATATTTAAATGTGTATTTCTTTTGTAAATACAGTTTTTGAAGCACAACTTGAGATAAGACATCTGTGCAACAACTGTAGATAAAAATACAGTATTTAATTCTCTTTGAAAAGTTATGCTTTACAATATTCTTCAATGGGGAGTTGTGGATTTTTTGTGCTGGTAAGGCACAAGCAAGATCCAAGAAGACAATCCCTTGCAGAAAGTGCTACTCAGCACAAATCAGTTTGTTGTGTACTGAGGATAGTCACTTCATTCTGCTCTAAGTAATATTTAAGCTAGAATCTAAGGGGGGGAAAAAGAGAAGTTTGTTAAGCTGGATGGTGATGCTGATAGTGGTTGTTACTAAGCGCACCTGCCTCTCATGAGTCCCAGCCTCATGCTCTGGCCAGCAGGATTTTGAAAGGTATACGAGTCCCTTAAAAATGTAATTAACACCTCAGTGGAGCCTTCAAAGGGCAGAAGTTCCTGGTTGATATCAATAGATATGAATAGAAACAGAAAAATACTGGGCATCCTCTGGTTTGAAGTGAAGTGGAGATAATAACCAAAGGAGAGGGAGGACAAGGGTAAATACAGTGAAACCACCAGGATGGGAGACAGCAGTGATAAGGATAGGGGAGCTCTGCAGTGATGTGGCAATTCCCTTAGCCTGTGGCAGGAACATCTCTCACTGATTAGAGCTAATTAAGGAGGACGAGGCTTGAGCCTTTTTATCCTCCTCAGTAAATCTGCCTTTGATGCAGACTGGTTATAGCACAGTTCAGGTTCTAAAATGGGTGTTGAATGTCCTTCCTTCACCAGTCCATTTAAATAAACACAAGCAGCTCTCTAGGTCTGCTATGCACAATAAATCTATTTTGGTTCCTGATGACTGATTTCTTTGGCTCTGTGAACGAGGTGAGAACACCAGTTTTGTTTCTTTTTAGCACTGTAAAGGAATTCTTGTGTAATTTTGTGAGTGCTGGAAAAAGTTTAGAAAAGTGGTAAGGAGGTGATTTGGATTCTGGATTCTGCATCTTTTATTGAGGGACCACAACTGATTTATTGGTTAGAAAGTTCAGAAATTTCATGACCAGAAATTGGGAACAACCAGTATTGGGAAAAGGATTCAGTTATCTGTCCTAGCATACATGAGTTAGTGAGATCAGATGGTTGGAAGCTGAAGCTGGACAAATTCAGGTTGGCAATAAGGTGCATTGGCTTTTTAATAGGGGAAGAAACATCTTATGGAAACAATTCACTTAGGGTTGTTGCGGACTTGTCCTTAAGTCAAGATTGGGTGGCTTTCTACAATTCAAATGGGAGCTGTGGGTTTGGTTGCTCGAAAGCCTGGGTGAGGTTCTGCTGCCTGCGTTATGCAAGTGGCCTCTAGCCTTCAAACCAACTAATCCAAGCACTCCAGAGCAATGGGCAGATCTCTGAAAGTTGAAAGGGTTGAACTGCACATGCCCCAGAGACATGTGATTTGAATATCAAACGTCCCAAATGGCCACAGAACGAGCCTCCTTGGGGAATCTAAACATTTCACCATATTCATCAGAAAAATGAAGATCTCAAGCATATGGGAATGTGCCTGTGGTGACATACGGTTAAATCTGAGTGGTACCCAGCAGCGTACAAGCGCCCGTATGCTGCGTCAGGGAGCAGCAGACACTTCTGCACAGCACCGTGCAATGCAAGCGGCTGGAGAAGCCAAAGCCAGGCCAGCCTTGGGCCTCCCATCTGCTTTCCTGCACCGAAGCTCACCCGCTGAACTCTGCAAGGTGAGATGAGTATGGCTGAAGCTTGACCTCTCAAGCGACCCATCAGGCTTTTACTGCAGTTTCATTACTGTGCTCTTAATTGCTGTGCCCCAGAAGATGGTTTCTGGTCAGCCAAAGTCCCCAAATCTGCAGGTTTCTGGCCAGCTGGGGAATGGTTTTAGGGTTCATACTCCCAAAAGCACATGAAGCCTGAGCTGATACAGCCTGAAGCAAGATGGTACCCACAGGCATTTGGGATTCATGAGGTAATCCTGAGTGCTGTGTATGTGACTGAAGAAGCATTTGCTGTTTTAGTTCCTTTTATTGTGTTAGTAAAGTGTCCTTTTTTTCTCTGGAATGCCGAGCCTTTTGGTTGGCACAGTTTGGGCTTTTGGCACATTTCATTTTTTTTTTTTTCCCCTCTGCAGTTAGGAAAAGCTCTTTTTTTAACTGTGAACTTTTTTTCATGAAAAAAATGCCCAAATCTTAATAAAATCTGAAGGTGGCAGCAATGAAACAGTAGCAAGGCTATGGCTACAGCTTCTAGGGCAGCTTTGTGTCATATGATGAAGAGATCCCCAACCCACTGCTAAGCTGAGTTTGTGAGGTCTCACRACTCTGCAGTTTGGGTCTGGAAAGGTCTGTGGCTGAGGGGGTAAGCCTTGCCTCCCCAGCAGGACTGTCCGGCCCTGCATTGGGAAGAGCGGTGCTTGTCCACCACGGCTGCCTACAGGCAGAAGCTGCCTGTGCAGAGCCCACAGGCATGTCCAGCCTTTGTCAGCATGTTTGAATGTCCTTCTGCAAACATGAGGGAGATGTGTATATAGAGGTGAGAGTATTTGCAAGTTTCGTCTGTGGAAAGTTGATGTACAACGAGGCTTTTAGGCACGATGGTTTTACTGTGTTCATATTTTATATCCTTCATAATATCAGCAGAACATATCACGCTGGAACTGTAAATTGATTTGCATGGGTTGGTCATCTCAGAACAATGTCCAGCCCGCAGCAAACAGATATGCTGTACTTAGGTTCGGAGATAAGGCGTCTCTTGGTTTGTCAGAGTGGTAAAAGTATTATCACCGGTGTTACCTGCGGTCCAGAGCACCCCACCTCCCCTCCTGCTAGTCCTATGGCTCCTCCTCTGACTTTCCCACAGCCAAAGGGAAGTGTGGAAAAGTTCAGCAAAGTTCACCCACCACCACCAGGAACTGCCCGAGCAGCGTGGCCAYGGTAGAGGGTAATAAAGCAACTGCTGTCGCTATGAGTGACCAGCACGGCGTTAACCACAGTGAAACCCACCCTGAAGAATGTGTCTGTGAGGTTTCATCCTGAAAAAGGGCACAGAACAGTTCAATATCCCAGCGAGGTGCTGCAGAGGACAGGGGACAGTAGGTCCAAGTGCCTCAAGGAGGCTGTTTGAGATTCCCTTCCAGATTGTCCGATAAATCGCAGGCGTGGCAGCAACAACAGCCTTGGTGGGGTCTTTGTGAGGGGAGAACACCCGTCAGCTGCCTAACGCTTGCGTCCTCAACCGCAGCGAGTCCAGAAGGCGCCCGAGCGCTCTGGCTGCGGTGCTAGCGCCTGACTTCCCCCAATTAGTTGCGTGATGGTCGGTGGGACAGGAGGCTGAGGGGGTGAGCAGGTCTTCCTGGACAGCACGGTGGGGGATGATTAGGCAGGGACTGGCAGCRTGCTCCTGCTGCTGCTACTGCTACCGTACGGTGCTTCACAGAGGGGATGCAGAGGCGTAGCAGGCAAGCAGCAGGAGAGTAGGATGCCACATGGCGAGGAGGAGGAAAAGAAAGAGGTGGAGGAGTAGGCAGAAGGGAGATTCAGTTTAACATGGCATGCCAGGCCTCCACTGCTGCTTCCCTCCCTCAGGCCTGCTCATCATGAATTTAATTTGCGCATGGGGTGAGGGGGATTTTGTTGGCATTGTTTTATTCTTATTCGATGTGCTCATTTGCATGGCAAACACTGGTAGTGTGCTCATCGCTGTGCATATAGGCAAAYGTGGCCTTGGGTGTACTTTAGTCTAAGGCCCTGGTTCTGCAAACACATGAATAATCTAAAAAGCAAGAGGACTTAGTAATATACTTAAAATGACACCTGCTTTTGTCTTCATCTCTCTTTCCTTCCCCCTCCCAATATACTTTTGCTTCTGGATAGCTAATTTGAGCTCAGTATCTAAATTAAAATTTGATACAGAAAAGATAGTGATTTTTAAAAAAAAAATCTCAATTTAGAGGCTGACCTCATCTACATATATTTAGTAAAACAAATCATATCCACTTGTGCCTTGTCCCAGCTAAGACTCAATGTAAGACACCTTCTCTAGGAGGAAAGGCTCAGGAAGGGTCAGGCTTCGAATGGTGGTTGATAGGCAAGGGCATTGCCATTTGGAAAGTTTTGTCTTAACCTGACTCAGAGGAATTTAGGTATGTGCTTCGATACATGTTTGTTTGCTTTGCTTATGGGCATTAACTTGATCTCTTTAAAAATCATATTTGGGAAAGCATCTATTGGATTTTTGAGCAATTTAATGGAAGGCAGTGCAATTGCCTGTAATTCTGAAGGAGGATCAGAAAATTCACAATAGTTAGAATGAGCATATATATATATACACACATATATATGTTTAAAAAATAGATTTCAAAAAACATTCCTGGGTTTTGGTGTGGAGGCTCCGAGCAGCAGCAGACAGCTCCCTCTTCTCAGTAGCTGCAACATCATTACACAAAAATACAGAGACGCTGGAGCCACTATTCAAATGTAGCCCCTCAACTTTGTGACCACAAGTGGGTTCTATTTTGGTCCTTGCTTTTGAGGCTGCTTTTGATGAAGGGATCAGAGTTTTTCAGCTCCCTGCCATTACATGTTGCTGTTGACCTCTACCTGCTTCTAGCTTTTAGAACTTTGTTTCCATTTCCATTTCTTTAGTGTGAAGGTTGGGGATGGGAATCTGTATTTTTAAAACCTTGGTGCCAACTGCTGTGTGCTGTTGTACTGTGGCTGACTTTTACCTCCCTTATATTTTCTCTTGTGTTATTAGATCTGAATTGTCCAAAGTATCTGCTGGAATATAGCCTCTGGACCCACATATCCAGGTGACCTGGGATATAAACCGTTGTACGGCAAACCCTGACTTCATCAAGTTGGCAACAGAGCCTCAAGAATTATTTAGGCATCTAACGACCACTGACTTTGGTAGCAGGTAAGCCTGAAACTGAGAATCTGTGCATTAGTTTTTCTGTGGTTCGATGTATCCCCTTCAGAATCAGTCTTTTGTAGACTGCGTTTTTCTTCCCTTCTCTTTGAGCAGACCGTGGCTTTTGGATATCCCTGCGCTGTTGTTGCATGATCCCCGGACATTTCCTGTGGGCTGTCATAAATCTTCAGTCCTCTTGTATTTCACGTCATCTTCAGGCAGCCTGGGTTACAGCCCGGGCCGAGGGGAAGCCAGCAAGGGAGTGAGACCCTGCAGTCACTGGGCATCTGCAAATTCAAGGGTGTGGGGGGACAGGCACAAGCCTCGAGTACAATCGACATAGGACATCGGGGGGAACTTACTCCAACTGACCCTCTTCTTGTAAGCTCAGTAGCCTAATACTGAGTAATGACATGCCATTTTAATATTGCTATTGTTGAAAAAGAGAGGTAGTGATGCTATTGGGAGGTGGATTTTTAGCAGCTAAGAGAACTGGCTTTTAGCCTTTGTAATCTTGCATTTTTGCTTCTGTCCCACAGCTTGGCTGGGTAACCTTTCAAGGTTATGGCAACACCTTTTATGCCTCCTTTTGCTCATCACTAGAAGTATTCCAATTGTTATCCACCTTTATGAATCACCTGGAGATGCAAGTGAGACATAAATGCAAAAATAATATTATTGGTATTGTATTATTATTTTTCCCAAGGAAATCGCTGTTTTCCACAAAGCAGAGCACATGATTTCTTGTTTATTGTGTAATAATAGCTTTGCGTTGTGATGGTAAGTAGGACACAGATACAGCTTTTCAGTGATGTACAGTACTCTTTCTTATCTTTAATTAAATGCTATTCCCTTGTATTGGAACATATTCTGTGATTACACATGTTTACAGTCTCTAAGTAACTTACCATCAAATACACTAATGAAAATCAGTGCCCCAAAGCAACTTGTGCCTTTTGTCCTGTACTATCCCACACCTCTCTCATTTTTTGTTTTTTTTATTATTACTTCCAGTTTCCATTTTAAAAATTAAAGGGTTGAATTAAACACTTTCGTATGAATTTCCTCCAACCATCTCTGCTTTTGATCTAGGGACATGTACCTATCTAGCTCTCTGCCCTTCCCCAGAACAGTAACCCCTGGGGACACCATAGAGCATAGAGATGATACAATTTAATAAAGTCACAATAAAACATCCAAGGCCTTTCATACTTTTTCACTTTCTTTAACTCAATTTATTTTTCATTTCATGGACAGAGATTTAGTCCTGGTATTAGTTTATGATTTTGCTGAAAGAATTACCGAACACATACAAAAAGGAAATATTATTTTTATTATTTATTTTGTGCCATGTATACCATAGGAAAAAAAAAAAGAGTTGAAATCACTTCAGTACCGCTGTGTTTTTCATTACAAAGTTATTACATATAGAAATTACTCCAAATTATCTGAAATGAATGGAAATTATGAGGTTTAAATTCCCCAGGTTACTGCAAGCACAGCACTGGAAATTTATTTTGTCATCTTGCTGAACATAATTGCTACAACAAAATTTCTTCCATTTTACAACCACAGCATAACTTATTTATACCAGTGTTGTTGTAATTTKACATCAATAAGTTGCATGGGAAGGAGTACACAGGTGGTAATTGAAAACAATAATTTGTAGTGGGGTCCAGGTGGAACAGTTGGCTCAGAAAAGACTTCATTTGCTGCTCCGTAAATGCTTCGCGTTTCTGTGGCCTTTGACTAGGGTGCTATCAAACCTCTGGTCCACCCAGTGCCGAGGTGGCCCGATCATCCTAAATTACATTCCAAAGTGTCAGCGGAGGTGAGAGGAGTGATCTATCACTGTGGCACTGACCTGCAGCTCACACGCAGAAGCAAAACCGCGGTGCCTGGGGAGAAGGCGAAATCAAAACTGGGAAAGTGGCAAGCACGAACCCGGAGCCAGGAGCTGCATCCTTGAAGGAACCGAGGTGGAAGGAAACACAACCCGGGTCTGGGGCGTGTGTGCGTGTGTGTGCACACGTGTGCTCTTGGCCCGGTACGGCCAATTCCGCTGTTGCCCCTGGCTTTTCAGCTCAACCACCTTCAATGAGCGTGGCGATACATTGTCATTTGTTTGTCGAAGGGAATGCTGTTATTTGATAATTTTCAATTAAGATGTGAGTAGTTGCCTGAGACACGAGCAATGACGTTCACATTCATACTTTGCTCCTCTCTTTATGAACAGGAATGTGTAATTTGGGTGCAATACACAAGCACTCCCAGGCCAGGCATCCGCACTTCTCCGATCCGTAATTGTCAACAGGAATAATGAAACTGCAGAGGCTAGTACTGAATCCAGAAACTGATGAATTTCCCTGTTTGAGGTCTGTTGCCCAAGTTAAAATAATAAAAATAATAACAATAACAACGCTAATAGGTTACAATGGATATACCCGATTTAAATAAAATAAAGTAGGAAGAACATAGAGGAATAAAGAACAAGAATGAATGAGGTGCTGTTCTCTTCTGACGTTCAGATTTGGATTTTCATGATTCACAAGAGACAGGCTGGAACGTTTCTGTCATGAGTTCAAGCTGGAGATTTCATTGCCACGTTCAGAGCTTAGAGGCTTTTGTTATTTTAAACAATCCAAAGATTTCAAATCCCCTTAAAATCATCTGAGAAGGGGAAAGGAAGAAATTGGTTGAAACTTGCGCTTGAAAGCAGTGGAGAGCTGTATGGATCCCAAATTTCAGGTTGTAAAAGTTCTGAGGAACACCTATGGAGGAGGGGTTCTTTGCCCCCTCCACATGCAAACTGAGTTGCACATGAATCTCTAGAGAGAGACAATGTTATGCATTTCCATAATGGAGAAAGTTTTAAAAGTACCTCTTCAGACAAAAATATCTCTCAATATCTAGGAGTTTTTCAGGGATTTCTTTTTTTTACAGCAAAACTAGTGCTGGTTCACAAAACTCAGCTTATTGCACCAAGCAATGATGGCATTTGTTTTCCAAAGACACAAACAATCCTTGGATTGAATTCGTTAGGGAGTATGTGCCAGCCTTTTTTAAAAAAGCCTCCCCAGCAACAGTGGATTTTGCCCATCTTCTTTCCATTTTTTTTGGTAAATAACAACCCTAAAGCAGGTGTTACGGGGATGCCTGAATGGCATCCTTAGTGGGACAGAGCATATATAGCAGATGGGGTGCTTGATTCCTATTTACTTTGGATGCTTGTAAAGCATGTTCCTCTCTACCTTTGCCTGTTGGCGTGTGCACGCAGAGGCAGGTGGTTGGTTGCAGGATGAGAGAGGGTGCTGGAGAGAATTGTTATCTGACTTTCAGAGAGACCCTCAAGTTACAAATGTAGAGGCAAGTCTTGCTCTCCCTGCAGTCCCTGAGGGTCCTGCAAGTGATTTCAGTGGGGACACAACTGAATCTCTCCTGTCAGAAAGTCTGAAGCTTAAACAGACCCAATTCTGCCTTTAGGAATGTATCTTTAAACTGAAGAAGGAAAACAGGGCCCAATCCTGCATTTTATTGGATTTAAAAAAAAAAATATCTGTGTTTTTCTTCTSCTTTTGCTTGCTGGTTCAATGATTTTTGGGGGGTGGGGGGAGAGGTATTGTTTTGATTTTATTTTAATCAAAAAAAGCTGAGGGAGAAAACTGGGCCCCAGCATTTTGACTGTTGTAGAGTACGTTTAACAGTTGGAAAGAGTTGGAAAAACAAGGGACTCTGCAGGGAAAAAAAAAAMCCACAAAAAAACCACCCAAAAGAACCCCCACAGACCATTGACTAAGCAGGGGACTCCAGGGAAGATTTAGAATGTAAATGTTGAGAAAATCTCATTTTCTAAATTCACTCMTGGAAACATCAGCAAGTGACAGCCACCAAAAATAAGGAGACACCAAATGTCTTGAAAACACCGCAAAATCTGGATCACTTTTGCCTCTCTCCAAAAAGTCTTGGGAATGGGGCAGAGGATAACACATTATCCTCTTAAGCCTTCATTTCACTGCACCCTCAAATGTACCAGTGTCACGGAAAAGAAAATCAAGTGAATAAATGTTGCAATTTTTATAGATTTGAATAGATAACAAGAACAATTTTACTGTTTGCCATAAATGAAAAACCCCACCAAATCATTCCTCTGATTGAGGTTCTGAAGCTCTGTTTATGGCTGCAAAGTGATTTGATACAAAAAAAATTACACATTTTGAGTTATTATATCACCCAGAAATTTGATGCCACTTAACTATGTAATTTTCAGAAATGATATGAAACCACTGCAGAAAAATATTCAGGGAAGCCCAAAAGACCTCTGTTGTGGTTTAACCCAGCAGGCAGCTAAACACCACGCAGCCGTTCGCTCACTCCCCCACAGTGGGATGGGGGAGAGAATTGGAAAAAGGTAAAACTCGCAGGCTGAGATAAAGACAATTTAATAGGACAGAAAAGGAAGGGAAAATAATAATAGTAATAATGATAAAAGAATACACAAAACAAGTGATGCACAATGCAATTGCTCACCAACTGCTGACCGATGCCCAGCCAGTTCCCGAGCAGCCGCCATGCCCTCCCTGGCCAACTCTCCCCAGTTTTTTGTTCAGCATGACATCATATGGTATGGAATATCCCTTTGGCCAGCTTGGGTCAGCTGTCCTGGCTGTGTCCCCTCCCAGCTTCTTGTGCACCTCCTCGCTGGCAGGGCAGTATGAGAAGCTGGAAAGTCCTTGACTTAGTGTAAGCACTGCTCAGCCACAACTAAAACATCAGTGTGTTATCAACATTATTCTCATCCTAAATCCAAAACACAGCACTATACCAGCTACTAGGAAGAAAACTAACTCTGCCCCCGCTGAAAACAGGAMAATATCCACCCCTTATTCTATATCATCTACATCATGCCCAGGTCCCACACTTTCCAATACATTCCAATTAATCACCACCACCTTTCCTGTCTTTTGATATATACACACAGATATCATTCCCTTAGTCTATGGGCCATCCCTTTAAAATGACCGTTGAGTTCATTCAGTCCATGACTTTGGRCTCCATCTTTAATAACAGTCCTTTAGGGCAGGAGAGATGGTGTGTGGTGTTGGATTGTTGCATGCTGAAGCCAGTTCTGGCTCTATCACCACTGCGTTTGTCTGGTTCTATCATCGCTGCACTTTGCTCGATTTCATCAAAATTCATTCTTCATTAATTTGGGTGATTCTTACTGTGATACCGTTCATATGGCATATAGCAACCATAGTCATGATGACATACAGTATTATATAGCAATTAATATCATACAATTCAAATCATTGGCTATTCTCACCCAAAATCAAATCCCATTGAGGTACACGTTGGACTTCCTCATCCTTCTGAATTATCCACCAAGTGCACCCAGGTCCTTGAGCAAAAGCAATCTCACGGATGGGTTTGCCTTTGCCTGAGGCAGGAATAACCCAGACTGTCTTCCCCAGCGTATTTTTTACGTGCACCACAGGGACTTTATCCCCTTCTACAGTACGTGAAAGTTTTGACTGGGCAGGGCCAGGTCAATTGGCAGATCCTCTAGTGTTGACTAACCAGGTGGCTTTTGCTAAATGTGTATCCCAATGTTTGGATGTCCCCCCACCCAGTGCTCTCAGTGTGGTCTTTAACAGTCCATTGTATCATTCAATTTTTCCAGAGGCTGGTGCATGATAGCGGATGTGATGTACCCACTCCATGCCATGCTCTCTGGCCCAGGTGTCTATGAGGTTGTTTTGGAAATGAGTCCTGTTGTCCGACTCAATTCTTTCTGGGGTGCCATGTCGCCATAAGACTTGTTTTTCAAGGCCCAGGGTAGCGTTCTGGGTGGTAGCATGGGGCACGGGATATGTTTCCAGCCATCCAGTGGTTCCTTCCACCATTGTAAGTACATGGCACTTGCCTTGGCAGTGGGAGTGTGATACAATCAATCTGCCAGGCCTCCCCATATTCATATTTCAGCCATCGTCCCCCATACCAGAGAAGCTTTAACCGCTTGGCTTGCTTGATTGCAGCGCATGTTCCACGTTCTTGGATAACCTGTGCAATAGCGTGCATGGTCAAGTCTACCCCTCGATCACGAGCCCATCTATATGTTGCATCTCTTCCTTGATGGCCTGAGGTGTCATAGACCCACCCAGCTATAAATCATTCACCCTTATGTTGCCAGTCCAGATCCACCTGAGCCACTTCAATCTTAGCAGCCCRACCACCTGCTGGTTGTTCTGGTGTTCTTCAGTGGCCTGACTCTTGGGTACGTGAGCATCTACGTGACATACTTTTACAACCAGGTGCTCTACCCGGGCAGCGATATTTTGCCACAATGCAGCAGCCCAGATGAGTTTGCCTCTGCATTGCCAGTTGTTCTGCTTCCATTGCTGCAACCACCCCCACAGGGCATTTGCCACCATCCATGAGTCAGTATAAAGATAAAGTACTGGCCATTTTTCTCGGTCAACAATGTCTAAAGCTACCTGGATGACCTTCATTTCTGCAAATTGGCTTGATTCACCTTCTCCTTTAGCAGTTTCTGTGACTTGTCATATAGGACTCCATATAGCAGCCTTCTACCTCTGATGCTTTCCCACAAGGCGGCAGGACCCATCAGTGAAGAGGCATATCGCTTCTCATTTTCTGGTAGTTTATTATACAGTGGGGCCTCTTCAGCACGTGTCACCTCCTCATCTGGCGATATTCTGAAATCTTTGCCTTCTGGCCAGTCCATGATCAATTCCATGATTCCTGGGTGACTGGGGTTTCCTATTTGAGCCCATTGTGTGATCAGTGCGACCCACTTACTCCACGTAGCATCGGTTGCATGATGTGTAGAGGGGACCCTCCCTTTGAACATCCAGCCCAGCACCGGCAGTCGGGGTGCCAGGAGGAGCTTTGCTTCAGTACCAACCACTTCCGAAGCAGCTCGAACCCCTTCATATGCTGCCAATATCTCTTTCTYAGTYGGAGTATAGCGGGCCTCGGATCCTCTGTATCCCCGACTCCAAAACCCCAGGGGTTGACCTCGAGTCTCCCCTGGTGCTTTCTGCCAGAGGCTCCAGGTAGGACCGTTCTCCCCGGCTGCAGTGTAGAGCACTTTCTTTACACCTTGTTCTGCCCAGACTGGCCCAAGGGCTACTGCCTGAACTATCTCCCATTGAATTTGTTCAAAAGCTTGTTGTTGCTCAGGGCCCCACTTGAAATCGTTCTTCTTCCTGGTCATTTGATAGAGAGGGCTTACAATCAGGCTGTAATCTGGAATATGCATTCTCCAAAAACCCACAATGTCTAAGAAGGCTYGTGTKTCCTTTTTGCTAGTCGGTGGAGACATGGCTGTTATTTTGTTCATCACATCCATTGGGATCTGACGATGTCCATCTTGCCACTTTATTCCTAAAAACTGGATCTCCTGTGCAGGCCCCTTGACCTTACTTTGTTTTATGGCAAAACCGGCTTTCAGCAGGATTTGGACTATTTTCTTCCCTTTCTCAAAAACCTCTTCTGCTCTGTTGCCCCATACGATGATGTCATCAATGTATTGCAGGTGTTCCGGAGCCTCACCCTGTTCCAGTGCGGTGTGGATCAGTCCATGGCAAATGGTGGGGCTGTGTTTCCACCCCTGGGGCAGCCGATTCCAGGTGTACTGGACGCCTCTCCAAGTGAAAACAGTGGCCTGCACTCTGCCGCCAAAGGGATTGAGAAGAACGCATTGGCGATATCAGTTGTGGCGTACCACTTGGCTGCCTTTGACTCCAGTTCGTATTGAAGTTCTAACATGTCCAGCATGGCAGCACTCAACGGTGGTGTGACTTCGTTCAGGCCACAGTGCACTGTTAGTCTCCACTCTCCATTGGACTTTCGCACTGGCCATATGGGACTGTTAAAGGGTGAGCGAGTCTTGCTGATCACTCCTTGGCTCTCCAGTTGACAAATCAGCTTATGGATGGGAAGCAGGGAGTCTCGGCTGGTGCGATATTGCTGCCAGTGCACTGTCATGGTAGCGATCGGCACTCGTTGTTCTTTGACCCTCAGCAACCCCACCACAGAAGGGTCTTCCAAGAGACCGGGCAAGGTAGACAACTGTTTAATTTCCTCTGTCTCCAAGGCAGCTATACCAAAAGCCCACCGGTACCCTTCTGGATCCTTGAAATACCTGCTCCTGGGGTAGTCTACGCCAAGGACGCACGGAGCCTCTGGGCCAGTCACAATGGGGTGCTTTTGCCACTCATTCCCACTTAGGCTCACTTTGGCCTCCAATACAGTCAGCTCTTGGGATCCCTCTGTCACTCCAGAAATACAGATGGGTTCTGCCCCTTTATAGCTTGGTGGCATCAGGGTACACTGTGCGCTGGTGTCTATGGAGAGCCTTATACTSCTGTGGGTCTGATGTGCCAGGCCATCRAATCCACACAGTCCAGTAAACCCAGTTGTCCCCTTGCTCCACCTCGCTGGAGGCAGGGCCCCTCCAGTCCTGGTCATAGTACTTGTTACTCACTTCTTGTAAATACGAATCACAAGTCCCTTGATTAAGATCGGAAGTACGATCAGTTCTTCTACTCTGTCTGGGGAACTGCCCATTGGAAACCAGAGCAGCAGTTTTCCTGGAAGAACCCCCTTTTGTGGCTGTTTTTCCCTGCAACTCACGTACCCGTGCCTCTAGGGTCGAGGTACCTACCTACCTACCTACCTACCTTCCATCCCACTTCCTCATGTCTTCTCCATGGGCATGCAGGTAAAACCACTGGGTGGCTCGTGGTATGTACCCACCATATCCTCTCTCTTGAGCAGAGGAACACTTATTCCTAATAGCTGAGATACTGGTCCATACAGGTGGGGAGTACAGCATATCCTCTTCAAGTTGCTGGAACTCCTGGGACAGCTTCTCCACAGCCAAGATGCAGGCCCATACAGAGGAAGAGAGACTTTCTTCGTATTGCTGGAGTTGGCCAGCCAATTCATCCACCATTTGTCGCTCTCCGTCTTTCCAGGTCATTACTGCCAATGAGTTGGTATATGACAATGACGCACTGCATACAAACTTCCACCACTTGGGTCGTGTCCACCGAACTTCATCTGGATCTTTGGATAATTGCTCGTTGTCCAGCAATTATAGTCCAGGTCACTATAAATCACCTCCAGCATGGCTAATTCCTTCAGCTACTTCGTAYCTTTCTCCATGGTGGTCCACTTGCCTGGGTAACATATAACATCTTCCTTGAAGATGCCTTTCCTTCACCCCTGACAGGAGTCGCCTCCAGAGGCTGAGGGCCTGTGCCCCTTGTCTAATCGCTTTGTCAGTGCCCCTCCCCTAGAAAGGGATCCCAGCTGCTTGGCTTCCCTCCCCTCTAATTCCAGGCTCCTGGCCCCGTTATCCCAGCATCGGAGCAGCCAGGCGACAATGTGCTCGCCTGGGCGGTGCCTGAAATCTTTTCGCATATCTCACAGCTTGCTCAGGGATAGGGATCAGGTGGTCACTGCCTCGTTTATGAGTACTGCTCTTCCTCCTCCTCTTCTTAGTAGGAGTTTCTTCCCTTACTAGATGAGCTGACTTTTGCATCCAATATTTATTCTTGTGTATAGGGGAGACTGATACTGGCATGGCTTGGTTCTCTGGTTCAGCTGCAGTGCCTGTCGCAAGGGGTGGAGTAGTCGCAGTGCCTGTCGCAAGGGGTGGACTCGTCACAGTGCCTGTTGCAGGGGTTGGAGTAGCCGCAGTGCCTGTCGCCAGGGCTGGAGTAGCTGCAGTGCCTGTTGTGGGGGTCGGAGCAGCTGCAGTGCCCGTCGCTTTGTCGTCCGACCCAGACACCTTCTCTTCCCCTTGAGGATACTGAACAGTGTTGAACAGGGCTTGGTAGGCATGGGCCAGGCCCCAGCATGTTGCAGTGATTTGTCTCTCTCTGGAGTTGCCAGGGTGACAGCATACTTTTTCCAAGTATTTTACTAGTTTTTCAGGATTCTGCACTTGTTCAGGGATGAACTTCCAAAACATTGGAGGTGCCCACTGTCCTAGGTACTTGCCGATACTGTCCCACCACCCTGCCACTCATAACTATCCAGCCTTGGGGCAGATCTCTGGGTAGTATTCTTAAATAGTTGTTTAACCTTAAACAAGACCTGAAACACATTCAGGAGACATAGCAATAGGAACATGATGGTTTGAACATCCCAAGGATATTCAAAATTATCAAGAGCTATTGCAACCASTCTGGAGGAGAAGGGGAAGGTGAAGGAGTGGGGGAAATTGTCCCCGCTTGTCTCCCCCATAAATTGGCTCTCCGAGGAGAAAAGGTAAAAGAGTGTAATTATTAATAGTTTCTGAGAGATGATGGTTCCTGAAGTACAGAGATGATGGCAATGATGAGTACAAATGCCAGATTAGACTCACGACCAGTAATTTCATCATCTCATAAACCGGTGTTACACAGTACAGCAAAATGATAACCTTAATCCAGCCCCCACAGATGAYAAACAGCACAACAGGGAACATATACAGCAAGTAATGTGTTACATAACTCTGAGAATAAGCACAACAACTCTGAGAGCAAATAAATCAACATTGTGACCAGCAACTATTAACCTAATAATGAATGGTTATAACAATTTGTTTTAACATGCTCTGGTCAGATCTGTCGTTATCTCAACCCTTCAAGCCCCACGTTGGGCACCAAAAAGGACTGTTGTGGTTTAACCCAGCAGGCAGCTAAACACCACGCAGCCGTTCGCTCACTCCCCCACAGTGGGATGGGGGAGAGAATTGGAAAAAGGTAAAACTCACGGGCTGAGATAAAGACAATTTAATAGGACAGAAAAGGAAGGGAAAATAATAATAGTAATAATGATAAAAGAATACACAAAACAAGTGATGCACAATGCAATTGCTCACCAACTGCTGACCGATGCCCAGCCAGTTCCCGAGCAGCGGCCATGCCCCCCCTGGCCAACACTCCCCAGTTTTTTGTTCAGCATGACATCATATGGTATGGAATATCCCTTTGGCCAGCTTGGGTCAGCTGTCCTGGCTGTGTCCCCTCCCAGCTTCTTGTGCACCTCCTCGCTGGCAGGGCAGTATGAGAAGCTGGAAAGTCCTTGACTTAGTGTAAGCACTGCTCAGCCACAACTAAAACATCAGTGTGTTATCAACATTATTCTCATCCTAAATCCAAAACACAGCACTATACCAGCTACCAGGAAGAAAATTATTTCTATCCCAGCCAAAACCACAATAACCTCTTTTTATATTTTTTTATGGGTCTAAAATGAGAACTTGCAGAGGTCCTTGCACTGTATGTGAAGGCTGAACTACCACCTTGGGAGCTTTATTAATATGTATGTAAATATGATCTGGTTAGATTCTGTGTTTCGGTG
Source organism: Oceanodroma leucorhoa (assembly GCA_030449065.1). Classification (NCBI taxonomy): domain Eukaryota; kingdom Metazoa; phylum Chordata; class Aves; order Procellariiformes; genus Oceanodroma; species Oceanodroma leucorhoa. The sequence continues at coordinate 8,101,842 of JASVER010000027.1, read as the reverse complement.
TCTTTTCATAAGGTGGAGCGGCTAACTAAGCCAATCAGATCAACACCCTGTGTTTATTCTTTTTCTTCCCAAGCAGCAACATTTAAAGATTCAAAGAGAATGAGGACAGCAGCCTCATTTATGTCAAGATTGTCTCAAACCTCCTTCCTTCCTTCCTTCCTTCCCTCTCTTCTCCCCCCCTCCAACTCCCAGATCTGTATCAAAAACAATTTACTTCTAACTTAGCATGAGCTTTCTCAGTAAAGACTGGGAAGAAACTAAAATCACATCACACAGAATCTGCAGCTCCAATTTTTCTTCCACTGAGAAGTTATTTGAGCAAATGGGGAGAAAGTGGAAATGCATTCAAAATGTGTCTAAGTGACACATCAAGCTTATCCTCCGTGAGGATATTGGGACTTCCTCTTTGCACTGAAGCCACTGTTATTTATGTACCTATATCTGTGCCAAATTTTAGCTAAGACATTGCACGATTTAAAAAAAAAAAGAAAAGAAAGAGAAACCCAGAAGCTGAACATGTGTGCGGAGAGAGTTCTTGACTCAGCATGCCTTGTTGTATATAGGGTAAAATGGAATATTTAACATCATATTAGCTTGTTTTCCCCTATGATAAGGACGGTGTTTCTAAATGACAACTCCTCACATCCCTGGTAGAAAAGATGATTACCTTAATACAAGATATTTTGTGCATGAGAGTGCTTTTTTCCCCCTAATTTAAAACAAGGGACTATAGCACCTTTAAGGCTAGCAAAAAGCTTGTTCTCTTCTTGCAGGTTATGCTCCTGKTTTGCCTGGTTTTTTTTCTTTCTTTGGGAGATTTTTTGTTGTTGTTTTGGGTTTTTTTTGTTATGAGGAGCTGCGGCTCCAGGTTTGCAGGACGGTGGCGGGAGGCCGGCGCTGTGCCGTAGCCCCCAGGATGGCGGAGCAGGGGGGCCGGGGGGCACAGGTCCCCTTCCCCGACTGCGGGCTGCTCAGCACGGCCGCGCAGCCCGGTACAAAGCGGGGCGATGTCGGGGGCCGCCGCCCGGGACAGCCCCCGGGGACCCCGGCCCCTCTTGCGGGGCTGCTGCCACCGGCTGCGACGGGGGGGAGGGGGGGGGGAGACACAAGCGCGGGGCCAGCTGCAGATGGAGGCGGGTCGAGGGATAGGTCAAGGTTAGAAAGAGCCTGCTATTGATCTGGCTTTGAACGCGAGACAGGGAGAGCAGAGAGACTAAAGGGGGAGCTGTGAGACAAGACATTAACAGCTTTCAGTGCTAATGATCACAAGTGCCAGACAGGGGAGGAAAGAGGAGACTGAGAAATCACTTTGGAATTTTTTTTTTTTCCCCCATTGGGATGTATTTTCGGAGGAGGAGGAGGAGGCAGGCGGGGGGCTCTCCCCACGCAGCCCGGCCCGCAGCCGGCCAGGCGGTGCGGGCGGGAGGGGGCTCCGGCGGCCCTGCCGCCCGAGGCAGCCGGGGCGCCCGCCTGGTCAATCATTGCCGGCCCTTATCTCCTGCTCTCAGCGTCCACTGGAAGACACTGGTTAATCAACAGATGATGCCCAGTAACTTCCCGATAAGCCGCGCTGCGAAGGGGTGCAGCTTCCTGCAGCTCGCTGAGAAACGGCCGCAGCAGCGGCGAGCCGGACTTTGCACCCCGAGGGTGGAAAGTGACATCCTCACAACCCCCCCGTGACCGCGGCCGCAGCCCCCGGAGTGGCTCCCGGGCCGGGCCGCGCTTTGCACGGCAGGCACGGCCACACAAAGCCTCTCGGCCTCGCCAGCCGGGAGGAAAGGCGTGATCCGAGGGGGGGGGAGAGGAGTGAGGGCAGCCCCCATCCCCGCTGACCTGCCCGGGCCCCCTTCCCCGCGGGTGTGGAGGCCAGCGGAGGGGAGCCCCTTCCCTCCGCCCCCCCCCCCATCAGGCTCGGAGAACGCTGCCCCGCACGGCCAGCCCCGGGGGCACCCCCGCGGGGCCCGAGGGCCGCGGCTCCCGTCCCTCCCCTGCCTGGCCCCTGCCATCACCACGCTCATTTTTCTTTGCAGGACCCTGCAAAACAAACCAAAACACACACGGCGGAGAATCTAAACAGTTTAAACGCCGTTAAATGTCTTTCACGCGTTTGCCGAGCGTTAATAGAGGCGGAGGGCTGAGCCGGGGCAGAGGAGGGCACTGCAAGGCTGGGAGCTGGGGGGGGGCGGCAGCCCTCGGCGTACAGTCGGGCCGGGCTCCGGGGGGCCGGGGGCTGGCAGCGCCGAAATGCGAGCTGTGAGCGGGCGGGCGGGTGTGGGGAGGAAAAGGCAGCTTTGCTGGAGGAGGCGAGAGCGTTGCTGTTTAGCCAAATTCTACTCAAAGCTGATTAAGGGCACCGAGATGAATTCTGGTCCCCCCCAAGGCTCTCAAGCGATTTAATACAAAAAAAAAACCATTCATTTAACGTGGAAAATAAATGACACGACTGCAGAGCGGCTCTCCTAGCGTGCTCCGGGTGGAGGCTGGGTTTCTTGGGTTTCTGCTCCATCTGCCTTCAAGCCCCCAGCCCTCCCCCTCTCCCCATTCCACTCGCCCTGTCCAGACCTGGTGCTGAAAAGCTGTTTGCACCGAACAATTTCGTTGTCTGGGGAGAGAAGAAAAAAAATAATGGCAGGAGATGGGCTGGGAGAGCGGAGGTAGAGGGGGAAAAGTTGGTTTCCAAGAATCTCCCAAGTTAGAAGCGCACGCAGTTGTGGGCATTTACCTGCGTGTGAAATAGGAGGAAAAGGGCACTGAGATGCGGTCCCTGGGAACTTGGCGTCTCTCGATTCGTGGCTGAGATTTAATTCCTCCAAGGAAAAATCGTCTCTGCCAGGATTTTAACTGAAGGGGGGCGGGGGGGGGGGGGGAGAAGAAGGTCGGAGCGTGTGTGCGTGTGCGGCTCGGGAGTGTGTGCGCGCGTGTCCCGCTACCATCACACTTCGGGTAGGGAGAGAGGAGGGAGAAAAAAAATCCCTCTCCCCAACCCACACAGATATTTGTGTTGTTGTAAAACTGTTTGAAAGAAATGCCGGGGGAACGTGCTCGCCACCGAGGAGCTGCGGCGGCGCCCGGAGGGAAGAGCAGCCCGAGACCCCTCGGGAGCCGCCGCTCCCGGGCAGGACGGCGGGGAGCACGACCCAGCGCCCAGCCCGGACGGCGGAGACCGGCCGCCGCAATGAGTAACGGCGAGGCGGCGGCACCGGCGGGCAGCGCGCCGCCGCCTCCCGCCCGCGCCTCCCTCGGCCGCCGGCCGCGGAGCCCGGCGCGGCGCAGCGCGGCCCCCGGCAGTCGCCCCCGCCCCGAGCGCGGCCGGGCCGCCCCGCCGCCCCCGCCCGAGCCGCCCCCGCTGCGGCCGGCGCCCGGCTGGGAGAAGTTTGGCCGTGCGTGAGGATGCGGATTTATTCCTTCCCCCCCGCCTTTCCTTCGCTGCCGGCACTCCGCGTACCCGAGAAGGCAGCGCGGCACAAAGCCCGGAGCGGCTCCCGGCCCCGCGTGTGCCGTAGTTTGTGCGCGAGTGTGTGTGTGTGCGAGTGCGGGTGTGCGCGGTGTGTGCGAGTGGCGTTTCTTGTTCTCTTGCAGGGTACAATGTTAAAAAGCCACCGCTAGTCGCCCCCAGTGCTCCTACTCTCTGGGTCTTTTTGTCTCTAGTGCAGATTAAACGTCACGTCCGCACTTGAACTTGAATTTTATCCCATTGTACAGAGGCAGCCCCAGCCATAGAGAGACAGAGCGCTCCCAGAGAACCAGGACTCCGCCATCTTCACATTGCAATATATAATAGTAATAGCCAGCACCAGCCCAGCTGCACTGGGGGCTTCCTTCCTTCCAGTCCCAGTGCCAGGCGAGGGGGGAAGAGTGCAAAGTGGTGCAGGAGCACTGGCAATCCAAAAGCACCAGGGCAAAGCAGTGCCACTTGATCTGGGAAAGAGGAGACACAGTTTTGGCTACCCCTTTTCAAAAAAATTCTCTCTGTATATCTACCCAGCAAGGGTCAATCTCTGAAAAACATTTTTTTTTGGCAATTTTTGTGTGTGGGGGCAATCCCAATCCTAGTACTTTTTTTTATATTCCTGCTTTTTTTTGCTTTTTAAAATTTTTTTAATTTTTTTTTTCTTTTTTACCCTCTTGTGGAAAAGCGCACTTGCCAATTTGCCAAGCACTCTGGAAAGAGGGAAAGAGAAAAGTGTCACTGGCGGTGCATATCCTCCTAAGTTCAAGAAGAGATCTGGAAGTCCAAGTGGCAGAAGCAGTGGAGAAAAGACAGAGTGTGTGAAAGAGAGAGAAAAAAAAGAGCGAGAAAGAGCTTTTCCTGATGATGATGATGATGATGATTTTTAATTGAGAGGGGATCCCATCCAGTGCACCACAGCAGCAACAAAAAGGAGGCTTTTTTTTTATTTTTATTTTTTTTTAAAAGAAGAAGAACTCGATAAAGAAGAAGAAGAAGAAAGAGGAAAAAAAAAAGAGGAGGAGGATCGCCCCCCCAACACATCCCCCCAAACCAGTGCAGCTCTCCAGGCGATGCCAGTGTAAATGCCAGGGCAATGTCCCGTCGCAAGCAGGGAAACCCGCAGCACTTGTCACAAAGAGAGATTATCACACGTAAGTTTGAACTTGGAACCAGACCGAGCCGAAATCGAGGAGCAAAATTAGGGAAGGGGAGGCAGCGGTTGGGGGGGGGGGAGACTCCAGGAGCGACCAAAGCTGGTAAATGACTTGAGAGAGAGGGAGAGGAGAAGGGAATTAAAGAGGGGAGGGGGGTGTGTGGCTGGGGGGATGGGCTGGGGGTGGAGGGGGGGAGAAGCCCGAAGTTTGCTGTGCGTTTTTGCAGCGGTGCGGAGGTGAGGCGGGCAGGCAGGCGGCGTGGAGCGGGGAAGGCGCTGCCGGCGGGGATAGCGCGGCGCGGCGTGGGGCGGCGCGGGGCTCCCCCGGGGAGCGGGTGCGTGTGCGGGGGGCGGCGGAGCGGGGCGCTCCGCTCCGGGCCGGGCCGTGCCGTGCCAGGCCACCCCGCCGGGGCTCCGCCGCTCGACCCCGGCCCCGCTCCTCCTTCCCCGCTCCGGGGGCAGCGCGGAGCGGTGGGAAAAGTTGGCCGAGCGCCTTGCCTCGGCGTGACAGCCGGGCCGGGGGGGGCGGGCGGATCAAGGTGGGAAGCGATGGGGAAGAAACGGAGCGGCCGGGAGGGGGGGGACGGACTTAACGGGATGCACATGGAGGCGGTGGGCCGGACGGGGCAGCGCGGGCCGGCAGCGCCGGGCCCCCCAGCGCGGGGACGCGGGGCAGGTAGACGGGCAGGCTGCACCCTGCCCGCCCCAGGTGCATCGCCGGCGGGGGGAGAGAACTCTCCTCCGACGCCGGGAGGGGGGAAGGCAGGATCAGCTCGGTTGGGGCTCGAGGCAGGGCAGGGGCTGCAGAGGGGCCGGGGGAGGGCGGGGGTGTCTGTCGGTGGCGGGGGGCGCGGAGAGAGCCGCGGCGGAGGACGGGGCTGGAGGGCACCAAATGCGGGCCGGGCAGCGGCACCGGCTCGGGTGCCAGGGCAGGAGCGGAGGCTGCACTTTGCCGAAGCTCCCATTGTGAAATGAAAACACACACATAC
>JASVER010000027.1:7937821-8096194 GCA_030449065.1 Oceanodroma leucorhoa | reverse complement strand
GCATCCCCCCTCCTCCCCGTTCCCACCCCTAAAGCCCCGGGAGAGGGGCGAGCGCCTGCAGGCAGAGCCGGGGGCAGGTCCCCGCGCCGGGCGCCCCGCTCCGCTGCTCCGCCGCGCCCGTCCCCGCGGGGCTTGTGCCGCGGGGGGGTGTGGGTGGGTGTGAGGGTCGCCTCCCGAGGCGCGGGGCCCCCAGCGCTCCCCGCTGCTCCGCCGCCACCGGGGCACGGGGGGGGTGGGGGTCAGGGGGGGTCCCCATTTCTCTCCTATAGCATCGGACCCGTTTGGGGGGGCTGGTGGAAAACGCCCGGCGCGCCGAGGGTAGGTCTGGGGGGCGGAGGCCGGCATGGGGTCCCGCACCCCGCCGGGAAGGCCGGCCGGCCACCCCCCCCTCCCCCCCCCCAAGATGAGTCCGCAAGTTGCTGTGCTGCGGGGGGCGGCGGCGCGCACGGAGCCAGCCCGGGGCTGAGCCTGAGCCGCGGCGGATCCGAATATTTATGTTGAGATTTTAAAGAATTTAAATAAATAAATAAAATATTCCCCCGGCTTCTCTCCCCTCCCCTGAAAGCCAAGAATAGGAGCCATCTGCCAGGAGCATTTGGTGCTTGCGAGCTCCTCTCTTTCTTTGTTACCGGTGATAAATTTCTGTTTGTAAGATTTCCTTGGGAATCGAGATATATATGTGTATATAATTTTTCCACCTCCTGTGAGATTTTTTTTCTTTTCGTAGCGGAGGGTTGTGGGGGGACCGTTTGGCTCCCGAAATTTCAATTTCTTTCGCTCTDTCTTTCCCTTTTTTCTTTTTTTTGGTGTGCGCCTTTATTTTTTAACCCGTTCCTCCTTTCCCCCCCCTCCAGCCCATCAGCTGGCGGAACACAAATGAAGATGCATCTGGTATTCAGCTCTTTCTGGGGGGTTTGTTTTTAATTCATTGTTATTTTGGAGTCAGATTTGCATCACCATAAAAGGTGGATTCCCCCCCTGCTCAACTCCCTCCCCTTCGTTAATTGCATTTTTGTTTTTAACCATCCGGTTTGGAAAATGAGTTTCCCCTTTTTGTTGGTGGCGTCTTAATTTTTTTCCTTTTTTTTTTTTTTTTTTTTTTAAGAAAAAGCATCAACAACCTAACCCCTCTAAATCGCCCTGTGCAATTTCTCCCACTTTTTTCCTGTCTCAGTTGCGAGATGTGGGGTGTTGAAAGGGGGTGTGCGGAAAATCTGGTTTGTTGCGCACGTCTGAATTTGTTTAAAGGGGTGAAACATTTCTTTTCTCGCTGCTGTTGCTGCTGGGGGGGGAGGTGGGGTGGAGAAGAGAGCCAGGTAGGTTTGTTCTTCCAATTTGATCTCCTTTTCTGATCGCTTTACTTGAAAGTAAATAACGAGGCAGGAGAACATTAAAAGGTGCCGAGGAGCTCCGTGTACAATGGGTTTAGCGGGGAGGCTGGGGGGGAATGGAGAGCAGAGCGGTACGCAGCTTCCCTCCCTCCCCTCTTGTATTTATCTATCTCTCCATCCTGAGGAAGCTGGCGGAGAAATCAGGCTGCATACTGAACAGTGGCAGAAAAAAATGAAGGTATCCAGGGGAGGAGGGGGTGGGAGGCGGGGGGGGCTGGGGCTGGGGCTGGGGTTGGGGCTGGGGGGAGCAGGAAGCGCAGGCATTTCAGCGCACAGGCGCTGAGCCTCAGCTGCAGGCTTGCAGGAGGGGGTTTCGCAATCCCCGCACTCCTCGGGAAGGTGTCATTTGTGGGGGAAAAGCAGCCAGGGAGAGTGTCCTCTGCAAGGGGGAGTTTGGAAAGTAGCGGGCAACGGAATGGGAAACCAAAACACTTACGACAAAATAAAGCCAACCCCAAGCCAAGCCCCCGAAGCYGGGATGAATTGATACTGTTTTCTGAAATCTTGCATTTATGTCGTGTTTAGCTTGGGCTTTTTTTCCCCCCTCTCCCTTTTTGGCATCTGTCAGGAGAGTTGCATTTCAGGATGTATTGGAGGTCTGTGCCAGGCAAGGAAAGAGAGACTGGAGAGAGATGGGGAGAGAGAGAGGGAGAAGGTTTTTCTGACACTGCTCAGCTGGAGTTTATTGGGTTTCATGCTCTTGGTGTTTAGAGAAACGTTTAGATCCTGAGTGTAAGACAAACAAACAAACACAAAAAGCAGAGAGGCTGCAATGTAGTTGTGCTCCAGAGTTGCAGCGTCTCATTAGCACAGTGGTTTTTAAGACTGCAAAACGGAGTGGCCTGTTTGTCCTTGCCAGGCTCACCCAGACAGCCTCGTAATGGATGCATGTGCAGGACAAAAAGAGGGGAAACACATGGAGAGAAAAGAGCAGCCTTGGACCTTTCTTCAGTGGTGGTGGACAGAACAAACTTGGTAGCTGAGCTCACTTAAACGGGTGGACAAAGCAAAAGAGGCGATTATGTAGAGAAGGCTGAGCTGTTGAGCTGCTCTGCGCAAAGAAACGTTATTTTGGTTTGATTCAAATTGCTGATTTTCCAGCTTAAGATCTTCTTTTTTTAACTTGAGAAATCTGTTTTCAAACTAGCCCCGCATTTTGCATGTGAAGGAAATGTGAAAGGCGAGAGCATGTGAAAAGCTCGCTGATAGCAGTTTTGCAGAAGGCGGCAAAGCAAGAACATTTCTGTAGAGCAGCAGTAGATTGGGAGGGAAAGGCACAGTAAAATCATACAATTCCAGGTAGAGAGCCAGGTTTCCCCAGGACGCTCTTCAGTACCTGGTCAACAGGTTCCATAGGAAGAGTAATAATTTCCTTTATCGCTTTGTATTTGTATGTAGTCATTAAAAAGAATAATAATAAAAAAAAAACCCTACCATTTTTTGCATGTCAAAGTTTTGCAAATTGCTTCAAGGGGCTTCTCTTAAAATGCATTTAGATTTAGTGCAATTAATGCACTTTTTCCTACAGAAGAAAACCCACATCAATGTAATCAACTCTAATACAAAGAGAATGTAAGCTGTGATGAAGAATTAGAGAGGAAATTATTATTATTTTGAAGGTGGCTGACTTTTTCATAATACCGACATAGCTATGCACAGGAAAGCTTAACATGCTTTTAAAAGACGTTACATGTGTTAGCTTTAAATAGGACAGGAAAAAAAAAAGGTTGTGTGCTGTCAACTTCCAGGTTGCCTTTCATTTGAATATATTTGTATTGGACTTACAAGATTAAAAAAAAATACTGGCACATTTTCATAGTTTCTGGTCTTTTAAAATATTTTTAAAAACTGGTGCAGAGTAACTAGATTGTGGATCTAGGTTGTTTTGTCCTTTTTGGTTCATGTGCTCAGTGGCTTAAATAGATGTACAGCGGGTGAGAAATCATTTTGCATTTTTTTGCTGGTCGGCAGATGCAGAGCATATTTTGTCAGGCTTATTTAAATATTGAGAAATAAAAGTCTTCAAGATTTTACAACCTGGCTGCCTTTAATAGGAATGGTTGGAGCCCTTGTCTTGCGCAAAATGTATGTTCCTCTGCAGAACAAAGGGTTGTCTTGTGACATATTTGACAATAATTATGACTTAGAGGAGTGTGCGCTCGTAGAAGTAGTACAAATTATTGATATCAGTTACCGACTTCAGTTGACACCTCTTCAGCGGCTCTTCCCCGGGCTGAGCTTGCTGCTAGCAAATCTTTTCCCTTACAAAATGCCTCGCACAAGACTTTTGCTTCTCTTCCGCATTTCTTACCTGGATTGCTTTGCGCTCTGTGTTGTTTGTTGACGGAAAATACATTCCAAAATAAACTTTGCTGGCTTTTTTGGTTGCCTCTCAAGGCTGCCTTGTGCCGGCGGCGGGAAGTGGCGGGTGTTGACGACTAGGGGGAGCTCATAGCCTGCGTCATGGCCGGGACGGCGCCGGCCCGCGGCGCGGCTGCCGGGATGCTCTGCCCGGGGAAGTAACAGCCGCGGCTCCGGCGGCTTACGTTGCTGCGAAATGTTTTCAGTGTAAAGTTGTAGTATTGATTTTCATGCGAAGATCTATATAGCGCTGGCTGAGAGGGGCTGCGAGCAAGACAAATCTATTTTTAGCTAAATCGCGGCTGATTAATTGACTCGGGCGGACAGGAGTTTTTAATTAAAATTAGTTTTTAACAATGCCTTTTATTGTCAACATGCAATGTTTAAATTCTCAATTTGTTGTTGTCAGATAGCGATCGGGGTAATGATACCTGTATATGAGCGAGTCTCTGTGCGTGGGGGGAAAAAAACCCACGGAGATCCGTTTGTTTGTTCCAGTGGATGTAATAACACAGAGCGGGCAAGCTGGAGTTCTAGAAGGTGTTTACAGCAATAAAGCAGGCATACACGTACATAATTTGGCATTGGTTACATGTTAGAAAGCCACATGTACCCCTGCTGAGACGATTTGATATTAGATGGTTTACCGTACTTTGATCCTCAGGCCCTTATAGCAAAAAATCTCCAGTTCCTGCAAATGAAAATAAGCCTTTTTTTTTTCTAGAGAAATAAACACAAAATCACATCTGTCATGTAGAAGTTGCTGCTGAGCAGCTCACAGGCTGCTCTGCCGGGCTTGTGCTGTTCTCCGCTGCAGACGGCTTGTGCATCGTGGACGGACTTTAGCGGGACGCTTTCTTGCCCAAACGTATAATTTCGTGGCATGCACACAGGAAGCTTTGATCAATGGATGTTTATTTCACCCAACCTGAGAAATTAATCAAGTTATGGTATTGTTAACATAGCACAAGCGTCTTCTTATTTTTAGGGCGCAATATGTGGATGGAGGTTATCCCGTGACAGGAAAGCGCGCTTTATTCTAACCTGAAAGAGAAGTAAATTAGGTCAGACAAAAGATCAGGGCTGTCATCAGCTGTACAAAAACCCTTCACTCTTGGGTAGAGAGGGCCAGAAATTTATCTGATGATTTCTCTACTTCATTTAATGTTTGAATCAAGCTAGTTGGAAGCATATAGACAGCAGCCAGCTCATTTAACAGATCGGTAAGCTGAAGAGCACAGTGCCTGGGCGGCTGATGGTGTTAGTGTTCCACAGCCATGGGGAAAACCTTTCCTTCTCCCGTCCTGAAACCTCCAACTTCGCCGATTGTGGCTTTTCTTCCATTCCATSACTATTAACTTTTACCAAGAGAAACAACGATCCCCCTCTCCTCCTCCCTGTCACCTCTGCCCACCCAACGCACGCACACCCACACTCCCCTTCCTCCCACTCCCTCGTCTGCCTCCCACCCGTCCCGCTCCCCCAGGATGAAGCCTGGTGGAAAAGTCTCCCCGTGGAGACCTGCTACCCCAAAATGTCTCTCCGCCTCCTTGCCAGAGCATTTCCGTCTTTTTGGTTGCAGTTCGGTTTCTCCAGCGTTGTGTTGCAGTTGCCGGTTGAATTTGGTCTCCCCTCGGTAGCCTCCAGGGAAAGCACGCAGAAAAATAAATGGGGGCTGGGGGTTACCGCCYGCTTTAAAGTTAGCGATACTGTAAAAGCGCTTGGTGAAGCATCAGTATTGGCTGTAGACAGATTTATATATATGTATCTTTTTAACGAGGGAGGGAAAAGACATCAATAACAGTGTGCATTGATAAATGCGTGATTCATTCAGCTGCTCTTACTACAGCACCTTCCTCTCTCGTGTTTATTTACTTTCTTAAAATGTATCTGGGCAGGCTGCACACCGTTCCTCGGCACCCACGGTTCCAGCCTCAGAGGCAGTTGTGTGTTCAGCTCCTGAACATCAGTTAAATTTGCTTGCTGTCTGCCCTCCCTCCCGAAAAGCTGTTGCTTGCTCGGTACTGTAGACCCTTGCTGGAGCTTTAAGTAGCAGCTTCTTTTTTTTTCTTTTTTTTTTTTTTTTCCAAAAGATATATAAAAAATGCCTAAAGCAGGCTATTCGAAAACAAATTAAAGCAGAGGGACACACTTCATGCGTTGCAGGCACGCGCCAGTAGAAGGGGGTTAGAAGAATATCATCATTTTACTGGCAAAAGTGACACCAGATCGGGGATTTGATTAATGGTGCAGCATTCACAGGGACTTGGTTCTGTATTTTTGACATATGCAAGTCTTTTGTGTAGTTGCCTCAGTGCAAGAAATTCCGTTTTTTTTTTTTTTTTTCCTGGAGCAGCTGATAATTTGTGTGTGTGCTGGATATGCCCAAGGTACTTTCCAAAGACTAAGCACTAGACAGCACAGTATAAAAAAGGAATCCAAAGTTAGGGGAGAGGAAAAAAACACAGTGGTTTACTTAACTTTTTTATGACCCCTTTTACTAAGCCACTGGAAGAAGCCATAAATTCGCTGAATGTTATAAAGAATATGCTTCAATGAAAGTAGAAAAAAAGGCTTAAGAAAATTGTATATGAGCAACAGTGTGCCATACACAATTGAGAAACACAGTCTCTTTTGAGCCTGATATTTAAGAAAAGAACAGAGCTGTTGTGTATTTAATACATGTTCAAAACTAATTACTTAATTTTGATCATGCCTTTTAAATCCTTGGGTAAGAATCTGTGCTTCCAATATCCTTTTCTACGCCAGTTAAAAGCCTGTACCCAAATACTGCTCCTTCTCCTTTTGTGGCACCAAGTGCTTCTTTCTCTCCTTGGTTGTCGTTTAGTTTTAAATAAAACAAATGTATTCACTGGGGAACAAAGAATGCTTTTATATCACATCATCACATCCCGTTTTATCTATGGAGATTTACAGCTTCTGCAGTCTATAGAAGAGCCTATGCATTTTCCGCTCTCAAAAGCAGTAAATATTTTTTTATGAACGTATAGTTTACTTAAGAGGAGACACGCCACTCCCTTCTTTAACACTGTACATAGTTGCTGATGAAATAACATCTGACAAGTGTTGGAGATTCGCGCGAATCCTTGGATAGTCTTGGCTTTTGTTCTGTTTGGGTCCGGCATGGTTATTGTGTCGTTTTCCTTCTTTTCCCTAAACCCTGATGCATTGCCTGGCTCTTTGTGGCAGTGCTTGGGCTTGCTCTGTCTCAGGTGTGTACAGAGGGTTAACTTGCTTTCTGAAAGATTCGGGCTACTTCTGCCAAAGGCGTCTGACCTACCGGCGTTGCAGGAGAGCCCCCTAACTCGCAGCTGTGCGTGGGGCTTGCTAAGGCGTTGGAGCAGAACGGGTTCTTTCCTTCCACCCTCCCTCCACCACTGGGTCCTGCTCCCCTTGCTGTCGGTACCCCGCGGAGCGGCTCAGCGGGCTGTGCCGGGGCGGTGGGCTCCATCCCGCCGCCGCGGGCAGGTGTCAGCGGCCAGCCCGCCCCGGCCACCACCACCCGCCGGGCCGTGCTGCCCTCCGGCGCGCGGGGACGAGCTGGAGCTCGGCGGCGGGTGACCGGGCGGCGGCGGCACGGCAGCTGCACCGGCCCACGCGCGGCGGAGGTTCGCCGCTGCTCCGGCCGCCTTTGTGCACTTTGCACATGCCTGAGAGTCGCTCGGAAAGTAAGGCAGAGCTGCGGGCCTCTGTGTTTCTGGGGCTTCCCGATCAAGTTGCCTCTTTTGGCCAACTCAGCCTCAGACTTTTATTTAAAAAAATATAAAATACTCTAACAATTATTTTTCAGTCCTCAGAAAAATTAAAAATTGATGGCAGATAAGCAGTGCCTAGGACTGCTGAGTGTGATGCTGGTGCAATATGTAGGCATTAAGCTCGACTCTGCACCTTGCAGCTGCAGGGAGCTGCCAGGAGGCTCTGAAAACAGGTTATTGATAAACTTCGACGGTGAGGAGCTGCGTCGCCCGCTTTGAGCAGTGTTAGTCTTTGTGCAGCAAGGATCCTGACACCGATCTCGGCGATAACCCAGCTAGAGAGCGTGTGATCCGAGCTATTTCCGTTAAGCATGTTGATGTTACAGTAAATGTGACATGTGGGTGTTGATTGAAGGGACATTATTTTCAGGCCTGCTTTGGGCCAACACCCTGAAGAGCGAGTCACTTCTTTGTGCTCGCTCCCCAACTAGGCTGAGCTCTTTCTGGATGTGCCTTCAAGACAGCAGCGATGGTGTGCGGAGAACGGCACGCTTGCGGGAGGCTTCCCGTGCCTGGGCAGCCAGGAACTGTGCCCCCATGGCAGACCCCGGGCAGCCCCAGCTCATCCCAGAGACGGGTGGCCCCCGGGGAAGCCCGTGCTTCGCCCCCCAGGTGGGCACAAAGGCGGGCAGTGGCTGCAGTGGGGTGCCGGGGCAGGCAGGGCACCCACCCCACCATCTGCGGCGAAGGCACTGGCAGCGCTCGCCTTAACCCTCCTGTTATCGATTTGTGCAGAAACCGACCGCGGAGGGAAGGTTTCACATGCAGTGCTTTGGCCCGGCACCAAACTGATCCCTCTTCCCCCTTTCTCTGCCTCCTTTTGATACCGCAGGATGGGAAAAACAAGGAAGAGAATAGGTTGGCAACTTTCAGATCCCTTCTTACTTTGGTTCTGCAGTGCAAAAAAAATACAAGAAAATAAATTACTGCTGCCTGGACCCAGCCTCACCCAAACCCTGTGAACAAGCATCCACGGTTTCGTCCTTAGAGTCATTGGAAATGATTTTTAGTAACACAGTCTTTCTCACTATTAATGGGTACGATTTTGAGACATCTGACAGGCAGAAAGTAGTTAGCATGTGCATTCGCTTTAATACTGGGCATGAGAGTGTTGTTTGCATGGGGCACATATGCTCTAATGATGTCACCAYGCTGAAGTAGGAGCGCTGGTGGTTTTGCGACAGTGCCTTTATGGAATTAAGGAGTTTGTCCACAGTACTTTGGTGTGGTAGGCAGCCAGAGAGCTTGGAGATGCTGCTCAGAGTCCAGCTAGCAAGTGTAGAGTGTAAAATTTAGATTGTCCAGTTGCATTAATTTCATGAAGCCATTGGATAAAAACAGTGTCACTCATGTCCCCCATAGATCGCCCGGGCCCGACTCACTGTGCTCCCTCGGCAGGCAATGCCAAGACGATCCTCTTCGGAGGAATCTCTGGGTGCAGGGAAAATGCCAGGCACACCTTAACACACCTGGAAGAACCAGGGCACGAGTCCTGGCTGGAAATAGCTCGTTTGCATTTTTTTCCTTTTCCCACGTAAGGGAGATGAGATGTTTTCCATTCTCCTTTTTTGTGTGGCTTGATTTTTCCTTCTTAAAAAAAAAAATTAATTTTAAATAAATACTCGTGAGGAAACACCCTCCTCCCCCCAAACCCAGCTACCAACAAACAGCAATAAAACCACAGAGTTAAATTCAAATAATGTGAAACGACTCATTTGAAACCCACAGACACAAGTGGAGTCAGAACTTTAGATTGAGACTGGCCTAAATTGCCCCATTGGTATTAAAGGACTCCTTAAACAGCCTAAGATCTTGGCTGTTGTATTAACCAGGCATGACCCAATGCGTTATGGGCTGGACTTGGAGGCTTTTTTCTCTTTTCCTTTGTGGGTTTTAAATCTCTCCTGTAATGTTACTTGAATGTAGGTTTTTAATGGCTTAATTGAGTTGTCAATAGGAAGCCTTTTCTTTTTTTTTTTTTATTCCGAGTAAAAAAAAATGCAAATTGACATGGATAAAATGCATTTGAAGATCTATTCAGTATTTTGTTTTTCATTCTTTTATGTCTGTTTTCCATATCCCGAATAAGGGGATGTAATATAGCTTCTGCATTGTTGGGTGTACGGCTGGTCTCATGCTTGATGATTTATTAAGCTCAAATCAGAAATAGAGTCGAGTAAAAAAATCTTTTGATAGTTTGAAACTCAATTACTACTGATCATGAGGGCTCGGCGTACCAAGAAAACGAAAAGCTGATTTTTGGTAATGTGACGACTGCCAAAATATGAAGGAATACCAGATGTTATTTTAAAAAAGTGCCGTTGCAGAGTCCTTGGAAAGAGAGAGTGAGTAAGTGTAAGTGAATAGGCATATGTGGATTTAACTAATATTCAAATGAAGTGTAGAACTGAAAAGAAAGAATTCGCAACAGTTTAGCTGTTTAAACCTCCTTCATGTTTCCACAGAAGGCTGGTCAGGACCCTTATCAAACGCAGCAGTTTTGCTACGTTTTCTGAAGAGCACAATTTAATTCGCAGGCAAAAAAAAAATATCCTCACATCAAAAAGATAATAAAGTTGAGATCTGTGCTTTTCTTTTTATTTGTTATATATATATAAATGCCAAAATTCAGCCTTTGTAATTTGAGAGACAGACTTTAATCTGAAGGCTTTACAAGAATGTTAGGTGAAACTAGTAACGAGCATTTTCCCCCTCTGCCACCTTTTTTCCTTACGACCCTTGGTTCAGTTCCTGTTTTCGTGTTGTCTTTTCCAGCTCTTTGTCCCATCTCCCGCGTGTGTATCTGCGTGCCTGTGTGTACCTCTGTGCGTGGGGTTTTTTTTTAATATTTTGACAATCTGCTCCCCCTTAATAGGAATTCTTCCTAGAAATAGCGTGCACATTTCTAAAGGACCCTTTTCACTGTCCTTTTCTTTTGGCTCTAAAATGATGTATATGTAATTGGTAATTAAAGGTGCAAGCTCTCTTCAATATAAACAATATTGCTCAATGTTAGATCATTAAAGGGAACCGCAGCACTAAATAATTACCTTTTGCATCGTGACACACTGTTCGCAGGCATCCGCTCCCTTCCCAGCAGTCCCCGTTCAGCACAGGGTTATGGTTACATTTTCACTAAGGCAAGGAGGCATCTTTTCATGATATAAATTGGTGAATTAATTATGTAGTATTGTCTTCAAACTCCTTTTAAACTTAGATTAAGGGGAAAAAGGTAATTAATGGTTTTYAGAACGAGTATTGTGCGGTGTATTTGGTAAGCTTGGTGTGAGTTAGGAAACCAAAGCCTTCCCGTGCCTGTCGTCTGCTCCAGCAGGATGGTCCGTGCTCGGGCACTTCTCTGGGGTCCCAGTCCTTCTCCCGCGGCCGCTGCTGCTGCTGCTCTCTGCTTTGCTGTTAGTGAGCTTTGATGCAACTTGTAAAACAGCTGGTAGATACACTGATCAATTATTTATTCTGGAAGGCGAAAATGGGGGCAATTCTTTTTCTAAACTGCCATTTTCAAGGCTCAACCATTTTTGTTGCCAGGTAATACATTTCACCTTCTACCTCTTGTCCCTTTCCTGTGTGGTTTTTTTTTTGCAATTTGGTAAAGAATGGGACAAAACTCCTTTTGTTTTCGGCCAGGAGGAGAATCCAGATCTGGATTATAACATCTGTTTATCTCAGTCTCACTTCTTTGAGATATTTGTGTGACTTGCTTTCCCCGGGAAATCCATAAGCAAACTGCTCAGGCTAATAGAGAACATTTTTCCTCTATTCCTTTAATCCTGATTCGATTAGAGGTCTCACTCGCTGATTTACATACTGTTAGTTCCTCTGTTTTGTTCAGCCCAAATCCTATAGTCCTTGCAGAGGCAAAACAGCCTTAGGCAAAAGTCAGTGGAAATTTTGCCCGAGTAGAGACCAAGGTTTGTATGATTTGGCAGTTACACAGCAGAACAAGAGAAAACAAACCAAAAAAGCACATTTTGCCCCAGAAATGGATTGTGATCCATAATTATTTTATAATGTAAGAATTATCTTCAAAATACCCATTAAAAACGCACGCATTAATAAAACGTGTTTTATTAATTGTGAAATGAGAAGTTACTTATTTCTTAGAAACTGATGCAGGTCACTCAGAAATGCTTTCCCAGTCTTTGGAGGTAATGGTATGAAATGCATCAGGTCCGTGGGCAAGGTTTAAACAAAAAACTTTTCTTAACCTATATAGCAACTGCAGGGGTATTTGACATCAGGAAAASGAGTGGAAGATTTCAGGCTCAGCCAATATTCCAGTATGTTAAATAAGAGCCTCATTCTCTTTCCCACTGTACGCACTTTTGAAACCTCTTAACTTCGTATCCTGCTTACCTTACTCTTGCAAACAGTTTGCTGTAGTTTGTGCTAATGGGTAGTCATTTAACCTTGCCGGTATCTTTGTAATGGGACAAGGTGGTACTAATTTTGGATGCCACATGGAGCCTGATCCTGCTTGCTCCAAGCATGCAAGCACTTTTTCCCCCTCTCTGAAACAGGGGGAGAGGTTCGGGTGTGTAAGATTTCCTGGATGGGGCCTTGGCCAGATGGCTGGGAGATGTGGTGGGAATGAGAAAGTGGGATAAAAAGAGAGGAACTATTTCAGAAAGTGACTCGGGGCTCGAACGCTTGCAAAATGGCTCTTTGCTGATATCCTTGCAGCGCTGGCAGCAGTGGGAAGGAGCTGTCAGGAAAGCTATGCCAGGTCAGCCTTTCCATTTTGTTTCAGGCAGGCTTGGTTGCAAAATATATTGAAATCATTCTGGGAGAGCGGAAAAGCTGAAAAATAAAAGAAAGATCTAATCAGGCTTGGCTTCTTTGGAGGGGTGGGGGAGGCTGGGCCTCTCGTGATGCATCCTTCAGAGTCAGTGAACATTCAAAGCAATCTCTTTCTCTTCTCCCCTTGTCCCTTTCCTCCCTCTTTCTCCTTGTCCATGTAAAGCAGAGGCTGACCATGTGGAACCGGCACTCGCCGACGAGGATGAGAGCCTGGCAATAACAGAGCCGGGCGGCATCAGCATCGCCGCAGGCGGGACAGACCCCGACTTGTTAACCTGTGGACAGTGTCAGATGAACTTCCCGCTGGGAGACATCTTGGTTTTTATAGAGCACAAGAGAAAACAGTGCAATGGCACTGGTGGTGCCTGCTATGAAAAGAGCATGGATAAGAGCAGCCCTCCCCCCTCCTCACGCGCCGAGCTCAGGAAAGTGTCAGAGCCAGTGGAAATCGGGATCCAAGTCACACCCGATGAAGAAGACCGTCTTCTCACGCCTACAAAAGGAATTTGCCCCAAGCAGGAGAACATTGCAGGTACAGCATGTTTTACACTCAATCAACTGCCTAGGTAATCTTTTAACGAGAGCCCTCTAGAACGTGCCATGAAACAGAGGCTTCAGTAACAGGTCTTTATGGGAGCCATCGGTCTGGAGGATCCTCACGGCTACGCAGGGCTCAGCAGGGCTGCCCACCCCACGTTTAATTCAGTGTAGCTATTCGCACAGGGCCAGCTCCCGGAGAGAGGGGCCTCTCAATCCCCCRGGAGAGCCAAGGGGCAGCCTATACACACAGGAAAAAGCAGAAAGTTGGGGTCAGAAACCATTTCAGGAGCGTTCTTAAGCAGGTAGCAGTGGCGGAGGGGTAGGGGACTTTGGTGAGATGCTCAGTTCAGTCCAGTTCAGATGCCCTTTGTCACATGCAGACCTACKAGGAAGGACCAAATCCTGACCCCACTGAAGTCAGTGGGAAAATCCTCTTCCCACTGACTGCAGTGGGAAGAAGATTTGGTTGCAAGGCCTAAAGCAGGGGTTAATTAAGTCCTTGCTTATTCCTTCTGCTGGGGCAGATGTCAGCTTTCTGGCCTGCATTGCTGCCTGTGCCACCTGTCCTGGGTCTCTGCAGATGGCTGGAGTTGGGTGTCCATTCACATGCACACCCCAAATGGGGCTTTTAAATGAGGAGACAAGAGCACAGGCTGGCCCGGGTGAGCAAATTGCTGGCATTTCTTTTTCTAAAACTCTTGTATGTGGTGCAGTTAACATTTAACTCAGTGGACCTCCCCAGCTCAGAGGTGGGCAGGCGGGCGATGGTGTCCACCTGGGCGAGCTGCTGTGCAGCGGTTCCTGCAGAGGACCTTCCGTCGTGGAGGGCGTTTCTCCCCTCTGCAGCAGTGTGTTCCTCTGCAGCGGCGAAAGGAAGGCTCTGCTCCCTCCTAGTGAGTGGGGGTTTTATGTTACACAGCAGGATCTCCCCTCAAACAGGCCTTCTTTGTTCAAATCGACTGTATCCCATACAGAAGACTAGTGGCAATTTGTCTTTCCTGCCAGTATCCTGATTTCTCTAGGAATTGTCCTATGGGATTAGATCTGACGGTCCAGGATTCTGCCTGTAGTAGAGACGTTCCCATGAGGGGAATCCCCAGAAGACTTGTGAGAGGCTCCTATCTTTACAATTGAAGCTTAAGAGATTCCCGCTTTTAGCATTTGAGGTCTCTGAGTCAGTCCCCGGCATCTCTGACGGGCTTGGCCATCATATAGATGAGGATGTGGGCTTTGAATTGCTGCAGTCTTCAGATCTCCAGATGATCTGCCTCTTAGGAGAGCGTGTATGCCACCCGTTGACTACCTTGTTGTCTTCTAGGAATCTTTTTTGTGGGCAGTCACCATCTTGGCATGGGGCAGCTGGTAGCTTTGGGGGCATTAGCAGTGGCAGCCTGTGGTGTAGTGTTGTAAGCAACCCTACTGTAAGACTTGACCCTGTCCTTTCCCCGTCCTTTTTCAGCTTGCCCCATCCTTTTTCAGCTTGCCCCATCCTTTTATAGTTGTGAATGCATTTCTTGGCAGAGATGACTACCTCATGGTGTAGCAGCTTTGAGGGCTAGATTTCCTTCCCATTTGGTGGGAGCAGAAGGGGAGTATTCAGGACCTTCTCCTCCAGTCTGCTGAAGGCCTCCTGAATAGTGCTGAGCACTCTCAATAGCTGCTGATCTGTGTGCGAGCTGATGGCGCTCAGCCCCTTGCAGAGGGTGCCCAGTGCTTAGTAAGGTTGGTCCAGGAGACCTACGCTGTAGTTGCAGTCCAGATCTCATCTCTTACGAATCTGTGCCCAGGTTCAGCCCATAGTGAAATACCTCAGCGCAGAGGGTGCCGTCCCACCCCAGCTTCTCGGGGTCAGCATCAATATAACTAACGCTTTTGCCATGCAGAGAATCTGCTGGGGGAGGGGGTGAAGGGGATGTTCACATGTGGAAAAGGCATAAAAAAAAAATTAAAAGCCAATCTGGAGCACCTAATCTCTTTCAGACTAAACTGAGTATCAAATGAAAATTTGTAGGAAAGATTTTGAATTGAGAAAAATAAAAGGTTTTATCATTTGACTGGCATTTTCGCAGCAGTGCACGGAGATAGGGACATCCACTAAATAGTGCAGTAATAATGCTTTCTCAATTAGGAGCCCAGCTCCGAGATAAAAAGGTGCAGTGTCCTTCCATATTTTTTTTAATAGCGGATAGTTTTCAATAGTAGGATAAAAGCCTCACATTACAGCCATGGAGGGTAGCCATGAAAAACCCACAGAAGTCATTCACTGGAAAGGCTTTAGTGGGATATACCAAACCCCATATTTATATTTCAATAGAAAGGCTTTCTGCATTAGCCAAGAAAATCAGAATCTGCATTTAACATTAAAGGTATTTCCCAGTGAGCGGCTGTAGAGCATTGTTGTTAGATTTGTTAAAAAAAGAGACTAAATACGATTTCATAAAAGGGAAACTTAATCTCTAAGGCAGCTTTCTCCCACCCCGCCACCCCTTGCCTTTATTTTTTTWTTTTTTTGGTAATAATGCAACAGCCTACAGTATTTTTACTTTATATGTGACGAAAGATATTCTTAGCCTTTCTGTACTGCGACAGGAAGAATGAATTTCTTTATTCCACCAAGAAATATGTAAAATAATCCCTTAGAAGTATGGGGAGATATGTTTGTTCAAAGCATTTAAAATGTTATTTTAATCAAAGGCACAAAACACTCTACATGCTGTGTCAGCTAAAGGAGACCATTACATTTTAACAGCAAATCATGCTCTTTTTTCCCCTCCTAGCCAGCCCCCCCCACATTGAAACTAACTTTTTTTTTTATTAAATAAAAAGGCAAAAAAGATTAAAGAATAAAAAAACTTCAGTGGCTCAAATGTATAAAGTAATTTAATATGGTGGAAGCATTAATTATTTTAGCTTAATTGAATTCTGAGGACTGCAGTAGTTGCATTTTTGTAGACAAGCTCTGTTTATTATTTCTTTGTGTAGATTAACAGTAAAGGAAACATAGATAACTTTCAGTTATTTATTGTAAAATAAATGTGTCAATTCATGTGTAAAGCAAGCTGTTCAAAGATAATTGAGTCTTTATATTTGAAGAGGGAAACCAGAAATCACCCACTCGCCACTCCGGCTCCCTGAAATACGCTGCCACTGCTGCTGCCCTCAAATAGGTTTCAGCTCCTCTCCTTGATCTTGTGTTATTTTTGTAGACCTTCTTATTTGGTCGAAATGATTTGCGTGGCCTTCTGCGGTGTGACTAAGCTGCCAAACCTTACAGCTTCCCATGGCTGAGTGTAGCGAGGGTACGTCAAGCGCTGAGCTTGGCTCTACCATTGCACCTCTCTTCCCTCTGGGCATGAGGATGTTGGGATGCAGCACCATGCCGAGCGTTCGCTCTGGCACAGAGTGCTCCGGAGTCCTGAGGTCTTTCCTTCTCTCTTTGTTTTTGCCTTTCTTTCTTGGTAACTCTGCTTGCTCTGGTCACTGAACGCCTAGTGACCACGTAACAGACCTTGTGCCGCTTCGAGGGAGGCAGGTAGAGCTCAGGAGTCTGCAACAATTTGCATGCACGCAATGCACATCTCCAACTGACATTTCTAGATATCAGTAGAGACAAAGGCAACTTTATCTCCACAACCAGCTTTTAAAGACCTTCTGATAATGAAGTCTATCATTTTTCCCTGACTGGTAACTTGCAAATCCATGCTTTTCAAGGCGCTTTCACTTAGCTRCCACTGTCAGTAAGGTGTGTGGTAGCATGTTAGCTGGCACTGGGAGGACGTGACTTGTTTAGGAGCAGTTTGTCCTGTAAAGTGKTTTTTTTTCAAATTGGCTGACCTGTTTGAAAATCAGTTCTGCCTCTCGTGCAGAGGGTGTGATAGTATCGAACAGATATACCAGATTATTGCACAGCAAAACACAGCCAGGCCAATGAGTTAGCTAGGACTTATCAGTCACTGCTTCTTTCACTCCACCACTGGCAGGTATTTTGGAAAAAATTAGACCACCGTTGTATTTTATACCTCTTTTTATCTTTCATATTTATCAGATCTTGAGCATAACCAGGTGACCTGTCCTGGCTCTGGGGAGGTGGCTTCCGCTGTCCTTTGACTGATGGTATCTCCTGTCCTCCTCAGGGCCCTGCTGGGCTCATGGGCCACCAGGCTGTTTTTCAGCACGGCTCCCTGAAACGATCCAGGTTAAAGAAAAAGTAGCAGTCGGCTTGTTTTTAATGCTGGATGGTTTCAGAGAACCCCGGCAGAGGAGGGAGCCTCGGTGGGGCAGGCACTGCTTGGACCAGACCTTCTCCAACTTCACTGGCTGGTCTGCATGCTCTGGTCTGCATGCTCTGGCAGCATCCCTGTCCCTCACGGACAGGGAACCACACCATCAGCAGAGGTTCATTAAGACAGCATAGTTAATTTCTGCAAAAACGGTGCTAGGAAAGGGGAGGGGGTTGATTGGAATTCCTCATTCATCCCGTCCCGGCTGCCAGTGCTGGGCTCCATACATTATGTACTTGAACTAGATGTGCATCGTGAAAAAAGGCTCCCTGTCAGAGGCAGGATTTAACTGCAACCCCTGCTCCATGAATGTTCATTTCAGGCTTTTGAATGGTAAAACTGCCAGTGAGAGAAACTAAATAACTCGCATGTGCTGGAAGCCAGAGATAAACACCGCCGCAGGTTGCCATGAAATAGGCTATTTGATATATTTAGAATTGTTATTTTTYTCCAAATTAAGATTAGTTAAATCCATGTGTGTTGTGTGAGTGATTGTTAACTCAATGGCACGGATTATCCTTTTTTCAAATCATGACAGCTAATTATTATTGCTGTCTACCCTGAGACATTCACTTACAATGTACCATTATGGACCCGCGCACCCATATTAACTGTAGGACTCAGACAGCCATCGTGATGCCTTCACACGTGAGGGGAGGAAAACGCGCGCTGAAACAACCCGAGGCCTGTGGCAGCGGTGTCGGGCAGATTGGGAAGAGGTGTCCTGAGCAGCGCCGAGCCGGCACGGGGTACGGGGCCATCCCCTTCCCAAGGCCGCCGTGGCACCGGCCCTGCCGCCAGCACCTCCCCAGGGCACAGTGGGTCTTGCAGGAATGACTTGTCAAAGCCAGGCCAGGAAAAATGCTACGCGGGGAAGAAGAGGCTTCCAGAAGTGCGTGGTAACAGCCTGAGAAACTCGTGTTGCAGCTGAAATCCTTTTCGTGTGGCTTTTCCAGGCTTGTTTCTTCCCTCGCGTCTGCCAGGCTTTTCCTGAGTGCAGAGGAGTTACCTGGTCTCCTCCTTCTCCTCCTCTGCAGCTTCACCAGGTATTTAGCAACGTGTTTTGCTAATTGGTGTGGCTGAGTAGCATGGGGGACACACACACGGAAGGTGTCAGCTGCAGCTGYGCTGAGAGCAGGGTTAACAAGCAAGCCTCCTGCCCCCGGGGACCTCGGCTGAGGTCCTGACTTGGGTCGCAGGGAGAAAAACAAGCCGGGTGATCTCACCCAGAGCCCTGCTTGCGCCCGGGGCAGGGCGGAGGGCACGCYGGGGGAGCCTGGCTCTCCTTGGGGGGACGGGGCACCCCCAGCCCAYGGGAGGGGCCCGCGGTGGCAGCTACCCTCCCCTGGCTCGCTGCAGCTTCAAGCATGATGAGGGGCTGCCGAAACGTTGAGCTCAAAGTTTTAAGGCTGCCAGTGAGGTCAGGTGGAGGCTCTCCAGGTGATGTGATCCCCTCTTTAGGGGATCCTTAGTGGGGCTGGTGTGGGGGGGATCCTGTGGCGGCTTGGCAGCCCCCCATGCTCGGCGTGCCCCCTCAGCTGGCAGTGAGGGACGGCAGGGCCGCGGCTGCTTGGCGCTGCACAGCGTCTGCACAGCATCTCCCGCCGAGGCACGGGTAAGCACCCTGCTAATCCCGGCAAGAGTTAAAGGTGAGAAACCTGCMGATTACGAAACCCTTTCTTCCCCTTGCTTGAACTCCACCGCACCCATGTGGCACGGCTCCAGCACCCTCTGCTCAGCCCCGGCCTGGGGGCCACCGGCCGCYCTCTCCCCGCCGCCATCTCAGCTTGCCCCTGGATGCGTCCTGCCTGGGGTCCGGCCCCGCCAGGCACCGAGGCTTTCCCGGCATCCCCAAGAGTCAAGTGTGAAATTAATCGCACCGAGTTTTAAAAGCAGACTAAAAAAACGGCTGAGGAATATTATGTCCTCATTCTCGCTGCTGGTTTTAGCTTTCTGTTTTGTTCCTCTCACCATCCTGTTTTTCAGAGCTATTTTCTGTGCCCTGTGTGCAGTTAGCTGGACTCCCACGAGGCCGGGACAGCAGGTGCCAGTGCTGGAGGAGCGGCGGGGGGTCCGGCTCACCCCACTCTGCCCCGGTTTCACCTGGGGTAACTCCCCTGAAACCAGCGGTGCCATGCCAGATCGATCGGGTGGCGCAAGCAGGGACCTGCCCCCGAATGCACGAGGTGCCGAACTGCAAAATGGGAGCTCGCTGCTGTTATTTTCTCTCTCTCTCTAATCTCTCTCAGTTATAGTCATCTTCGGTTTTATGTGTGACAATGCTAGGTAAAACCTTTTCGACGGAAGTGCCATTTTGCAGTCTGATGAGAGGGCATTTAAGAAGGTCATTCAGTACATGTGGCCAGAGTCTTCTTGCTCTGGGGTGGATGTGGAKCAGGAGTCATTCTGTAAGAGCAAAACTGGCTTGTTTGCACCAGCTTAGCACTGCCGTTACCATCTTTTAATTCAGTGGAAGGACTCTGGACTTACTCAGAGGTAGAGCCCAGTCAAAATGTCTCACCCAACACAGTGGGTTTTTTGCCTTAATTTGAGCCCTCTTGTGAAAGTACTTGGGCCATGTGTGGGAGACCAAAAACTGTGTGTATATCTCTGATTATTATTAGCATGGAAAGATTGGTAGATTTTTTTAGACAACACTAATGGTAAATGATGAAAAGGCACTGGTCAGCCAGTCATTACTCATTTTTCTTGACAATTTTGCCAGCAACTGTTAGGAACRAAGTAAAAGTAGTGCCCAACCATCCTATAGACTGCTTTGGCATTTGTGTGGATGTGACTAATAGCAATAGGCTTGTGCTCCATGGAGTATTGACTGCAAGAAAGGAGTTTGTGTGTGTTCGTAGGGGAATTTTGCACTGGGATGTAGCCGAAGGAAAGCCGGTTGTGTGGAAGTACTATAAAACAGAAGAGCTCCCATATAGATGGAAGAAGTTGCTGTTCCTCTCTGGCAGTGAATAAACATAAAGGCACAGAAATGGTTCCTTYGCTTCAGCAGGACAGAAGTGCAGCTATAGCATGAGGCTGCCTCCCTTCATGTCTTTTCCATAGATTGTTCTTCTTTCTCAGCCTGTGTTTGAACTGCGCTGCCTATACACACAGTGACCAAATCAGCTGTGACATAAAGGTTGAACCTTTCTAGGGTTTTTTGGAGATTGGAACATTTTTCTATCATAACTGGAGAAAAAAAACCCCTGTGTAGTAATCATACTTTTYGTACAGGAAAGGCTTGGATTTCTATGTCATGTCACATAACTTCAAAGGGCATAGATTTGGGGCTGAGTTTCAGTGCTGGCTTCGGTGGCTGAGTGGGAAGATGGGAGCCCGGAGAGTGAGAAATASAGGAGAGAGGCCAAGTATAGAAATAAAACCGTGTTTCTCAGCGGACAACCCTGGAAGAAACTGGAGAAACTGGGTAGCTCTCGGYTTGGGAGATGCGCACACTCGCTCCGACGAGAGCATCCCTTTCAGCGTGGTTCCTTCTCCCCGTTCCCTCCCACCTTCCAAATGGTAATTGGTGGGCCGTGCAGTAGAAATGTTATTAAAAAAAAAAAAAGGAAGAAAAAGTGGGTGGGTGGGGTATCTAGGGATTTGGTGTCTAAGCTCAGGAGTTAAGCCGGAAATCCCAGAGATGTAATGAAAACAAAACGGACTTTTCACTCGCGCTGTGGCATTCTGGCAGTGAGAACGCTTTCGTGAGCCAATGTTTTCATTGTAGGTTTTCTCGAGAGAAGTAGTGGAAACGAATCGTTAACCCCTTAACAGGAACGAATGTGGTTGCTGCAGCAGGGAGAGGAGAGCCGTCTTGGCTCCTAGTTGCCATGTTGGAGAGCTTGGGGGTGTGTGTATCTTTGTGTGTAGTGGGGAAGGTGGGGTAGATACCGCTTGTAAGGAGTTTAATAATCTTAATGGCAGATGTGAAGTGGTTACTTAGCGGTTGTTGTTTTTTCCTCTTTGCATGTGTGCCTTTGCAGAAAGATTCGAGCGCGATCAGCACAAACCACTGTTAAGCCCAACAGCTCTTAAACTTGCTCTTTCTTCTGGCATTTGGTAGTGTATTTCCTGAGCGAGAAAAGGGGGACACTGCTCGCCGGTCCCTTGGCAGGGTCATAAAAGCTGCAGATGGAAAAGACCTACCAAGTAGCAGATCCCAGTTTTCTTGGAAAGTGGAAGTACAGGATGCGTGTCTGTCGCAGGCGTGTTACGTATATAGCTTTCAATGTCCAGCAGCCTTGGACGGCGTTCAGCCTTACAGGACTAAGCCCCTTCATTRAAAACGAGGGAGTTTGGGGAGGAAGGGAGGTGGGAGTGATTAATCTAATTTACCTTAACAGCCACTTTTGGTGAAGAGATTGTGTATCCCTGTCCTCCATGCTCTGATTAGGCTGCATTTTATTTTGATATTTTATTTCAGCTTTTGATCACGGCTAGCACTTAACTATATTTCTTTCTCCACTCTCTCATTAGGGTATTTTACCTGCACGTATTCTTGCAAGCGTTATAGAGCATCAGCCCCCTGCTCTAGCTAAAGAGCATCTCATCTACCCTTTAGCATCTCAGAAGAGCAATTAAAATCATTATATACCTTCTTCCGGCTGCCCCAGATCCTCCGGTCCAGCCCTTGCATGCAGGTTGTGGGACTCTTGGTGCTGTGCAGACTTTGGATGTAATTGCACAGCTGCTGCAAGGGGCTGTGTCTCTGCAGCTGACCTTGCTCAGCGCGGCTGGCCTCTGAATAGATGTTTGCCTTCTTTCTTCCCACTTTGACAGCTCCCCCTCTCCGCACTCCAGCCCCTCACTCTGCCCCAGCCCACTCCTTGTCTGCTCAGGCTGGGAAAGCACCGCGGCGGCAAGGTATTTGCGGCTGAAATGGCCTTTGCAGTGAGCAGAGGCTGAGGAGAGTGTCGGTTCTCCCGCACGCCCCTGTTTGAAGAGGGGAAAAATAAGAAAGGAAAGAGATGCTGCTGAATAAATGATGTTTCTACATGTTTTTTATACCACGCTGCTTTTGTAATGGTCATTTAAACAAGGTGGAGTGGTGGGGGAGGAGAGAACAAGACAAGACTGCAGGCAGGGATTAAACAGCTCTCTTCTTCTTTTAAGACATTTATTATTTTCAGAGTCAAACCTGTAGCCAGCTAATGTAACTGTAAAAGTCTCCTTTGAATTATTGGCAAGGCGCTCTAAAGTCTGTTATAGCTGATGTACTTGTGCGCAGGCAAAATCCAGATTTGAATTTAGCACCTACTTATTTTATTTTCTTTATTAAACCAACTCCCGGCTCATTTTTTCCTTTCAATACCCGCTTTTCGTTTCCCGTTTTCTGGAGTGCCCTATTACTAGCTCATAAAAAGAGTTAGAAGCTGAAGGGAAGTTTCCTGAGCAAGAAGGAATTTTTTTTTTTTGGCCTTTTTTTTTTTTTTCTTTCCCCTATGGCTTGGCCCGGAGCCAACCTGTCTTTCAACAAGTGGAGAGCCATTCCAAGTTGAAATTTATAGAGCAGAGTCCAGGTTCAAGGGCTGAAGCCCGCCAACAGCTCCAGCCTCTTTGTTACTGATTAATTCTGCAAGCGGTTCAGCTGGTTTGCTCACTTCTGCCTGCTCTTCACAGCGCTGCAGCGCTTCCGAGCCGGCTGCCGCTGCTTCCCCCTCCCCTGCTTTTCAGCAGCGCTTTCACCCCTCACTGTACAGCATCCCCTCCCAAATCCATTTTAACCCCATGCAGTCCAAGCTGCACCGACTCGGCTTTACGGTAAAATTATAAAAAATCCTTTCCCTCCGCTTTTTTTTTCCTTCCTTTTTTTTTTTTTTTTTCTTTTTTCCTTTTCCCTACAGCTAATTTTAAACGTCTGGAGCTTCCCATTTCACTTCAGCTCATATTAACGATTGCTTCTTGGCATCGTTTGGAACCCAAGTTCCCAGGTTTTAATTAGTTTACTCAAATGCACGCAGCGGGGCAAAATAGTTTCTTTCAGCTTTACCTGCAAAGGATGTTTCCCGTCTCAGCGAGGGGGTTTCCCTCACGGAGGAATTTGAAAGGCAGAAGTTTTCAAGTGGTCTCAATATGGGGCCCCACAAGAATGAGTGTGGGAGGTGAGAGGGAGGAAGAGCAGGAATTAAAAGGGGGGGAAAAAAACCAACAAGAGTTTGGGAAAGTACCTTAAAATGAGGATGGTCCCAATCCTGCAACAAACTGGATGTCAAAGCATAACCTTATTGACGTCGGGGGGGTTCTGCCATTGGCTTCAGCGAAGGCAGGATTTCATCCTTAGCCTGCGCCGAGCTGTAGGTACGCCAACGGTCTTCTCGCAGTCAGTGGCATTACTGATGTGCAGAAAGTTAAGCATGTCTGTAAGCGTTGGCAGGATTAAGATCTGTGCTGGTATTTTCAGACCAAGTGAAATGCATGTGGGAGGTTTTTGAAGAGGAAAGTGCATTAGAGTTTTAAAAAAAAGAGAGTATAGCCGAGCCTGCCATTTTTAAGTGCCTTGGGGAAAAACCTGGGTTGCTATTAAAAATATCGGAGGACTAATGTGTTACTAATTGTGACACAATTAACTTCTTAAAAGTATTCGATTGTGAGTCCCAAGAAAATAAAAAGATGGGGATGAATAGCTAGAAATTCAGGCCTGCGTTTCAGTTTAAACATTTCTTTTTTATTAACTAGAAATAAAAGCAAGCCTAGAGGTTCACTTTACGGTGCATCTTGGTTACTCTGCTCCTAGAAGTCTACTTTTGAGTAGGTTATTTAAAGAATTAAAAAAGGACAACAACAAAGAAAAGAAGCTCAAACCCAGTAGCTGAGACCCCTATATGTGGCTTTACCACAAAGCTCTTAAATTCTTGTTTAAACATTTCTCCAGAGCTGTTACTCAGGAAATAAAAATGTGTGCTGTTTGTCTATAGCAGATTAAAAGTTTACCTTTAATGTGACAGCTTCTCAAATCTAGTGTCGGAAACATGCCTCTATTTTATGGTATTATGAAACAGGTCTGGAGCAGAAACAATATATTTAACTAAGAGAGAACGAGATAGAATTTGTGGGTTTCTTTCTTTAATGGTTTATAACCAGAAACCTTTTCTGTGTCTGTCTATGAAACTTTTGTGCATACAAGTGGCCAGCACATGTAAACCACACTTTGAAATTTAACAGTTAACCTTAAAAAATCTTAAGTTCAGCAAAATGGAACTTTTTTTTTTGGTCTACGGACAGCTCTTTGTAATGATCTGGCAGAGAAATCTAAAGTTGTTTTTTTCTCCAAAACATTCATAATTTCAGCAGTAGAAAACTGAAGCACACCCGAGCTCCRAGAAGGCTCTCTCACATCTGCCTCCGCCTGTGTGCCGATTCCCTGGGGTCCCATTTATAACAATCTAACAAGATAGAATCTGCCTTTGAGTATCAGTAAATATGGCTAAAGATCACAAAACTGTACTCATAATTGTTCAAGACTAAAAGGCAGAATATAGTGTTTGATTAATGTTTATGGTACAGGGCCTTCTTGCAGAAAGAAGTTAAAACAGTAACCCCCAAGCCCCCCTAAAAAAAACCCTGAGCCCTCACTCCAGCCCCCTCAGACTCCACTGAAGGATGCTATCCTCATTGTGAAAAGTTCATCATTTCAGATGATGCACTTTATTTTTGATTTTGAAGTTGATCGAGGATACCCGATCGGAGCTGTTTCTTGAAAGAGATGCACAAGGTAGTTTTATGTTAACAGTGCTAGTACGCAGGAGCAAAGAACCTCTTTGCTGGCTCCCATAAGCACCCACCCCTCAGGTCAGGGGGCTTTTGACAGTGCATTGTCTTGGCCTGGCCTCATCCTTACCATGTCTGCTCTGTGGATGAGGAAGACCACTCTCAATCCTCAGTGCTCCCTGTCTGACAATTAATGTTAGAAATATTTAAGCAGGGGGAGGTTATGGATGCAGCAGTGTCTCAGAGACCCTTAGCAAAGGCACCTTCTTGTGTTGGAAGGACTGATGAGCTGGATTGATGAGGTCTCCATTGGCGCTGGAGCCATGCTGATGCTCAGGCTAGGGTTTGTGCCGGGCGACCGGCAGCTTGCAGCAGGTGTTACCTAGGTGGAGGGGTACAGCAGCGGGTGGGTTGTCCTCACTCCCTCCGCGGGAAGCTTGGGAACTCCTATTGTCTTCGCTGTTGGGAGACTTCCCTGCTGTCTGGAAAGGTTTATTTTTTAGAGTGATAGTGGGTGGAGAATGCAATACAGAGGGATCTGTTTCTCTTTCATTAGCTCTTTTAAGACGCTTGTTTAAATGTGTTCGCTTTGCTTTTCAAATGGTAAATGTCAGTGTTTCAAATATCACTTTAAAAAAAAAAAAAATTAAAAAAAATAGGTCTTTGAAGAAGGCCAGACCAGGACTTTGTTAAAACCCTGGTCTAGAAATGACAAAGGCGACTCTGGATGTGCACAAAGAGGGGAAGGTGCGGTGAAAAGTCGGTGCTAGTTTAGATTCGGGGCTGGTCCCTGTTGGAGGCTCCAGCCAGGGCAGAGCCCAGAGCAGGTCCTGCGGCGGGGAGCCAGTGGCAGGGGAGAGCTGTGGCCAGCAAGTGGGGCTGGCTGCTGGCGAGAGTGCCCGGGGGGTGTGCTGAGCAGGTGGCTGTGACTTTTTCAGTGAAAAACCCATGCTTTGGGGAACAGGGTGAGGGTACAGAGAGAAAACCTGGAGGGGCAGATGTGCGTATGCTCCAGCGGAGYTTGTTTCTTACCGAAGAAACTGTGGCCTTCGGGGCAAGACACTGACAGGGGTGTGCAAAGCACTGCACTAGCAGAAATACCACCCCAGCGTGCCATCACGGAAGAACCTTGGCACTTCCGAAATGACGCTTGAATACTTCTGTTTCCCACCCTCCTGTCCCTGCACTTCTCCCAGCCCTGGCAGTGTGATGGCGGTGCTGAGCAGAGCCCAAACCCTGTCCTCCGTAACCCTTCTCTAGGGCAGTTCTGCGTGGTTTGAGGGATAGAGCACAGGAGACCATCAGCCCTTTCTCCAGTCCTGCAATCCCACCTTTGTTCCTGGGAGTGGAGCAAGTCCAGGAATTTTTAGTGCTGGYGGTTTTAACCCTCCCATCTCTTTGCCAGCGCCAGCTTTAAACCGCCCACAGGAGATATGCAGATAGGCACTCTCATTTCTCAGACGAGGCAGAAAAGATGTGAATGGCATGATTTCCAACGTGCCCGGCTGCGTCCGGCGGGGGCTCAGGGCAGCCTGCTGTGCTCAGCACCGCTCTGGATGAGGCCGCAAGTGCTACCATCCAAAATGACAGCAGGGAGCGGGTGACGGCAGTGGGGCTATCGCCGGGAGAGCCTGCCCTCTGGTTCACTGCTCACAGCCCTACCCTTTTGTGCGTGCACTGATAATTTTGAACAAGCCCAAATCCCTCCGGGTCTCCGTGCTGTTGGCAAGTTCCCCCCCTCCCCAAAGTCCTTGGCAAAACGGTTGGATTAAACAAATGTGAAATCGCAGGCGGGGCACCAGGGAGGGCGGCGATCTCGCCCATCCCCTCTCACAGCCCGCGTGCCGCTGGTGAGGATGGATGGAGGATGGGAGGCTTCGTGCCACTTCCCGGAGCCTCGGCAGCGTTGCCGCCACGGGCACGGCGCCAGAAGATGGCTTCTGCCTCGTAATTGAATAAGGATCTAAGGAAATTTCACTTGTGAGCGTGCAGTAGGGCCCTTCCCTGCGCAGGGAGATGGAAGCTCCAGAGCTGGGTGCCTCGGGCGAGATCCTGTCCGAGTTTGGCTGTGTTGGGATGAGGGTGGGTGCCCTCACCTCCAGTGTGGGTGTCGGTCCCAATAGGAGCTGGGACTCCTCCGCGCTGCATCCTCGCAACTGGGTGCTGAAGAAGAGGAGGAGGCAGAGGGAAAGGGGGGGGAGGAAGAAAAGAAAAGATCTGTGACAAAATCATGCGACACCCACGTAAATATTGTTTGTATGAATTGGGTCCTTCATCTTTTGTTAGCAGCAGCTTGTTAATTAACAGCAGATTAGTGCTGCTTTCTTCTGACACATGAATATATTTTGGGCTAGAAAATACTTGTACTCAATAAAACTGTGTGACTGAACAATTCAGAAAGTACCAGCGGAGTGCCGTAATGGATTCCCTTTTCATCCCCTCCCCCCCGCCTCCTCCTCCTCCTGCTCTAAATGCAAGCAGATTTCTGCAGTCTAGTGCAGAAGAGACATGTTAAACACAGCTAAATAAATCATGTTTACTCTTGGCGTTCTTGGTAGTGAAAAATCTGTTGGCTGTTTTTACTTCCTTATTTCTCAGCATTTGCTTCCTACCTGTTTTTGAGCCCGTGCCCAGAAATAGTAGTTTTGTCAAACGAGTGGATTATGCCAACCAGCAGTTCCCTCTGCCAAGGAAGCTGCTGGATCGCAAAACCCGGTGACTTCTTTCTTACAGTGACACTGAGATTCTCTCCCTTCCTCCCCCCCATATTAGAATATAAAATAAAAGTATTAAAATCTGGAGAAGGGGAAAATGTAACCAGATCCTGGCAGTTTAAGAGCCCAGATTAAGGAAGGTTGAACTTCTGTTCCAGAAGCCCTCCTTTAAGCTGTTTGTGGAGGTGAAAGCGCTGGAGATAGCACTAATAGGAACCAGACATTTTCCCTTTCTCGTTATCATTCCTTGTCCCATTCCCCCCCACAAATGGGTGTGGGTTTTGTTTCAGTGTTGGTTTTTTTTTTTTCCGCTCTACAGAGAGGTTTACAGCTGGGAGGGAGAGGTAACTAAGCTTTTATTTTAACCAAGTTGGCTCGTGAGCTCTGCTGTTGCAGGCAGCGGGTGAACTCTGGTTTTGGGGCCGAATTCTGCTCCTGACCCTGCGCTCCTGGGCGGCCCCATAAACCTCTTGCTTGAGTGAGGGCTGCCAAAGGGGCTGAGCTCCCTTTGCAAGGTGGGGTGAATGCAGATGTGACAAAACCGTGCATAGCTATATGTGCATGTATATATATATGTATATATATATGTGGCACATCTGCTGTCGTCAGCAGAGCTGCGTCGAGTGGAGGGGAGTGTAGCCCAAGAGGTAACTAACTCTGTTTTCATGCAGTCCTGGGTATTAAGCGCTCCTCTTTGACCTCAGGTGGCCACTGTTTAGCCTGGACCCATCCTCCTTGCTGCTGTTATCCCAGATGTCAGTGATCCCAGATGTGACTGTAACATGGATTATGAGCCTGGTGGACTCTCCCTGTTTGGTTTTAAAATTAGAAAAAAG
The DNA here is from genome assembly GCA_030449065.1 of Oceanodroma leucorhoa. Classification (NCBI taxonomy): domain Eukaryota; kingdom Metazoa; phylum Chordata; class Aves; order Procellariiformes; genus Oceanodroma; species Oceanodroma leucorhoa. The sequence goes on along the minus strand of JASVER010000027.1, from coordinate 8,067,762 downwards.
ATCCTTTTTCCCATCAGAGCTTTGCATGTATTTACTCTTTGATCACATTGGAAGGGCCTTATCCTGTCTCCAGAGGAGCTTTAGTTCTGCTTTGAGTGGTAACAGGGATCTGGCCCGTGCTGAATATTAGCATTTTAATGGCTTGCTTAAAACCCCATTGCTGGTGCACTCACAGGGCTCCGGGGCACGAGGAGAGTCCAGCTCTGGGGTTTTGCAAAGCGATGTTGCAGGCTGCAATGCCTGCTGAAAGAGAGGAGCGGGGATGTCCCGTTTGTCATTGATTATTAGTATCATCAATAATAACATGCCTACAGAAGCCAAATTAATTCCTTCTTCCACTTTACTAAGTCCAAGAAATGCCAGATCAGTTTCAGAACAGGGGAAAAAATAAGCAGAATCAAAGTTTGTATGTTATGATTCCTCTGAATTTCTGGTGGGAATACTCTGTGATGGAAATGATATTTCCATAGAGGCATTGGCTGCCAGTTTGCTTAATTACATTAAATAGTGGTATAAACCTCGGCAGAACATAGACCTCTGTAACAGCCAGTCATTAGAATATCGAATCATAAGGAATAATGATACCAGTGCTAACGTGTTATAACAGTATTTATTATATTAGTGACTGAAGTGTTATTTAGAAAATAAGGTTTGTTGTAGCGGTTTAGGTGTGCATGCATATTTTCTCTGATCACCTGTTTAAGAGACTGAAGACTGGATTTGAATTTATTACAGGGAAATAAAAGGCTTGCTTAGAGGAAGAACTACTAGATCGCTGCTTCTGATTTTACAATTTGATTCCTCTTGTCCTTAAGGAAGGTTCATAACGCTTACTTCAGAAATGCCATCTACATCTAGAAAATTAGGGTTAAAAGGACTACTTTGTTGAAACTAATTACAGGCTAGTTCAGTTTTTTAGTTGGTGGCATTTTAGAGATTTTGCTTGTAATGCAAGAGGTTATAGAAAGATTTGGTTAGACTGTGAAATACAGCAATAAGCTGCTGTTTGAGTATATTGACATTTTCATCAGAAGCAAAACAAAAACCCACTAGCCTTTATTTTACTGGGGTGATAGGTATGAATTTAATATTGCTTCCTCATCCTGACCAGAGATGTTTGAAGGAATTCTTTTGCTTCACCTCGGTTTGTACAGTATCTCTGTTTTGCTCTCTTTTTTTTTTTTTTAATACACTTTCCTGGGTGATCAGCTTCCGTTTCAAGCAGACCTGATAATAAAAAGCCTTTTTGTGTCTTATACTTTTATCTTATGGAGGAATATGTTATTCTGTACAAATAAGTGGGTGAATTGGGAGCTATGGGGAAATCTGGTCCAGAAAAAATATACCTCAGAAAAAATGTCCTGTACGCAGAATGGTTTCTTGTAGTTGGCTTTGCTCTTAGTTTTGTATCATACTGAAAGGAGTAAGGGTTTTTTTTTTTTATACTGTACTTGTGTTTTACCTCTYCTGGTGTAGGGTTCAGTTATCCTGTCTAATTAGCACTTGTGACTGGCCACATTCTGCTTGGATCCAAGTGTTTGGGTGAAACTTTTCATTGTGCTATTTAGGGAGCAGGATTGGGCACAGGTTCACAACATGCTTCCTTGTGCAAATGAAACGTCGGTTTATTATTTCCCTTTCTTAACTTACATTATAGTGTGAACTAGATTCCTGGTTGCTGGTTTATTTGTCTGCTTTCTTTTGTTATTTAAAAGCTAGTTAATTTTCTAGCCTCTTTTCCATTCAGAGAGCATTATTTACTCAGTTGTGCTGGTGTCCAGTAAATTGAGGACTGAAGCTTTAGATCCTCAGGGTTCCCCTCATTTGGTGGATTGTTTTACCATCTCCAGTTGATTGCTCCGCTCATTTAATTTGACAGATTCAGTTATCACACTTGGGCCCGCTTGTACACATGCAGCTGGATTAGTTTTCCTCTGAGAGATCCAAAACTCAAAGGGAATCTTCATTTTAAAAATCTCTGTTGCTTCTGCCCCTCCGATCGCTTGCCCTGCTTTACTTGTTTAAGTGCTCAGTGTTAGTGAAATGTTCTGCTGAGTGTGAACGTGCTCCATGCACAAGGGAAAATTTGCAAATTATAAACATGCATGTTGACGGGACCCCCCCAAACACTGTTCTATTACTTGAASTGTAATGTATGCATTCACACTAGGCAGGTAGACTATTTTTCACATTGAAATTCAGCACTTAAAAAGTGCCTACACTTACATTGCTTTTGGCAAGGGGCGAGCCAAAAAAACAGGAGCTGTGATTCTCTCCCAAAGCTGTGTCTGTATATTAAGTTTGTCCATCTGTGCTTTGCAGGGACATCGGCATCACTTGATCGTCCTCCTTTGCATTTCCAGCAGTGAAGCAGTTAACAGTGCTGCTGCTTAATATATTGCTGTTACAGAGTCTTTTTAGTTTCCAGGACATTTAACTAGATCAGGTGGATGTCATTAGCCGATTTTCACAGATGGGGAGACTGAGGCACAGAGGGGCAGAATGACTTCATCTGCTTCTCTTTCCCCAAGTTCCCTCCCCTTCTAGGAACTGTTTTTGCTACCAAACAGCTGAAGAGCTGCTGAAGCCTCATCCTGCCTAATTCCACCAGTGATTTTTTTATTTTAGTGTGAGATAGGGAAAAAATTCAAAAACACTAGTAGAAGGCAAAGTTTGGAACAAGAAAGAGATACTTACCCGAGCAGCAAATCCTGCTGTTGTCTTTTCCATATTTCCACGAGGCCATATTCTGCCCGAGGATACGTGTGTGCAGTGCAGCGTCTGCAGGTGTAAGCGGGGCTCAGTCCCGAATGGCCAAGGCAGAGAAGTCCACCGCMGTTACTGACTCCTGCCTATCTGGGGCTCTTCCCTGGCCACTTCACTTCCTTCATTTTAGCCTCTTGACCATGCTCTTGTGGTCAAGCCCTCAGATTATTTGTAGTGGTATTTCTCTCTCTAGCTGCCTGTATATATTATTTTGCCCTTTGGAAACAGCTCTTTCCATCCACTGAGTTCCTTTATTAATTCCAGGGCCTATTAAATTGCTGCGCTAGTCTATTGGGGTGGTTATATGTTTCAATTACATCAGGAATATTTGCTGGTATATAGAAATACTCACGGTATAATCAGGACTAAAAATTTTAATCCCCACAAGGATTTTTACAAGCATTGAAACTCCCCAGGACTTAATTACAAGAGTTGGGGAACAAACTTGGGAGAACTGATGAACTGTTTATTGTCAACCCTTTATGCCTTTTGTAAAACAAACTCCACAAATCTGGGTGATTATTGTTATTTGTTAGTTTATTGCGGTAGCTTCTGGACATTGCAGCTYAGATCAGGGCACCATTGTGTTAGGCACTCTGCACCCCCGGAGTGAGAGCCGGGCTCTGCTTGGAAGCGTTTCGGTGCTGAACAGACCAGACAGGCGGAGGGTGGGAATGGGAGAGCCGAGCTCTGGGGGGACGTGCTGTAATCCAGCTGGCTGGTGCCCTGGGGTGTGTGCCCCGGCCCCCTTCCCAGCCCAGAGCCCTGTCTGCAAGACCACCCTCCTGAGATGAGAAAACGCCCTGGTTTCCTATGTTATATTTATATCACATCTATTGATATGCTGTGTTTACTTACACCTTAGGATGTTTTAGGCCCAATCCTGCCCTTGTTTCCCCTGCTCTTGCTCCTGGTTGCTCTCATAGCAGAGGGATACAGTCCTCCTGGGGCAAAGCCTTGCRTCGGTGGGGTGGGCAGAGGGCACGGCGGGAGGCAGCAATGAATGCAGCCTTGGGGTGGGCGAGAGTCCTTTTTCTTGTGTRTTTAATTGGAGTGAGCCAAGATATTTCAGTTTTTCGCTTAGCTTCGTGTTCAAAGCACAGACAAGGGGCCGGGAGCAGATTTGGATGAGCATCAGATGGGAGGGGGGAGGGATGGTCCTGCAGGAGCCCCCGCGGGGACCCAACTCGTAGGGATGCTGCTGATGCTGCCGTGCAGCACCTGGATGCCCCCACGGGCCTTCCACGCCGGCCCCTGAGTGGGTGCAGTGACAACCCGCACCCCCATTTCCTAAAAGACAGGTTTTGGCACTGCATAAGCAATCTTGCAGGCTACTTGTGGGCTACTTCTGGGAATCCACATGGTCTCTTAGGTAAGTAAGAATCTCCACAGCCTGCCATGGATGTTTGAGCCTCCAAAATGCCATGCGCAAATATGTGGACTCCTAAAATGTGGATTTTTACGCAGAGAGAGTGTTGCATGCTCAAAACAGGATATTTAGATATATTAGGATATTTATTAACCACACGGGGTATTCCAAGCTCAGTTTATTTATCTTTGTAAAGTGCTTCCAGATCTTTGCGTGGAAGGCACTAGAGGAATGAAAGGCGTATTATTATTATTGTTATTATTGTTGTTGTTGTTATTAGTATTATTACAGCATCTAACTACTGACAGGCAATCACAGCTGCACGCTCAATTCAAGCCACTTAAATTTAGGGGCTATTTTTATAATATTGACTCTTAATACTTTTTCCCATTGACTCCATATGCTGAAATGTGTGTTCACCTGCCCTGCTGAAGTATCATTATTCTCCAGAAATATAATGTAAATGGGGTGCTTTTAAAGACAGGAGAAAAATGTGGCATAAATATTAAGTGCTCACATTTATATRGTAGAACTCAACTGCCATTTAAGAAGGGCTTCAAAGCAACCAATGTATGAGCTGGTAGTTGCTTCTCTGTCATTGAAAAAGAAAATGCATTGATTAAAATAAAGCCAAGGAATCTCGTAGACAAAGGGTAACATTTACGGTGTTCCAGGGCCTGACAGGAGCTGTGAGCAGCCCAGGAAACGCAGAGCTGAGTTTCACAGTCCAGCGTTTTTCCCCGTGCGGTTGTGCACCGCCGCTGCTGCCTGCCTGTTAAGTAACACCCTTCACCCGCCCACGCACCTACCGACAACGGGCGTCTTCGAAAGGGCTTGGCAGTATTCGGAGGAAAGACTCCCAGCAATACCTCTGTGTGGTGTTTAACCTTACCTTTACTTACGTTTAGGCGTTTCCTTTTTTTTTCCCCCTCCTTCCCTTTTTTTTTTTCCTTTTCTTTCCTGTGGTACATCAAGAGTAGGTGTTCTTTTATCTCCAAAAATGGAGCAGATATGGGGGGGGGGAAATCCCATTAGCTCCATGATGTGTTTTCGTGGCAGCTCTGAAGGTTCTGGTCATGGCCGTTTTGTGCAATTTTGTAGCATCGTCCTCAGGCTGTTGTTATTATTATTATTATTATTATTTTTTTTTTTTTTAAGTAGAGTTGAAATGTTACATTCTGAAGACACCAGCTAATTATAAATGGTACCCAGACTATGCTTTCTTTAGATTTTAAAATAGGAAATAATTAACCAGAGGTTTTAAAGATCTGCAGAAAAGCCAAACAGCCTGTGAAACCCCAGGATCTAATAACAAAGAAGGTGAGTTGGTTTTCCAATGCCCTAAGAATTTGAAGACATCCTTACTCTTCCATTTGAGTAACAGAAAGAGCTCAACCACATTTCATCCTGGTATAAGGTAGCCCTGAAGTTAACTGTTTTTCCAAAAAAGACAAAAAAAAAAAGGATGTCGCTGGCTGCTAATGAGATATATTTTAACTGCAAACTCATTTTAGCAGCTAATATTGTTATTATGTGCTTCAGTGTGAAATCCTTAGTGAAGCTATTAAAGTGTGAGAGCCTGAACTTACCAGACGTTTTGTAATGTGGCTGGATTTTTGTATCCTTGTTCAGAAATGTATGGGGAGTGGAGGACCTTTCTGGCTCAGACACGGAAAACACATTTCTTACCAACTGACTACCAGGGTGGGCAGCTGAGACCTCCTTGCACCCACCTTTTGCACTTTTTTTTTCCTTTTTTTTCCCTGGCAATAATATTTCTTCTTTCTGTTGCACTCCCTCCCTCCTCTCCGAGACAGTGGTCAAACCCCGCGGTGCAACCTCTAGCCGAGGAAAGGGATTTAATGACAGGGACCGGCCTCAGTTATTTCGGGATACTTTCAACTCCTGCCTGTCGTATACAACAAGTTGGCAATTCTCAGTAGCCGGTAGGCTCTCAGCATCAGGCAGGCTCCTGCTTTTGAAAAGCGATAGCCCACAGCAAACGGTGGACTTAGCCATCGTTTTCCTATCAGTTTCTCACCCAGGATTCTTATTTTGTAATTGCTGGGTTGGGTTTCTCAGTGTTTGGATTTTCCCCCCGTCTTCTTGCATCGGTTGCTTTTATTCTCCTTCACACTCTAAAACAAAGTGACTGATACAATATCCAAACTGATGAAAAAGAACGGAATTTTTTCCCCCTTTATTTGCTCAGATTTGAATTGGGTTATCTGCCTATCTTGTTTATGAAATTTTGTGCTGTCTTTTCTGCACAGACTGTGACTCCCAAATCTTCCACAGCTCCATTTCCATATTCCTGCGTGCTTGTTCTTTGTTAATCACTTGGCAAGCGCTTATTTGAATATTAAAAATTTCTTTAATCATCAAAGGCAGGAGCACAGCTTCATGAATATTCATATTTTTTTCCTCCTCAGACTGGATTCTAGTTCATTACCCTGCAGTAAAGCCAAACAGTCATCAATCGCGCTCATTACAGCCGCTGGCGTTTTGATTGGCTGCCTGCTGCTGGTAGCCCGCGTCCCCCATCCTCCCGCTCTCCTCCATGAGCTGTCGTGTACCTGCCAACAACAACAAAAAAAAATATATCAACAATGCAAGAATAAATTTCTCCGGTTGAAAAACAACTTTGCAAACTTGTCAAACAGTCCTCATCACTTTTTTTTTTTTTTTTTGGTTTTACACCAAAAAAATAAAATAAAAAAAAAATTAGAAGGGAGAAACTTGAGCTTTAGAGATGAATATTTGTCAAGAGAGTTGACGTAAGTTTCATTTGCATAATGACTTTGTACTTCTGCATTAATAAAATTTGCATATGAAGCCATGTTAATTACTCCTGATCATGCTTTTTGCATTCATGCATAGTAATTTTCTCCGACTTGTGAGAATTAATGTCTTGGCATGGGGGGAGGAAGGGGGGGAGTTGGGGTACTGTCAAATTTCTGTGCCAGTGCCCCTCACTCACACTCTTTCTCCTTCTTGCTCACCACGTCGCTGTTCTTGATCTACGACTCATTTATGCATTATCATTAGAAATTCTTGGGAGAAAGAAATGTATCAATTCAAAGGGAATCCTTGTCGGCCAAAAAAAAAATCCCTGAGCAAAATATAACAAGAAATCCCTTCCCTGCCCTCCTCCTCTTTCCCCAGTACAGCCTTTCCATTTCCAGCTCCAGCAAAGTTTTAGTCTTAGCATCGTAAGTTGGTGCGGGGGAACTGCTCCAAAACCTCTGTGTGGGTGCTGTGGGAAGAGGTGAAGGCTGGTGTGCAGGTGTGTCTGGCTAAGCGCCGGCCTCCGTGCGTGAGTGTGTATAATAGCGTGTCTGCCTATACCACCGAGTCCTTCTGCCTTCCCTGGGGGATGCTGTGTGTGTCCGCCACTTGCAGGGTGTGCATGCGTTGCTCTAGATGTTTGTGCCTCTGTGCTCTGTACACTCTGTGTGTGTACATGTGTGCTTGTGCACGTTTGCTTCGTCAACCTGTTGGTGTCTGGGTAAAAAGACATGGTAGAAAGATAATAATATCAGGTGGGAACAGTCCATATGAGAGGGTGTAATACAGATGGGACAACTTGTTTTAGGAAAAGCTTGGAAAAAAATCTGTTGGAAAGATTAGTGAATAGATCTGTCTTTCACTTTTGGATGTGTCTGTTCAAGGCTGCTGCAATGGTACATGTAAAACCCATCTCAGAACATCTGCAGTGCTCTCCCTGAACATGACGGGCACAGGCCAGGGAGGAGGCTACAGCCTGCACTCTGAATTTGTAGCCATACACTGTTTGAACAGATGTTTTTCTTTTTATTGAAAGAGAGTTGTTTAATAATGGAACTGAGCTTTAGTCTCTAACCAGCTATTGATTGATTTTCCATCACCAGACAGGCACAGAGACACACAGAAAAACTTGACTTGTGCCCTGTTAAGTGGCTTACACGTCTGCCTGTGCACCTACCTGTCTGCCTGTGCCCAGATACACACCCAGGCACCCACCCAGGCAAGCACACAAGGGGGACGCACCAGGGATGCACCAGTTACACAGCTACGTGTGGCTGTGTTTACACGTGACACGAGACGTAAAGCAAGATCTCTTAAATTAAGATCGGGTCCCCCGGTCTGAACCACACTGAGGTAGGACATTGTGAATGCTGCTTGCAGCTCCATCTTTGTGCTTTGCTCAGGGACTTTTCTGCAGATGTGCCAGAGAGTGTGGTGTTTTACATATACCATGTCATATGGCCAGTCATGCCTAGGCTCAGGGAGAGGGACAACAAAAGGATGCAATTTATGCCTTGATTGTGGCTTTTGTCATGATCATCTAGGCTCTTATGCTCATTTCCATCTTCTGGGGTCATGTCCAATTTACCTTATTTTCTTCTTTGCAAGTTTAAAAATAGCAGAGAGCAAAAAAACTACTTTTAGCGATGCCTGGGAGTCAACATAACCTSTGAGCTACTGCCATGTACAGGCACTGAGTATATGCCGAGCCTGTTTAAAGCATGAGGACAAAATCCTCCTTTACCACCAGCAATGCAGATCTTTTATTTACACGGTGACAGTCCCTGTGCATGTTTCACACTCATGCTAYGTGCAAAACTCCCCTTCGCATCCATGCAGAATGAGTGCAGAATATATAATTGAGATCTGCAGTGCAGGTGAGTGATTTCCCGGTGCTGACCCAAGAGGAAAATCAAGCCTCACACATCGTGTCAGTGATGTCCAAGCGACACAGAGCTGCATGTGTGTGCCCGCTCACCCCAGTCGGATCGGATTTTTAAAAATTGCAGCACAGTTCTTGTGGTCTGCTTTCCCTTAGTGCCGGTTGTGGCTAGCAGGGGCTCGCAGGAGTGTTTTCTTTTTGAAACCTGTGTGCAACATGATGTGGTCGATCGGCCGTAGAATTCCAGAGACTGGCTCCCCTCCCTCGCCTGGTGCTGCGTGGGTTGAACAGAAAACTCTCAGCACCACCTTAGGATACCGTCTATCTACCTATATCTGTTTATCTTTTTATCTGTTCCTTTTGTGTTTGTTCATCACCTGTAGCAGTTAAGTTGAAGAACAGTAGAGCCCCTGTCTAAATCTTCAGCTTTAAATAGAGCCTTTGTGGGGAAAAATCCCACAGAAGAGCTGGAGAGGTAAAACACAAGCTGAGCGCTTCTGCGCACCACTGTTATTCTTTCTATAGCTGTGAAGAGGTATCACGTACCTAACGGTGGAGCACTCCTTTTCTCCATGCCTTTCCACGAGGCCAGTGGATACGATCTGCCTCTTCATTATTTACCACTTGATCTGATTCCATAGGACTGTCCTGATTTGTGACAAAGAAGCAAACCTAAAGTGGTAGCAAGGAGGAGGAGGAATCATTGGGTTTGACTTTGCTTGGACTCAGCCTCCTGGTCTGGCAGCCCCACGATCTTTGTCTCTTAGCGCTGGACTTGGGAGTGGTGGTGGGACTCCCTGAGGATCTGCCAGAGTCTCTCTTTGTCCATTCTTCTTCTCCCTCACCAACCCTTTCCTTTCTGACACTAGGTTAACACTTTTTAGATTTCCTCATAAGTATATCAAAGGACAGAAAAAGACCTTCTGAGTGACACGTTCAGTTCCATCCCTTCACTGGCAACTGGTTCGTATAGTCCTTCCCATAAATTTGTTAGGCACCTTGTTAAAGTGGATTGCTGGCTTGCCCCCAGTACCTCTGTTGGAAACCTCTTACAGGATCCCTTTGCCCAGATGGTGAGAAACCTCCTATTTGAAACCTTAATTTCCTTTCCACACTAGAGGAGACATATTGGATAGGAGCAGGGAGGGCCTCCCTGTAYCTACTTGGTGAGCTCTTAGCATCTTCCCAGCCGCCTCAGGGCTGTGCAGATTGTATCAAATTCATCGCCAATGGAAAGATGGGACCCACCAGGACTAGAAGAGAGGCTGTTGCTCATGGTAGTGTTGCATGCTAGGACCTGCATGCCTCCCATTAAAACCCCATGCAGTTGTGGTTGATGGTGCAGTTAGTGGGCTTCATACAGTTCCTCTGTGTGACGAGCTCCTTCAAAACCTGTAGTATGGCACCACAATGTGMAGAGGTCCGAGTGACTGCAGGACCTGTGCCCTTAGTCATGGTGAGGCCATAGACATGTCTAGGTGTAACCTGAGATGTAGCTGCCCTGTGGCCCTGCTCTAAATCCCGATTTCAAGCTCACAATTTTCCCAGCAAGGACGAGTGCCCAGGCAGCTCAACATAGCCTATGCTAGCCTAGTTATTTTTATAATATTAGGAATATAAGATACAATTCTTAAGTCATTGGAGGAAATATTGGTTACTTTTTGCTTATTCCATGAAAAAACCAAACTTGTTATTCATATATGCTACAGTGGCAGTAGAGTGATTCATACACACATAGAAATCCATGTCTGACATCAGTTTCCACGTGCCTAGTGCACAGTCCTGCCCAAAATGCAACATAGGTACGATCTGGATAGTAGTTATCATTACCTGCCTGTGTAGTACTTCCAGGGAGATCAAACAGTTGCAAAAGCCAAGCAACTGAGCCCCCAAAATAAAAAAATCCTTCCTTGTCCCACGAGCCACAGAGATGGCTTCTATTTAAAACTAGTCCTCACAAAAGAGCACAAATTTTATCCTTGATGCTTGAAGCTCAAGTATTTACACAGGGAATTTAGACTCTTCACTTGTGGTTTTGGCAAAAGCTTCACACAAATGTTTTGCACTGGTGGTCTCTTAGCCATTTAAGATAAACGACAAAATCAAATGCAGTCCTTGCAGACTGGAGCACTGGATTTTGTGCCAAGGATGAAGCATCCCCGTTTGCCTCACATGTGTAGCTGTCAGATCAACATGCAGGCCTAGTTTCTGAATCAGGACTCTTGAGGTGGAGAGACTCCCTTAGAAAATGTTGCTTTTCTTGGGTTGGAGGGAGCACAGATAAATATTTCTCCTTGCTGCCACAGTGTTTGCATGTATCTGCAAGGCACACACACATGTAMAGACAGAATTGCCACCGTTAAAAAAAGAGAGCATTTGCCAGAGGATACCCCACAATTAACACACATATTTCCTGATCTCAATACAGGGGGAAACTGTGGTTTCTGACCTACCACTGTGTGGTAGCTGTTGGCAAATGCCAGCTTTTTAATGGCGACCACTCCACCACATATCTTCATTTAGAAACTGCCCTTGATTAGTAGCTACCCTTTATTTAATAATTAAGTGGCAGACATAGTTTTAAATGAAGGGGGTGGGATTCTTGGTGGATGTAAAGGGGTGCCGTGCGCTCAAGTTCCCTTTAAACCCTGCTAATTTGCGTCAGCCAGAAATGCGGCTCCTACCTCATTCTCTGTGTGTGTGTGTGTATGTTTGTGCGTATCTGTATTTGTGCAGGTGTATATCGATATTTAGGACTTGTATCTTAGTCTTTCAAAGCCGTGGAGCTCAGTTTGGACTAGTGCCAGGAGGAGCGAGCGTTTCCAGCGGAGCAGGAGAAAACTCTTAAATACAGCTTTTAAATGCCAGGTGATTCCTAGAGGGGTTAAAAATAAATAATACAGTTGGAGGCTACAATATCATCTTTTAGCTACCAGGAAAAAGGTTGCTCCCTTCTTTGCAGTCTCGATAGGGAAGCAGCCTGCATAATCGGGGCATGCAAAATGCACAACTGGCCCCAGCTCAAGCGGGAAGGCAGCACAGCGGCCGCCAATGCTTCCTTCTGGGAGCTCGGCTCCTGGCACCTCRCTGAAGCCATTTGAGCTCTAAGTCACTGCACTTTGTCCGGGCTGTTGTGTGGAGCCGGCTTCAGCAGCGGCTCGGCAGAAAGCCTGCCCAGTTTTGTGTCGGCTCAATGCATTAACACAGCCGTAAAACAATAATCCCCCTTTTGATTCGGTCCCTGAGCAAGTGCCGGTGGCGACATCCGCTGCCTCCGGCTCTGCTCCACGCCAGGGCCAGCCATCCCCCCCCGCTTCGCCCCTCTCCGTGCCCCGCTGCAGGCCCCCAGCCCGGGTTCGCGGGTCCCCCAGGTCTCTTCTTGCTCTTCCCCCGCCTGGCGCGAGCCTGCCAGCCTCAGCCGGACCCAGAGAGGGGTTCAGACCAAGCGTGTCGCGCGTTAGGCAGCCAGCCCCCGCCTCGCCTGTTTCCCCTGATGATGCCTCCTCTGTCCCTTCAAACTTAGATCCGACTGACAGTTTTTTCTATTGTTTTTTCTCCAGGGCCGTCCAGGCCTGCAAACCTGCCGGGGGCTCCCATAGCTGCYTCCTCCCACCCTCACACATCCGTGATCACGTCACCTCTCCGCGCACTGGCCTCCCTCCCGCCCTGCCTTAGCCTGCCCTGCTGTGGTGCACGTGCAGTCTCAGTTGGCGGGACTCAGACTGAGATTCAGACTGAGACGTCAGGCACATTTGGATGTCATTGTCAGTTGTCAGGTAATAGAAACATTTTTTTTTTTTTGTTGCTATCTGAAGGTCAGTAGTGCTGCCAAGTGATGTCGTCTTTACTGTGGGAGAGCTGCCTTCGCTGGGTTGTGTGGGGAAGGCAGAAAAAATGCCCTAAACCACCCCCCTCCCCTTCCTCCTCCCTCCTCTAGCCTCGTGGAGGATGGGGAGTGGGAAAGGGCTTGCGACTCCCTCCATTTCCCCATCCCTCCCCTCCTGCCTGCCCACCTTCAGCTGTCACCAGTGGCCACTGCCGACCCGTTTGTGCCATGTTGTGAACAAATGTCTGAGACTCCTCACAGAATGTGATACCCCAATATCAAGATTTCATCTCTCTGGGCTGTTTATTTTAAGCTTAATTGGATAACATTCAACATCTGAGTTTTTTTCCCCCCACTCCTTTGTTTTCCCTCCCTCCCCAGTCATTCGTATTAAAGGCTCTCCTCCGCGTCCATGTGCAYGCAGGATGTATGTGCTCCATGCCATTTTTCTCCCTTGCTTTGAGAAAATGCTCTTTGGTAACTTGCCATGCATCCCTCGCCTCTCCCCCGTCAGCTTTTCTTTTCCTTTATTCCTTTTGGATGCCTGACTTTTGTCACCGCGAGGAGGGGAAAGTAATGTGGAAATGAGGGTGCACTGAGCTAGCCAAAGAGGACATGGACATATTGTYGCCAGACCCCATCATTTCAGACCCAGCGATCTCTTTGAAATCAGTGGGTGTTTCTGAGCGTGGCTCAGTTGCAGGATTGGGTCTATGGTGAACTGCGGGCTGGAGAGGTGAAAATGGGGAGGRCTTAAAAGAAAATACAGCTGTGGCAAAATCCGCAAGCGTTTATGGAGTCTCACTGTGGTGGGCCAAACCCTGCAGCCCTCATTCATGTTAACGTGCATGGAGTTTAATAGGGAGTTCCCAGAATGATGCTGGATAAGTAATGCGTGAGGACCAGAGGACTTAGAGACAGCAACGACTGTCAGGAGTAAAGCCTTTGGGAAATGGCTCCTCATGTCCCCCTGAAGCTGGGAAAATTTTGCTATGCTCAGCTTTTTCCTTCCACAAGCAGTGGTACCACCTGGCTGCAGTACGCTATATCTCACGAGAATATCCCTGCACATCTCTCATCATTGTAATAAAGCGAGAGAAAAAGTTTTGAAAGAAATTTAAATTTGCATCTTGGAAAGACAAAATATTCTCGGGAGGAAGTTGAGACCACTCCGCAGGGTCCTGTTTCGATCCTGGGTGAAGCTCAGGGTGCATGAGGAAGGCTCCTGTGCCGCCTGGGAGAGGCTCAGCCTGCACCCAGCCGCTTGTGCCAGGGCACAGGCACTGGGCTTGCAGCGATGCACTGCATGGTGCAGCTCAGTCATTGCATCAGGGGTTTTGGTAAGATTTCCTATCATCCAAGCTGCTGTACACAGCATGGGGAGGATGCTGTTTTAATCTGGCTCTGCTTCATCAACCTCAGCAGAGAGACCAACTGGCTTGAGACGGGTGTAGAGATGGGCTCTTCCGAACKGTGAGCTCTGGATCAGAAAGTCAGAGAGCTCTCCTACGTCCCTGCTTCCCTCCTCCATGTAGCCAGTAAACCAAACTGCAAATGATCTCATATTTTGCTGTTCTCTCTCTTCACTGGTGCAGTATGCACGCAGGTGCCTTTGGTAGGCAGGTAGTTGTAACGGTGAACTGGATGCCCTGGTTCCCCGTTGCTTCTGATGCCAGCAGCTAGTGGGGAGGGAAGCAAGTACAACTAAAAATAGAAAAGGAAGGAAGGAATAACTTATTAAAGAACGTGGGAAGGCGAGGCTTTTGTACTTTGTGTACTTCGAGTTCTCACTTTGGAGTTATGCGCTGTGAGTTTTCAAAATTGCCTGTTTGCTGGGAGAGCGATGCCAACTCTGTGGAGGGAGAGACCTGTTATCATGGCTTCCTGTAATTACTGCTGCAGTCTGCGGCACTTAGAGAATAGGTTATATCAAAGTGCATGCTACATGTTTATGACAGTAGTTGGTCAAGTTCTGCTTGAAAGAAACATTTTCTTCCCTTGAAAAAGGACATTATGTCTACTTAACCCTTTCTTTGCTCCCATAGTATTCACTGTATATGAGCCTCGGCATGGTTTAAGCCCTGTGGCAAGGATTACAGGATCTTTCTAGCCCCTGAAATGTTATGTGGAAATGAAAGAAAAGTGAGTTCTTTGTGTTGACTAATAATCTAGTGACGATCCCTGCATTATGCCCTCTTTTTTAATATAGACATTTACAACAGTCACTTGCTACAGCTTTAGAGATCTGCTTGTCTCTCTGACTTGATTAGCCTTTTATTCTGTCAGCCCTGTTCTTGCTTCTGAGGAATTGTTTCCTTCTTTGAACAAAAGCCATCAACAGTTCCCGCCTCTCCTCCTCCTTCATCATTTCTTACCTTTCCTGTTTTTCAGCATTCATTTAATTCAGGACCTGGAGTTTTTCTGTGCAGTTCTCAAACAGGCTGCAACTCTGAAGGCTTGAAGTTGCAGGTACTCCCAAATCTCTGCTGGGCACTCACAAATCGGGCCTTCAAGAGTCCCAGCAGTTTTGTGCTGGGGAGTCTAAGCTTCTGGCTGCTGGTGGGATTTGGGGTATGCATATGTGTGAAAACTGCATTTGGAAATCTCCGACCTAGATAAGAGCGATAGCCTGGAATGCTGAGTAGCGTTCAGTCATGCACAGGGGAAGTCGTCCTGCCTTGTCCAGAGCTGTTTGTGATCTTTAGAAAGCGTTCTGCTGATAGTAGTTTCAATCACAATAAATGATGCTGGGAAGTCCACTTGGGTGTCCACCGCTTGGCGGTGCTGGTCGTGGTCCCCTCTGTCTTTGTTCAATTCTTTGTGCTCAGGGCACCACAGGATGAGGAATTTGCGAGTAAAGGTCTATGTTTTTCCATGTGTTTTAAAAAAAATATCTACCACTGGAACAATTTCTCTCTCAGTCTCTTTATTTATTTTTTTTTTTGCCTCAGAGGCTTCTGTCTGCTGAATTGGGTTCTCCCATTTAAATGTTTTTAGTGCCTATTTAATTAGAAGTTGGAGTAGAGTCATGAAATTCACAGGGTTGTGTAGCTTGGATCTAAAATATAAATGGGCAAAGCATTCATTTTGCTTTACCCCTTGCCAGATTAGGGTGCTTTTTTGAGCCTGCTTTTTATTTCATTTCAATGAATTGCAACTGCTCAGAGTAACTGTAAAACACACACAGGTTTTTTTGCATAACAGAGACATGCAAATGATTGTTGAGAGACATAATTATGTAAAGAAAAGTATGTGCCCGTATGCATGCACACATACACTGCAATGCTTTTTGTGGGGCTATTTTTTCACAATACATCTTCATAAGGCTCTTTTTATGATGCTGATTTATTAATATTGTACATTAAGGCTTAAATTGTCAAAGCTGCCTAAGAGATTTGGATGCCCATTTCCCATTAAAGTTAACGAGAAATGAGCTTTGAAAATCTCAGTGCAGAAGTGCTTTACAGTGTGCTCTCCAAAGAAAAAAGTCCCTGCCCTGAAGATCCTACAGTGCAAAAGCCCCAGAAATGGAATTATAATCGGCATAAGACAAAGGGGATTGTAATGGCACAGGTAATAATTTATCCCCTACGCCTGCATTCAGATATGTACCTGATCCAAAATCTTTGGATATGGGCCCACGAGTGAGGGTTTTATATACCTCCGTAAAGATAATTAAATCTGTCCAGTACACATATATTCAGCTAACCAGTGAAACTGCTTCCTTCCCACATGTAGGCTGATGGAAGGAGGTGGAAAGCAATTATGATACTTAGTTGCATATATAAAAACAGCAAGTGGGCATGGACAGCAGTGATTAATGCACAGGGCTGTGAAGTTTAAGGTCTAAAATAGAGGAAGGCATAGGGCCATAGCTCAGAAGAGTGGAACAAGCTCCTGTTAATTCAAGGAATCAGCTGTATCAGTCATTAGGACATTCTGAAAATCACATAGTCATCTTGGAAAGTTAATGTCAATTTACTTCGCAACTGAAATTCTACTTACTGCATCATTTAACTAGTCTGGTGTTTTCTTGGCAAAGGTTAAGGTGGCAGTAAAGATAAAAGACGTACCTGTAAGTAAATAATAGGTTTTAAAATAATACTTTTCCCTCCTTCAATTATATCACTGTATTCATTTTGTGTTGGTTTTATAACTGGAGTCAACCGATAAGAAGAGCTAGATTAGACCACCCTGCTGTAAAAAGCTTGATGCAATTAATACAGGCTGTCTAGAAAGCAGTATTATTTCAAAAACTTTTATGTTAATGATATGGTATGCGCTCAGCACATTTCTTACTAGAACAAGAAGCAAGCTTTTGTTCACTCCAGACTGGGTTTTATTAACACAGGAGGATCAATGGAAAACAAAACAGTAATCAGAGCAGAGAATGCACACTCATCCAGCAAAAACCTCCTAACTCATCAAGTCCCAGGACGATGGCTGATACTCTACTCTTCATTTTTTGTTGAGTGGAATCTCAAAAAAAAAAAAAAAAAAGTCCACTAAAACTTGATTTCTGATCAGCACTGGCTGCTTTTTCGAGAGGAGAMGGAGGAATTGTGTATATGTGTCTGAGGGCAAACAAAGATCTATAGTTTCCCTGAGACCCTTTGCAAATGTATCTTTTCATTTTGTTGCATAAAGAGGAGGTTTGCATAAAGTACTGGCTAATGTTCAGGAGAGATGTCCCTATTAGTCATGGTTACATGTGTTTATTCATTTTAGTGAAATATTTAATGCATGCTATAGTAGAAGTGACTTTGTGGACAGTACTTACAGAGTGCAGGGATGTGTGAGAGATGTATATACTAAAAACGGTAATGCATCAGTCTGAGTGTATGCATCCATCTTTTCATCTATCTATCAATCTATGTGTTCATCCATCTATCCAAGTATTAAAATCATATGTGACCTGTCTGTCTATGCAGCTTTCTGTCTCACCAGATACTAAAATCAAATCCAAACTCAAAATAGATGGATCTAATCACAAACTGTTTTTTTGACTGGTGTGTTTGTCAAGAGGCAGCAAAGAGACCTTAAGATGGCAAAGAGGCGGCTAAAATTAGGGTGCTGCATGGGGCAGCAGCGCTGGCAATTTGCGCGTGGCTGAGGCTTTGTTCTAGACAGACGCCCGATCACTATAACTTTGTAAGTCCTAATTATGTCAAGTTAAGAACCAGCAGGAGCAACAGCGATATTTAAAGGTGCTTTAAAGTGGATGCCTGCCATTTCCAGACATCCCAGGAAAAAAGAAAAGCCCTTAATTGCAATATTAGCGGGTTGAACTGAATCTGGTAGTCTTGGGACAAAAGGGTTCAAGGCATCGTTGCCTGCAGTAAAGACAATGGCTCCAACATTGAGAGAGTTAACTCGATCACATACCACTACGCTGAGCCCGAGAGTCTGAACTCTTCAAACGCTCCAAATGGAGAGCTAAATCAAAGAATCCTGTTTCAAATCCATCCAAGATGTTGCTGTTTTTCTCCTCTGACAGGAGAAGCATTTGGAAGTGCAGTTTCTTTCTTTTTTTATAGCTGTCTTAAAAAGGAGTTTGGATGTTTAGCACAGCTGGTGCTCATTACATTATGCACTATCAATAAAATAGCATGTGTAATTAATTTTTAATGCAGTGCTGTATGCAGCGCTTTAAAGCAGTTACTGTATGGGGAGAGCCGACACCGGTCACTGACATCAGAAATATTGAAATAGAGGGCTAGATTTTGCATTTTTMAAGGGTGTATGTGTGAGTGGGGGAAGGGTAATTCCCAGCCAGCAATTCTCTGGCCACAATCAAATTTAAAAATATAGGAACAAGATGGATGAAGGTGATTTCATAATTTGCTTATTGGAATGAACGAATTTATTTCCTTTTAGAGTTTGCTGAGCGATGGCTGGGTTAGGAGTAGGTGACTTCAGAGTATAGGTAAGCACCAGGGGACCGCACAGCAACTGATCCATCTTTGTTAAAGCACGAACAGGCTTTGGTGGTATCAGGTGGGAGATGAGGCAAAAGGAGAGGTTACAAGAAAGCAAAGGAAGGACATTTCTGTTCTATCTCATTGAGCAGATTTTTTTTACAGGGCTCCTTTCTTGTGCCTTGTTGTTCCCATTAGTAATAAGTCCCATTTTTTCCCCTTGATTCAGTAAATATTTGGGAGTATCAGTAGTTTGGAAGGGAGAGAGTAGCTTGGTTACAAAGAGGCACCACTGATGGCAAGTTGCCGGCTGCTCTGACAGAAGACCCAAACAAATCACAGAGTCTTCTCTTTTCTTGGTGTTTGTGCAGTACTTTCCAGAAGACACCAGCGTAAATAAAGACTGCTTTAATGGGGCATGGTAGGCAAGGTTTGGGCACCGTCGTAGCTTTCGGCAGCTGTTACATCCTGAAACACCTTGGTTGTCCAAAGGAGGAGAGACCTATATTTGAAGTTGTAACATGGTGCGTGTTCACGTTCAGCAAAGGGACAGGAATCGCTTTCGCGTTTCTGCAGCAGGGTAACCACCAGGGATGGTTTGCAGGATAGGAGCAGCCTCTCCCTGCTGCCACCTCTTTCCCACCCTTTTCAGGGAGTTGAATGCCTCTTGGTGAACACTTCCTAAAAAGAGAAGAAATGAACTGCAGGAAGAGAAGGAAGGAAGCAATCACCTACAAAGCGACAAGATTAGGGGTAGTGTTGTTTGTCAGGTGCCTCGCCTTTTGGTTGGGCAATGCACCAGCTTTCTAAGAGCTGATTTTTTTTTTATACATGAGGCATAAGTGTTTGCAATTATTCTTTCTTTCTCTCAGTAAATTGCCATTCATTTGTGCATAGTATATGCTAAACAGTTTATTGCACAGCCTCACCTGGCATATTCAGGATGGAGTTTTCTCCTGCCCCTTCAGCAGTAGTTTTTTGTCATCACTTTTCTTCTCGCTTTCTGTCAGATACATGTGATGTGTTTGTGTGTCTGAGCCAGGAAGTGAATTGGGCTGTTCAGTTCGTGAGAACAGAGATAAATCTCTTGTGCACAAATATAATGCTTGGCGTCAAAGGAAGTAGGGCGAGCCATGGGGTATGGTGTAGGTAGTTGTGATGAGAACCGCTCTTTAGTTCACAAGCCAGAGTGGGAAAGGCGGAGGCAACAGCGAGGCGTTGTACATTTTGCAGTGAAATAGCTTTATTTTATTTTATTTTTTTRAAGGAATTGGATCACATATTCCTGGGGTGGCTCAGGTTTAGGCCAGAGAACTGCAGAAAAATTACCCCATGTCCCTCCAGAGCTGCCTAATTCAGAGGACCTGGCTTCTTTTTTCTTTTCTGARTGCTTCATAAAAATAGATGAAAGGAAGAGTTCTGTGCTCAGATGGGACGCTTTATGTTCRGAAAGGAAGAAAAGAAGCCATGCTGATGCACCTTGCGTGTGCCCCACTGGGCTCCTGTGTGCTGAATGTTGGTCCTTCTTTCTGCTGAGCAGCAAACAGCTGAGCAACTGTTAGTAACATACGTTTTATGCTGTTTGCTTTCTTTTGGACAGGCTTTTTCCAAGCACTTATGCAGTATGTACAGAAATCTGGTAGGCTAGAGTACGGTACGTGCCTTTGCTAACTTTATTTCCCTCTTGTTTTTGTCTTAAACCATTTCTATGGGTCCCTGTTCCAGCTAACACAACCTGCTGTAGCACAAGCTGGGGAAGCCAGGTTCAATGAGTCAGTAAAACGTGCACTTGGAAGGAAGCAGGCAAAAATCCCACATAGCGAGGGCTTACATTTTTTATGAATTCAGCTGTAAGAGTCAGAGGTCCTGGGACTTCTGGAATGAGGTTAATGCAGGCACTAAGCAAGGCGGTGGGGAGACATAGGCGCTGGAATCACGCCATGAAACAGTGCTTTCTAAATTACTGTCTTTGCTATTAACATAAGGAACCTCTGGTTAGAGAGAGGCCAGTCTGCACAACATATCTGCAACTTTTATGCTTGTTTAAACGTCACTTGGCTATTTGGAGCCAATTGTAAAGGTATTACGTTCAGTCTGTCCCCTGGCAATGTGAGGGGAGCATCCTATTGTTTCTGTGTGTCAGACTGTCTCCTTACATGTCCTGTATTGACCTAGATTACTTCATGTGAGGCCCAGATCTAAACCTGATCCTTACGTCTCTTCCATGGCTGCGTGACAAGCGTGGTGCTTCCAGGGCATGCTGTACCACGCCAGCAGTCCACTGAGGGATGGGTTCGGGACTGCCTAGGGATGCTTAGCTGAGCGTCTTTCTGCGAGGTGTTTTCTGACTTTGGTGGCGTTGTACTGTTATGCCAGCTGTGAACATGGTCTATGGAATTCAGGGATGTACAGAGATTTAAGTAAGAAGCAGAGTATTGTTGGGAAATATGTACCATTTAAAACTAATCATGGCACTCAGGGTGAAAAACAAAAATTCGTGGAACGTAGTAAGACCTCAATATGGCAGCAGCGCCCTTTGCCTGTGGGGGAACTATTTTGTCAGTTTGCATCTTCTAACAAAGATTTGCGTTATTTTCTCCTCTCCTCTGGTTGAACAGGGAGAGAGTAAGTTCATTTATTATGGCACAGACAGGCTTATAATGCAAAAATTAGGTCTGAGTGTTTATGGATTGATTAATCCAAATCCTTTATAAAAATGTGTGAACTGTTGATTAAACTGGGAATAGGACCATTGTGGTTTTGCCTACGGTGAGGACAAGATTAGTGAGTAACTCTACCTTTCTGCCAAACCTTATAAAATATAATTAAAAAAAAAAAGGCGCTCTTTCTTTCTCTATTTTTTCTGGATTCTCCTTAAACTGAACTAATACCTCTATTGTAAAGTCAAGGTAGAATCTTAAAAACTCTGTAGCCTCCTGAAGCCAAACCCTTCACTATCATTATCGATAGATGCGTAGAATAGTTGTACAAAATCTTGTGAAATTGCTGTAAACTCCCTCCCAATTTCCTTCGTACTTTCTCTGCACGTTTTCTACGAGGAGCAGTGTGAAAGCTGCAGTGGTGCTAGCCCCTGCCTCCACCACCACTGTCAATGTTCATTAGCGCAGTTGAGCACACTCAAAAAAGTCTGAGCTCTTCCCATATTTA
Organism: Oceanodroma leucorhoa; assembly: GCA_030449065.1. Classification (NCBI taxonomy): domain Eukaryota; kingdom Metazoa; phylum Chordata; class Aves; order Procellariiformes; genus Oceanodroma; species Oceanodroma leucorhoa. Next base: position 8,046,046 of record JASVER010000027.1, on the reverse strand, counting down.
GAGCCCTCTAGCCAGCAAATCTTTCCTTCTGCTCTCCCTGTTTCGAGGGAAAAAATGTTCGTCAGGGTTTGAGGTGCGCACCTGAGGTTTAATTTTAATTCTGGCCTGATATCATCCAGAGCTGTAAGGGAGAATGAGGGTGTGTGGGAGACAGTACCATCACTGCCTTAAATGATTTGCTCCTTGCTCTTTCCTGTTAAGTTTGCCAGGCTGTGTCTTGTGATTATAAGCTGGGATTTCTTAAATTTGTTTTCTCCTTAATAGGTAAAGACGAGTGAATGCTGTTTCTCAATTTCTCCTCACTCTTTCTTCGCACATGTCTTTACTCTCAGGGGCCGTCTGGGACTGCCGGGGAGGTATTACCCAGGGGGTTGCATTGCCCCGGGGTTAGATTTGCCCCTCTCCATGGCAGGATGGGGCTGTATTGCATATAGCTCCCTCCCGGCAAGTCCCAGTGAGTCACCATCCTGCTTGCTGGGCTGTCTGATGGGGACAGTCTGCTCTGTCCATGGCCACCCTGGCCATGGATCTTCTCCCCATCCGCACCTCTCCATTCCCATGGTCTGCCCCAAACTTTCATACTTCTTTCTTTTTTTAATATATCATTTCAGCTTTGCCATCAGGTAGGTCCTCCATTCATTGCTGTCTCTGCCAGTGGTCCCTGCAGTAATCATTACAGCATTTCTTTCTAAAAATCGAGTCCAAAATGAATTTGCTTTTTTTTGTGTTTTACTTTAACTTCACATTTTTTTTTAAATGGAAATGACTGCTGAAAGTAAACACAGCTTGCAACGTGCAGACTTATTGGGCCAGCACAAATTTCCTTAATAAGCTGGGGTATGTGACTGTGCGCGCGCGTGCGCCTGTGTTTTTTTCCCCTTAAACCTTGGAATAAGAGTGCTGTCTCTTTAAATCCTAACTCAAACTTTACTGGCGATTTTACAGAGCCTGGTTTCATTTATAGTGGAGCCAGACTTGCTGTGTGAGAGCCGTCCGCATGCTGGAATTAGTCTTAAGCTCGCTTCTGTGGCGTTGCCAAATTCCATGTTTGTGTTTTATTTAGAATTCTTTTCACGGCCAGTCGAATCTGTTCAGGCACACATAGGCAGTGTTGCGCCCCATGGAGAAAATAAGCAAGTTTGCGTTTTCTTTGGCATAGGCCACAGCCACAAAAGACTGCGGTCTAAAAAAACATTTTTTAAAAGCTATTTTAACCCATAACAGATGTATAAAGTAGGCACACGCATGCCAGCTTCCTTAGTTTTAATTAAAAAATAATTACGGCTTTAATGGGATGCTAGTGACAAATTTGGATGAATGGTGGGTGACATTATCTCAAGGCTTGCTTCAACTTATAAATTAGTGCATTTCTCTTGGCCAGTGGTACAGATGAAATTAAACGAAGGAGCAGATTAATATTTCTTAAAGTTACATTGAACCAAATGAAAAATCAAATCAAATAAAAAACCCAAGGCCCCTTCCTCCCTCCCTCCCTCAGATTCCCATTTGCATGAGATCACAGAACATGGAGGAAAGGTTATTTTCCCTGGCTGATAAACGATCTGGCCGACAATAAACTGGGCTTAGCTTTGCAAGGTACCTGTCCCTTTTGTAATTTCACATTGGTAGCCACATCGCCAAATTATAGTGATTAATGTCAGCAGGCGCTTTTATTTATAACCACATCTAACTAGCTAACACAGTACCTCCAAGCCAGGAAATCTTAAATATAAAACCATCCCTACATGCTGCATGTTGCAATGGTTCTCTCTCTATACCTCAGCTAACTGGTTGCCTTTTGGGCTGTGATGCTGGCCGTGATTCTTCACATCTTTGGGCTATTTTCAATTTGGGGCTTTTAAGGCTCACCAGAACAGGGCTAGATGCACAGGCTCACACAGGTAACAGCAGTTTATATTTACGAAGAAATAAACAAAGGAGTAATAAACATGTAATGAGCTAACCCCAGATGGTATCTCTGCTGTTATTACAGTCAGGTGTATGTGGAGCTGGGGAAGGGAGAGGGAAGGATCAGAACGGGAGGCTGTGGATATCGAAGGAGGAGGAGGAGAGGTCTGACGGGTTCACTGGAAAAAGTGTCTTCCTCCTTCCCATGCCAGCCTCCATCCCACCCGTGGACACCCTGAATAGGTACTGAGAGGAGAGGCGATAAAGCAGCACATTTTCTCATGGCGTGCAGCAGAACCACATTTCCTCTGGACCTGCTCGTCCCACCCTGGCGCTTTCCAGCAGCAAAGGCAGCCCGGCGCGGGATGGGGCTTTCTGGACGGGAGCATATGATCAGCTTCATGATCTATGGCACAGGCAGATGAGGATCATTTTGTGTGTGGACGGCCAAACCCTGCTTGCCATTCTCAGACGTATTCTTTCATGAAACTTCTCATCTGCTTCACATTTAGCCCCCCTTATAAAAAACTCTGAAATGCTGCTGATACATGTCATCTAGATGGTGAGAGCTCTTCTTTGCTTAGGCATTGCCAGTTCTCTGTAACAAACACGTTACATTGTTCCCTCACTAAAAAATAAAAGCAATTTTTGGAAAAAGCAATTGAAGGAAAGGTAGAGAAAGAGAGTATCAGGTGTTTGGTGGATAGCTGCGCACCTTCCCCTAGACCAGTCCAGATTTGTCTTGTGATCTACAGATGTTTTGCTACTAATTTCCACGCAAATGTGGCAGTGTCCCACACCCTGCTTGCTGAAAGCTATCTGCCATATTAAGTCAGGGGAACCCAGCAAGAGGAAGCTGCTCCGCTTGGTTCGAGCTAGTCTGGAGAATTTGAGCTCCTCAGGGTGATCTTGCTTGATCCCTCCGGGAGAGCAGGGTCTCTCCTCGGTGTGCAGGATGTCCATTGCCTGAAGCTGAACCAAGCCAGACTCTCCAAAGATACCATTCTCAGGCTTTGTTTAACTGCAGCAAAAGAGAGAGAGATTTTCCTTTGTCGACTGAATGAGGATTTCTGTGGTAACATTTCCCTGAGCTAGAATTCCTCATGAGTGAAAATGAAGTTCCAGCATTAAAAACATGAGTCACACAGTGCAGATGAGAGTCATTTTTGCATTCCTGGAATTTTTGGAAGGGAAACATTACATTCACGTTAATCCTTTCAATTATACCTTATTGCTAAAATAATCCATGAGGCATTCTGCAGTAGAGCCCTCTGCTATTTGGTTACAGTTGAGGCTTTGAAAATAGCACCTGAAAGCTTTTAGACTCCTGTGTGTCAGTATCTTAATTTTCTTTTTATGTTGCTGCACACAGGATGGTCTGGTGTGTTTTTTATTTACTCCTTAGGATTTTTTTGTTTAATRAATAAGGCTAATTTGATTTGTTCTGATCTGTCTCAAGTATCTAATTGCTGCTGTAGAGAATGATTAATGTCCAGTTGAAAGGATTCCACATCTATAAATGAGAATTGAAAGCAGATGTTAGTTTGATGAACGTGTGCTGCCCATTCCTTGTCTGCACTGGCTCAGAGAGCAGGCTGCTGAGATATCGCTATCTATCAAAAGAGAGATGTTAGATGCCAAATACAGTTCAGAGTCACACACCTATCATGAGCTGAGTGAACAGTTAACAAATAATGTATCCATCCCAGGTAGTTTTTTTCTCTGCTTGTGAAATATCTGTACACAAGACAGTGTTATCCTCAAATTGTCAGAAATACTTGACAAACTCCAGTTCAGGAGAATGCACCGTGAATTGATTACAACCAGGACTTTGTGTCTCAGTTTTTACTCAGGGAGTGGTGTTGGTATGTTGTCCGAGGGCAGGTAAGTTCAGTTTCCAGTGCTATTGCATGCGCAGTGCTGATTCTGAAGTTAATTCAACCCATTAAAAAAAAAAATGAAGCTGATACTGTTCTCTTTTTTACTTGTGGACTGGCTAGGTGCTCAAGCATTTCTGGCAAGCCAGTCCAAATGCTTTTCAGAGTTCGCTAGCTTGAGTTCATGCAGATCTGTGGAGAGCAGACAGTAAAAGGAGCAAAAGACTGAATTGCCTGGGCACCAGATCAGCTTTTGTAGCGTCCAGCCAACTTTGACGTACACCTGCACACAGTAAGTGCAACAGCTTTTTAGATAAAAGCAGGTATAAACGGAATCTTTTCACATGGGCTCTCCAGTTTAGTAATGCATGATGCTTTACAGTCCTTTCACAAGCAGTGCTCTCTTGGCCGTTCGAGTACGCCTTCCCAGCCAGTGTGTAACAGCAGGTTAGCAGCCAGTGCGTGTCAGAGTGGAGGAGGAGAGATTTTGGCCAAGGGCAGGCATTTATGATAATGGCAGTAGGATTGTCAGTGTTTCCAAAAACCAGAGAGAGCTTGCTTTTTAAAGCCTCTTTTAAAAATCTTCCCTGCACTTTTAAAATGTTCACCGGTCTTACTGTGAAAAAAAAGAAAAAAAATAGTTAGCTTAACAGATTTAGTCACTTTGATTTTTTTTGTGGAATAGCCTTTGCTTTTTTATTTTTTGTTAAATTGCTATTCAGGTAATATTCATGACTAGAAAACTATTTCACAGGTGGACAGACGGAGGTGTAAAGACCAACACAAATCTTCCTTGCTGTCTATAAATCAGTCTAACTTGGGATGTGTGTATGGCAGGAGAGAGAAGGAAAGAGAAAGAGGAGGGGAGATAGAGGATAAAAGGGACAGAGGAAGGACTTGGAGTCATGGAGAAGGATAGGTAGTGGCATCCCAGAGCTCCGGCTGCATCAGCTTCTGTACTGTAGTCATGTAAAAATCACAGCAAAGAAGAGTACTTCCAATGGGACCTTCTGTTCCCCTGGTACCTGACTAGGACTTTACATACAGCAGGCAGGTGAGAACCGAGGAGAGACTGGTTTTACATTTAGTTGTCTTTTCCATTTGGGATGTAACTATAACAACACTAATTTCAAATATAATTATTTCTTAAAATCCTTAGGCTTTTTTTCATAGATAGTACTGAACTGAGCAGCGAGACTTTTTCAGTTAAAGTAACTACACTTTACTGGCGTAAAACCTGGCCTTTTAGATTGTTTCTGATGATTTTTCCTGACCTGTATCTACCTGACTGTGCTATAATGTCAACAATTCCCAAATGATATACCTCACAAAGTGACTGGAAATCTGAAAGTGGACCAAAATAAAAGAAATGGTAGCTCTCTCCCTATCAGGTCATACTTTCATGTTATTAAAAAACAAAACCTGCTGTTTGTCTTCCTTTCTTTCTCTTTCTCTGTCCACTCTCTTCTTAGCTTTCTTTTCTTATAGGGAAGAAATGTAATTGATGGAAACATGATTATCCTAAATTAAGCTGGTGAGATACTGTTGTGGGTTAACCCGGCAGGGAGCTAAGAACCACACAGCCGCTCGCTCACTCCCCCCACAGTGGGATGGGGGAGAGAAAATCGGAAGAGTAAAATGAGAACACTTACGGGTTGAGATAAGAACAGTTTAATAATTGAAATAAAAYAATATAATATACTACTAAAAAAAATAATAATAATACGTAATGAAAAGAAGGATTAACAAAAAGAGAGAGAAATAAATCCCAAGAAAGACAAGTGATGCAAGTGAAAAAAAAMCAAAACCAATTGCTCACCACCCGCCAACTGATGACCAGCCAGTCCCTGAGCAGCGGCCCCCCGGCTAGCTTTTCCCTAATTTATATACTGAGCATGATGTCATATGGTATGGAATAGCCCATTGGCCAGTTTGGGTCAGCTGTCCTGGCTTTGCCCCCTCCCAGTTTCTTGTGTATCTCCAGCCTTCTCAGTCAGTAGAGCATGAGAAGCTGAGAAAGCCTTGACTCTGTGTAAGCACTTTTCAGCCATAACGAAAACATCTCTATATTATCAAGACTGTTTTCAGCACAAATCCAAAACATAGCCCCATACAAGCTACTATGAGCAAAATTAACTCTATCCCAGCCAAAACCAGCACAGATACTCATGTGGCTGATATCGTTACTGGTCAGCCTGTAGTGCATGGTAAACTTCATTTCTGTGGAGGAGAGTGAGGACTGAAGTCAAGAGATGGGGCACAGCTTACAGTGCAGTCAGCAAAATGTGTTGCAGTTCTCTTGGTGCAGTCTCCTGCCTGGTTGTTCCTACATTGTTAGGTGGGATAGGAGAAAACATCCTTGAGAAAATGTGTAAAGAAAGGTATCCTTTGTAATATGGTGGCTTTCCTCATTGCAATCAACCCAGCCTGCCRAATGAGCTGCAAATGTGTAATTTTTGCAGGACAGGGCTTGTCCGCAGTATTTTATTGTTTCTGGAAGTGGTCACTTGAGCAAGTACACATGTGCTGTGAGTCACTATTGGTTTGCTCTGGCTGCTTCTTAGCAGGTTTTGCTATGAATAAAGGTGTGCCTGGCCCTGACCAAATTGTTGGAACTCCCTCATGTTGGCAGTGGGAAGGTGTAAAGGGCTTGGGAACTTCATGTGGAGCACATAGCTCAATGCACATCAGAGGCTCAGCATCAGGAATCTCATGTTTGCTCTGTGCAGGCGGATACTCTGTTGGCCTTACATAACTGAGGGCATGGCTGTAAATTTTAATCATAGGTCTAAAATCAAAGGAGAACACCACATAGGGAGCGTTTCTTGGAAGAAGCAGCTTTAGGAGACCAACAACAGACTGTCTTTACAGCTGGGAGAAAAGAAAGCATTCCTATCCAGGGATCCCCAATGATATAAATGAAAGGACCCTGTATCTGGCTAAAAAAGAAAAATCCAGATTGAAAAATATTGTGAGGGGATTTGAGAATTTGCTGTATGCTTTTATTGCTATCCAATGAAAAGTATTAATAAAAGAAGGATATTCTTGTATCTCATGTCCTGTTCCCTACAGTTTGGGAAATCTAAATCCAAGCCTTGTACCTCCATTGAATTTTCCCTGTGATCTTGGAAAAGTCCCTTAATTTCTCCAAGGAAAGTCTCCCACCAATTCAGTAAGGAATTCCAATTCTTCATTCTCTGATGGGAGTATTATGAGGATAAAGATGTGAAAGTTTTGGAGGTACTCAAATACTAAAATAATAAAAAGCTACAGAAGTATATGAAATGAGTGAGAATAATTTAGGCTAATTTTTGAGGAATTGCTTGTCTTGGGTTTTATTGAATGTGATGGAAATGAGGCTGAGGGCCATTTATGGTGATTGATGTTTGTCCAACTGTTACTGTGTTTGAAATACTCACAAATGCATAAGAGGTAATGCTGTTACTCCTCTCTGTGAAAACGGTGGATCAAATTGTGCTCTCAGGTACAGCAGCTCAAGACCATTGCAAATTAAGCCATTGGAAATCAATGGGGTTGCACATTTGTAACTGAGATCAGAATTTGACTTGGCCTTGCGTGGTGCTCTGTGTGTTAATTCTTGCATCTAAACCTGGAAGAAATGGCTTTTTTATTACAGCAGTGCTTGAAGAGACCCCAGGAAAGTAAGGTGTAAATATTAGAGGCTGCCAACAGCTAGTGGCAGTTTCGGCCTAATAAACTGGAAGTAAATAACTTGGTGATTAGCTGGAATTGGCAGGCCACTTAAACACAGCGCTGACTGGGTACATGGTTTTCCCTGTTCACACCTTAATATATATAACAGCATGGATAGATGCCTGGAAGATACATGAGCCTCAGCAGAACTTGTTCTGAATCTACCTTGACACTTCTATTCGTGAATAATCTTAATGATAATAACAACAACAACAACAGCAACAACAATATGTACTTACTTAGAACCTTTCATCCCAAGGAGCCCAGAGCACTTCTAATTTGAAGAGTGAGCAAACAATAAACAATAAAATAGGAGTCATTACAGCAAGGATAGTTTTGCAGCTCAAATGCTGAACTGAGAAGATAGTGGAATTGGGGTTTCTTGCTGCTGCCCCCACCACACAGTCCCTCTGTGAACCTGGCCAACTCCCTCTCCCCCCAGTGTGTCTCTRTAGTGGGGACGTGGAAGGGCTAATAACGTGAGGCTTGATCTCAGGCAAACAGGTATGCGGATAAAGCAAGCAGTGCAAGAACCTAAACAGGATTATTGTGAATAGACTTGTATGAAATTCAGCCCTTGGAGATCCACTCTAGGAAGAAATGYGATCAAATAGCGAGGGAACAAATGAACTCTTTCAGGGCAGGACATAGATGAAGTCCATGGGAGTTATCAGAAAAATCAATTGCTATTGATTCAGTGAGCATTAGATCAGGCTTCTTGCTCCCTGACTGCCATTAAGCTGTATTTCAGGAGACAACAGGGCATTTTGGCAAGGGTAGTAAGAGCAAGTTTGGCACAGTCCACTCATTTTTGCCATTGCCATGCTCCTGTCCCACTTCTCTCTCTTCTTATGTCTGTGTACCATAAGTAGCAAGAGAAGATTCTGGTTCAGTTGTCATTTGCTGCCTTCCTGAGTCCCACTTTAAGCTCTAATACACAGACTTGCTTTAAGATTTTGCTGTTCCTCTGGATGGCTTTACTTTTTCTTTTGCAGCCATGAGGTTCCTGCTGCAAGGAGGAATTCCCCTCTCCTATGTAATAAAATGACCAGACTGGGTTGGTATTGTGTTCCCAAAGAGGAAAGGATATAAAATACTCAGTGCCAGGCTCCCTGACAGAATTAATACTTCACAGTATTGTGTCACTCCTGCAGCCTCTGCTTTTCAGTTACCCATCCCTCTTAGTCATTTCATTAGTCATTATTTTTGGCAATGGGTGTAGTGATCTGATTTGATTGGAAAGCACCAGGGTACAGTGTCCAGGTTTGTTACTTATGAATAGTGGCCATCATGTTGACATGTAGATTCCTAAGAATTTAAGCTGTGTAGGGGTCAGAGAGTGTAGTGTTTCTTGACTCCTCTGCTCTCTGAAGTGTAGTCTTTTGATGGTTTAGAAGTGGAGCGATAATCCTTCAAAATGCTGCAACTTGCCTGAGATTGTGTAGCATAGTTCATCTTTGTGGTTTCTCCTAACCAACCTTCACAGGTGAGCATGACCATTTTACAGGCAGGAAAAAAAAAAAAGGGCTTGGGCACAGACTTGGTTAGTAAGTTCCTGGCCTCTAGAAATCTGGTCTGGTCATGTCGCTACATGAACAACAGGCATAAAATGAATGTACGGTTGAAAGTGGTTTGCTGTGGGTTTGGATTAAGCCCATAATCCAGGTCAGCAGTTGTCAAGTTATCTTGCAGAAGATAAGAGCATTTTGGCCCAAGGTAGTCAGAATTGAAATGCATAACAAAAGTACGTCTAAAATTCCTACTTAGGAGGGCTAAAATTTATGCATGGAAGTACTGATCAAATCATGAGATCTGCCTGGCTTTTAAATTTTGCTGTAACTGAGAACATGCAAAATAAATAAAAAAAAAAGAGGAGACCCGAAAGATTTAAATACAACTAATTTTATCTTGTTGAGATTAAGTACTTGATACGTGGAGCCTGCTAGGAAAGCAAACCAGGGTTGGCTCTACAGTGTGAGTCTCCGAGTTTTGAAGAAGCCAACAATCCAGAACGGCTGCTTTATGTGGGATTTCTTAATTTCTTCAGCCTCTTGGGCGAAAGTCAGAACTGTGTGAAGGTAGGTGTGCGTGGTATTTTGCAAGCAGACACGAGCTTGTTCTGCCCATGCTTCAAGCCAACTGGACACACGCCAGCCCTGCACCGGAAGCCGTACAGCTGCGTGAGCAAGGATGTTGAGCCCCAGCCCCGTCYCTCTGCAGGGCTTGTTAGCTCGGGTTTGGGGTTGTACTAACCACAGCTACATGTCCTCTGCATTGGTGCTGGCTTGCATCTGGCCAGGTTGGAGTGCAGGCAGGGTGAGCCTTTGTCAACCTGCCAGATACCATGTAGACATACCCTTCCTCACCCTAGGTAGCAGTTTCTCAGGCACTTATTTTTCGTTGAAGTCAGCATGAGCAAACGTTAGTCATCTTGAGTAACGGTTGCCAAAGGAGGTCCTTTGTGTAACGCATAGATTTAGCAATCCTAGGCATTGACTTTGCATTACTAATGTTTGGTCTGCTTTCTCCCAGGCCTTTCCACTCTCTTGGTCACTGTCAATCCCCTTTCCTGCTAGCTGCTCCAGTCCATAATTGCATCTGACTGCAGTGATACAGTTGTCAGCCCTGGAGAAGTCTCTAGATGTTATCGCTACCCTCCCTCAGGCAATGCAGTTTGCCACTAGCCCTGAGAGGCTGGTTTGGAGTCTCTTGAAATTGTTGAGATCTCGATAGTGCATTACAGTGATACTGCCCTTTCTCTTCACCTTGAAGAAGGGAGTGGCAATTCAGCCATAAGAGAAAGAGTGACGTTAGCAAGCTGGTGTTCCTTCCCTTGGGAATATAATAAAGGCTTCACCTAGAGGGTACAAACTATGCTTCACAGAGTAAAACAAGAAGAGTCAAAAAGAAGTTAGTGTTGGCTCATGTTTCCAAGTTGTCTGAGCTTTGATTGGTTTCTCTAATTCAAGGAATTGTAGCAGTACATTTTATGTTTCCTTTTGTTGTCTCTTACTGATGCACTAGTATTCCTTCCTACCTGGCTTCTAGCTGAGGAAACGTGAACTTCATAGTGATATAAAAGCTTGAAATTGCCCAGAAAAATTCAACTTCCTTCACTTTTTCAGGTGCTAGCACTGGTGTTCTGAAAAAAACCCCACATGATCTAGGTGTGAAACTGTGGGCTGTTGAACCCACTAGAAACTTTGTGGTGACTTCTGTCAGTTTTCTCATAAGGATTTGTGTCCTAAGAATTGAGAAGAATAACAAATGTTCACTTTGCATTAATTATTAAATTTTCAAATTGTGTTCTTCTTCCTACTGGAATGAAACCCAAACTTAAAGATTTCTGAGAAATGGAATTGTGTGTTCAGTTTTTTAGGCAAAACCATGATATTTTGGTTCAAACCTGATGGCTTCTGGGTCGGTATCAATGTTGTTTCAGCATCTTTCTCCCAGATCATTTACAGTCTGACAAAAGGAGTTGAATATGGGTTTTATGACTACCAGGGCAGGTCCCTGACCACTAGACAACTCTCTCTCTTGCACAGTCTTTCTGATGAAACTTCACTGAAACTCAGCTCTTAACACAGGTCATCGTAGCTGTCAAGAATCAAGTGTTTTGAGCAGCTCTAGTCCACAGTCTTCAAATTTGTTTTAACTTTAACCACATAAGTCAAATCTGTAAGATAGGTAGGATCTGTGGTGTCCTGTGAAAAGGAATGGGCTTTATACATTGATTACATTGCTTGGCTAGTACAGTTCTCCTCCAAGAGCTTTTTTAATGTGATAGACATAAGAAAAGCCTTCCAATTGTCTCTTCCATGCCCTGCGTATCCCAGCTAGATTCCAAATAGGATCTGAAAGTCCAGACATGGGTCACTCAGCCCTGGGGTGTTACGGGTGCCCTCTTAGAGCTGAGAGGAAAGCAATGGAAACATACCTTGCAGAGTGGATGCACTTCACAGTTGGAGAGATGTAACCTAATTTGTCAGCTATCACAAAACACTCATTTCATTTCCATTGCTACAGTTTTGGCTAGAACTGTTCAAGCCCTGCAGGGTTCGCTTCACAAGGTTGTATGCGAACTGAACCCTGCTCTCAGGTTGAGGAAGGGTGGGTGGAGAATCAAACCTTTCAAGTTTGCTTAGAGGGATGACTCTGAGAAATTCACACCTTCAGAACTCCTCATCCTCTTCCTCTACTCACATGTGCACTGAGCCCTTTAGTACTCTTAACTCAGGACTTCCGAGTGATCCTGGTAATACTTTCTCTCTATTTGTGTTTCTGGCTTTCTCTGCTGAGTCACCCAAAGCACTGTACAGTGCTTTCCTCTCCTTCGGGGCTCTAGGTGCTGCCACTAATTAGCTCTTGCATTGTTATAAAGTATGTTCAGGATCTGCCCCTCATTGTAGGTTACCTCGTTGCAGATTTGATCTTCTCTTGGTAGTTCACATGTGGAATCTGTCTCTCTACCCAAGTTCATGAGAAGTGTGGTTTGTAGAAAATATGATAGGCATACAGTTCTGCTCAGGCTATATTGTGGCTCGTTAAGTTTTTTTGCAGCAGGATCCACATCCAAAAAAACCCCAACCCAAAATCCAGTAGCAAAATCGTATTTTTGTTTCACAGCCTTGATGTGGCATGTGCAAGGACTCAGTGGCATTTTTAATTCACAGTTGTGTCCCTATCAGTGTCCCCTTCTTGAACATTCATACTAATCCCAACTCTGTTTCGGTGTGTTGGCTGTATTCTCTTCTTGCTTACACCCAGCTGATTACCAGGAATTAAATACTTGTAGTGGCAAAAGATATTAAAGATGAGACAATAAAAGAACAGGCTTTTGTGTATGCTCCCAATTACCTTAAAGAGTATATATATTTTTACTTTGGCCATAAAGACGTTTTAATGTGGCTCCTCAACTTGCCACAAAGTAACTCCCTTTCTTGCTGCTTCCCGTAGGTGTCCTAAGAAGGAATAATCCAAACCTGTGTGTGGTTTAGCTGCACGATCCACCTCACTTTTCTCACAGTGACAGTATCATTTCTCCGTTTAAGTGCAGTACAGAACATGTGGCTTTGAACATGTGGATTTTGGTGGAAGACACACAGATTCCGTCTCCCCTTGATGCTAGAAATAGCAATAGCACTGAGCAGTCAAAATATTTCAGTCTCTCATTCTAACTGTATTTGAGTGTGCCTGTGTTTCATGTCCTGTTATCATTGCAGGAAAGAATCCCCCATCCTTGATAGCTTTTTTTGGTGCTTTTTGCAAACATGAGAGTGAAGAAGTAAGGGGGAGCTCTTCCACAACAAATGTCGCTGCATGCTCTGGGATCTTTTGGAAACGAACCTTTTTTTTAAAAAATTATTTTCCAACAGTCCTTATTATTAAGATATTCATTCTTCTAAAAGGATGTTAAATAATTAAGCCTGTGGAAGGGGCAACATCAACAAATGCTGGAATATATTTAAATAATGAAGAACATCTTTAATTTGTACATGTAAAATAATTGTGGGCCCATGGCAGGTTAAGCATTCATATTTATTAAAATGTACTTGCCTCTCCTTTAGAGGAAGAAGGTTGTTGTTTCCTATACTCTCCCTGAGCCTGAGCCACTTCAAGGCTTCCTTCTCCTCAGTCAAAAAGAATTATGCGTTGCGGTTGCTTTCCCCCAAAATACTTTGATTGCCTCATTTTGTTTTAGCTGAGAGCGCTCAAGTCATTCCTCTTTATACAGGAGGGAAAAGGGGTGTAGAAATTACCCAGTCTGTAACCAAATAACCTGGCCTTTACTGCAGATTCCTAGTGATTCAGAATATTGACAGCAATCAGGAGTCTCAGGCTGTTGAAACTTCCCCTCTAATTGAACTGGGAAAGGTAAACCAGTTTCAGTGCTCCGCACGCTGTAATTGCAATAATTTAATTTAGCTATTTAACCTGTAATTCAGTGGTATTTATTAAAGAGCATAGGAGAAAATGAGGCCATTAGGAGCCAGAGATGAATACATTGAAATGAAAATGAACACTTCTAACTGCTAGTTGACCTTCGTTTTGTAGCAGTTTTTATTAGGCTGGTCACGGTAATTACTAGGACGTGAATCATGGAGAAAAGTGAATAATTCTGTAATGAACATTTTTATTCATTATCTCACATTTTCAGGAACCAGAAAAGTATCATGTAAAAGTATCTCCGATGTTCTCCTTTTGTTTGTTTTTTGGCAAATAATGGTTTGTGGACAATAGCCGGTGCAAAACATCACTCCACTGTGAGAATTCGTGTCACGCTGAATTGATGGGCCCGCGGTGCTCTGCATGCAGCATGCGGGGCTGCRGGGCACGCTCAGGGAGACTGAGCAGTTTGTAAATCAAGCAGGAATCATAATAGTAGATGTAGGACATGCCGGTCACCTATGTTAAAGCTTAGGAGAGCACATTTTAGGACAAAAGCTGGGGTATTAAAATTTTCCAGTGACTTGTGCTGACCTCTCTGGGCTCGAGTCCTTTCACCCTGGCTCCTGCCAAGGGGCAGCTGGGAATAGGTCTTCCTGACCATCAGCGAGCTGTTTTGGGGAGCAAAGTCAGCATCTGTGGGGGCTTCCAAATGGTTTTTGTAAGGCAAGAGTGAGGCCTCTCCCAACACCGCTGTGCATCCTCCATTCCTCTCCTGCTTCAGCTCACACTGGCATTTCCAATGCCAGCCTTGCTCTGGAGTGCACAAGCTGCATCCCCGGGGTTTGCTCCAGAGGAGAAAAAGTGGAGTGAGAGCAGGCGTGGGTGGATTTGTGGCTCTGCCTCCCGCATGGCTGCTCTGGGACTGCCATCTCTCTGGGGAGCAGGGGAGGGGATCAGCACCCTGCGAGGAGGTGGGAGCCCTCGCACTGCCCTGCACCGGTGCCTCTGCGCCGTGTAGCACSGTCTGCCAGGCGTCCTGCCACCGCAACCCTTCCGGCCATGTTGTTTCATTAAATCTGCTCCTTTGCTGCAGCAAATTGTTTGGAGTTAGTGTCTCGGCAAGGAGGAGAACGGGCAGCGTTTTGGCAGTTGCACTGTGATTGTTATTCTGTTCGCTGCTCTTGAACACTCTGATCGTTCTTTTTACCACTCTTGTTTTCTTACTAGTGTTATTAAACCAGCCAGACTCTACAGGGACCCGTCCTCCTGCACTCCCATAGTTCACAGGATCTGGAGGGGTTTTTCTTTTGGTTTTGTGGTCTTTACTATTTTTTTTTTAATATTTTTTTTTTAGTCTTTCTGTTTGTGCTAATTATTGCTAATTACTGCCCAATACAATGAAATATAAGTGAGAGCACTGCAGTGAGGAGGGTTACTCCCCAAATCCCTCCAGCATATCTGCACTATCCATGGCCACAGTAATTCTACCATGGATGAATAGGGTGAATTTATTGATTGTAATTATTTACCCTGAAGAGGATGCTAATATTCCAAGTTCGAAGCTCTGCATGCTGGAGATGATCTTTGCTAGGCATTCTTTTCTCTACTTAAAAGTGGCCAATAAACCTATACTAAGCAGCAGTGATGAAAAACTCCAGCTGCACTAACCTCTTAATTTCCCAAAGTGTGTGTTTTCTTACTTGAAGCTCTTTGATTTTCAGCCTGACTTTGAAAAGGAACATAGGTCTCATTTAGCTTTAAAGCGTCCCAGTGATGCACATTCCCGAGATAGTTTTCCTAATTTCTTTCACTGTCTTCACTTTGAGGCACATCTCAGTCCCTCTGGCAAATCTCTCACTGGGACTGACATTGACTTCAGGTTTGGTATTCAAATGACTGAGGCTATATTCTGTGGGTTTAAGGTGGTAAAAAACAAATGGAGTTGTAAGTGGTAAGGTGTGAATACTTTCAACATTCACGTGGGGTCAGAAATTGGACGTAACTTAAAAACTGAGATTGGAAGAATGTGCTTATGGAGAGGCACCGAGGAGCTGGGCTGAAGAAAGGGTATGTGGTATTTTCCAGTTGACTGATTTTCCTGCCATATCCCCTTACCTGCAAGCTACATTTTACTGCATAGCCTAGAATCCCAGCCTGGTAAAGATGCCACTGTTTGCACCAATTTTCTCTACCTGATATTGATTTAACCTCTACCTCACCAAAGAGTCTAACCTGAATGCTTGCTGGGGATTGGAAAGCACTCACCCCTCTTTGGAATTTTGCAGTGCGATTTCAGGGTGGCTTGCCAAGTCTTTTGTGGGGGGTTTAGTTACCTATGACTAGTTTTCTTTAGAATACTGCCACATTCTTCTGGGCCCCTGTTGCTAAATGGAGATGTACAAATGCATGTCTGACCACCCCCATTCAGTGATGAGCCAGAAAACTTAATCTTGGGTCAACCTAATAGGGTTGAGTTTTATTACTAATAGTTTTCATCTGCGGTGGCTAGTTAACAATTACGGATGATCTGTGAATGCAGACTCAGTATTGCCAGGATACTGAAGGATCTGAAAAGGCTTAATACAGCTCAGAGTTTAAAAACAATTAGCAGATTCTGGACTGTGTTTCTTTTAAAGACATTTATTTGCCTTGTTTATTCAAATGGTTAGAACTGAATGTCCTTACTATAGACATTCTTTTTGCAATGCAAGAGTTAAAAATCCTTGTTGTACGTTTTTCTACATCTACATCAAAGATACTGTAGTGGTGAGAGTTACAGACAAATAGATATACATTCAACATATTCCTTTTATATTCAATATGTATTTTATACACACACATGTATCAGCATGTATACGTGGGTAGGCAATAAACAATTTTACCATTAAATTTTTGTTTGGAAACAAATGCCAGCCTGTGATAATGGTATACTTTTTCTAGCATAGGATCTTTTTAAGCTATAGACTCTGCCACTGGGGACTGTACTATGAGATAATTGACCTCCACGTGAGTTATGTGTCCTGAGTCTAAAGCAAGGGCGCACGTAGTGGCATCAAAATCAATTATCTCACAATCCATCCCCCAGTGGAAAGAGCTACGGCAGTTAGAATAGACCCATGAAAAAGATTTAGATATTTTAAAATGTTTTCAGTGACTTAATTCTTATAAATAATCTTACTGCATTATTCAAAGAAATAGAATAAATAGAATAATGGTGGTGGATTAAATGGTGCTAAGTGTACCTACCGATTGACTCTGTATGAACACTCAGTAGCTGGGGATGAAATCTCATTGGGGTATCACTGATGGAGTATCACCAAAGCTGTATTAACTGGGCTGCCTCCATTGCTGCCGTGCAGGTGACTGTCAAGTAGATGCATCTTCATTTCCTCTGTGGTCGACATCCTCTTTCGTGTGTGAGGGAGCAGCAGAAGTAGTGGACAGAGCTGCTAAGCTCTGAGGACAAAATTCTACCTCCACCAACCCTTGCAAACCCTTGCCAGGGTAAAACTATTTGGAGAGAGCAAAGGTATTTAACTCAGGGATGGTGTCTCCAGTCAGAGCCTGATCACCCAAATGATCATAGCTAAACTATCATGTACTGGAACTTTGAAACTCTTCAGTTGCCCAGTTGCTTGGTTACAGGATCATTTGTCATCTATTCTGGTAGCAGGGTGAGAGGTGGGGGAACTGGAGGGAAGGGGGGAGAAGATTACATGTGCTGCTGAAAATGCAATGAGCACATTCGATCATATCTAATTCCCATTTATATTACTGTGGACATCCCTACTGCCCAGCTGCCCTCTCAAAAAGTCAGAGCTATGGGATTTTTTGATGCATGAATGAAGACTGGGAAGAGCGCCAGCATGCTGTTCATAGGTTTCTTCATCATTTATTACCTTCTAGTTTTAATTGTTTTCCTGCTTCTCTCGAGATATTTATCTAGGAGGAATTGTACTATGCAATGCAGACACGCGAGGTGGCAACTGAAGATTGCTTGTTAGCTCAGTGCACCGTACAGTAGATGGATCTTAATAAAATAGAGAAGACTATTTACATTAATAGAAGAGGCCCATTTGTAAACCTTTTATTACTTAAGTGCACAAGTTTGACTCCTGTTGTCCATTATAGAGGTGTGAGTTATATAATAATCACCACATAACTGCATTGTCTGTATCCTTATAGTAATGAAAATCAGATCTCTCCGTATGCCACTCCGTTGCATCCTATTGTGTCTGCAGGGCTACATTCATCTCTGGTAAAAGGCTCTGGTAGATTTACAATGGGGCAAAATTTGCACTGCTTAGTTTCTGATTGGTACTTCAGCAGTGGAAAAATTGAACAGAAGCCACCAGAAGAGAGCTTGATGATAGGAGGTAAAACAAAGGGGAAGTTGGCAAAGAAGGGAAGGATAATTAGTGAGGAAAAGATAGGAATGGAGTGAGATTTGAAGGGAGGAATTCAGATCTCTAGTACCCTGTAGCTTCAACGGAGCTTCATGATCCTTTTCTGTGGGCAGCTTTCAGTTGTCACCCTCGCTGCCATTTGGATTCCCTCGTCAGAGCCTGGTGGCTTTGTCGCAGGCGATACCTCTGGTTACCTTTCACGGTCCCCATGCTGCTTCCCAGCCCTGCCCTGTCCTGCTGAAATTGCGCATGCCGTGGCCGCAGCCTTTCCTCCTTGCAGAGCTGGCGATGGCTGTGGGTGAGGTGCAGAGGGACTTGGTCTGCGTTCAGTCAGGCTCCAGCTCCAAAACCTGACACAAACACACTGGTGTACCCAGGGGAGGGAGAACTGGCAGCGTGGAGCCACGTGACATACGGCTCCAGCCTTTGCCGGTCGGTGCTTTGTGTTTTCAGAGCACGCCACACTGTGCAGGAGATGTGACAAATCGCTCCAAATCTCTGAGGAAGGTCAGGCCCGTAGGCTGGAGCAGGAGTGACCACTTTGATTTAAGTCCTCTGATTTGAGGAATAAAAAGACGCAAGTCCCTTTTCATGCTTTGAGGGCTAAAGAATTAGGGGAGATTTCATGCCTCTGTCCCATTTTAGTCTTCAGGAAGGCAAGGCTTATGCATTACTCCAATTTCTATTTTCAAACACAAGAGTGCAGTTGAGAACAGTTGTGCGTGCATTGGGGCTTGGAAGAATTGAAGGCCACTAAATGTAGGGGATCTTCCTAGGTGGAGAAAGTGGCTTTAGAAATGGGCATTTTTGAATCGGTACCTCACAAATTATTTTATTATTTCTCCCAACACTTCAATGACCTTGAATGTTTATCTCACCTCTTGGGGGAGTGGATAGGGCTGCTCATTTTGTCATTGTGAAAGTCCATGTTATTCACTGAAGCAGTCAGGACTTCTCTGTTTGTCTGGTACCTAGCATTCACTGTTAGTTGGGAGGGAATTTGTTGACTTTGATGGGTGTGCTGAGCAGAGTCCATGTTGCCAAGCTCAGTGGACAAAGCATATATACCAGATTTATCCATTCCTCATCCATCTTGACAAAGGGATAAATACTGACTCAAACGTTCAATCTTGTTTCCCTCCCATCCCCCCTCCCAGCAAAACCCAAAGCACATGTTTTATGGATAGAGCCAAATGACCAAGCTTAGATAAAAATACCTTGTGCTTGTAGGTATGAAATGGAATCAATTAGTCTGAATAACAGGTCGTCTTGCCTGAGACAGCACACATCATTAGGTCTAAAAAGATGATAATATGTAATTTATAAATATATATCATATGTATTTCCTACTGAGTTAGGAAAAAAACTTTTACCATCATATTTTTAATTGTATAATGAACGTTAAAGTATGTGAATCAGCTTKATTTAAAAATACAAAAAAGCTGAAGTACCCTAATAATAAATCCGTAGGTGTGTGTTGGGAGAGATGCAGTTCGCGTGACTGATGAGATATTAACAGTTTTGACCTGATCTCTTGGTGACTGATATTGATAACACTCATTTCTGGAGCGCACTGAGGCTCCCATACGGCACAGCCTCCGTTGAGGTTGGAGGGGGTGTGTGCAGCTCACGCTGAGTCCGGTGTTTCTAAGTGGGGCACTTGGAGCAACCCGATTCATTTTTGTGAATCACGGCCGTAAATTTAGAAAGCAGAAAATGCCTGTTTCATAATGCTGCCCTGACTCTGGCAATGCGACATTATTTTTGTTGTGTACTCTCAAGTGCTCCCCCTCGTCTGAGATGCCGCCGGCTTGGGGCTTCTCTTAAGGATTTGCCAGCCTCAGAGTTAGGAAACGTTTTCCTGATAATCAGCCTACACTGTCACTGGCCCAATTAAATCCCTTTACTTCTTGTTATACCCCAGTGGGATCCCCCAAACAATTCCTTGGCATCCTCACTATCTGTCCCCTGTCAGACACTCCTGGATGCTTATCTGGAGCCTCCCGCCAAACTCCAGCTATAAGTCAGCCTGATTGCTGTCTGCTCTGTGCATGTCCGGGGCCCTTCTTGCTGCTTTGCATCCCATATCCCTCAATTGCGTTTTTTTGTAAATCTGGCGTGCCATGATGTTTTGGTTAGAAAATAACTTCTCCGTAGAGTTAAGCCTCTGCCTGAGATTGATAAAGGCAAAACAGTCCAGACTGAAGGTTGTCAATTAATCCCTCCGTCACCGAGCTCCGTCTGCCGGTCTCAGGGGTCGTAGAGGAGGGAAGGCTCTTCATCACTGCTTGATCCAGGGACAATGACACCGAGCTGTGAAAATACCCTTACTTCTCAATTTGTACACTTCAGTCAGCCTTTGTTATGCACACGGGCCAAATTAGTCCTCAGTTTCACCATCCCAGGGTGTTCGTGAAGTCAGAATCTGATCCACAGCAAGACTAAATGGGAAACTATTTTTCCACAGAACAATGACCCAAGACTCTGTATAATTCTGTGCACCTTGCTAATTGGAGGGTTTTGTCAAACTGGAGGTAATTCAGAGAAGAGCAACAAAAGTGATTAAAATGTTGGCAGGATTGTTTCACAGGGAAAGATGAAAAGAACTAAAAATATATGAGCATGTTAAATAAGGAGCAGGTAGAGGGAATATGATTCAAGTAACAACGAACACTGGGGGTGATTCAGTAGTGTGACACCCCCTCCAGGCCCCATTTCCAGAAGGTTTGGAGTGCGATTATGAAGTCTGTGAAACCAATGGGGCTTCAGTATCGGCTTGATGCTACGCACCAGGTGCATTTTCAGAATGAGAGCTACAGCCATGAATAATAGGTAAAATGAACTACGTGTGAAATGAGCATTAGGAAAAACTTCCAGACCATGACTGATTTTCAGGTTGTAGAGTGTTCCTAAGAGGTGGAAAAATGCCAAGTTTCAGCAAAGTACGTATAAACCCATCTTCTAGCATTTGGTGAGTATGTCTCCTTTGTTTGAGGCATTTAAACCTAGATTAGATGTTAAACCTAGACTAGGAACAGAACAAGAAACTATTCAGTTGATCAGAAATCAAGAGCAAAYGAACTAAAGGAAGGATGGTTTGGGAAGGAGCTGCCATATCTGACTTGTACCCAAACCTGAAGTTTTCCATTTGCTGTTAGTTAGAAGTCAGTCTCCTGTGGAATTGGTAAGGATTTGGCTGAAGTAATAATTGTATAAAAGCAGAGAGTGTGATTTTGCTGTTCGTATCGCTAGGGAATATTTTGCGATGGTCTGCTGCCGTGACACGCTCAGGTTGCACTTGGCAGTGCAAGTGTCCCTGTTAAATGCCGTGTGAGTCAGGCAGCAGATGTAAAGCCCATGTGGCTTTTCGCTTGCACCGAGCAGAGGTGTGGAACTCATTGCTGCAGGATGTTGCAGGGGCGAAAAGTAACAAATGGGTTGAGATAAGGGCTAGGCAAAATCGGGAAGATTTGGTGGGTGGTTAATAAAAATGCTAATCTGGTCTGATCAACCCCTGACACTGAACGACACTAAATCATTGATTGCTAGGAGCTGGGAGGTCTGGACAGGGTCTAGTTGTGACCTTTTTCTACCTTGATTCACATGCTCTTTCCCTAAGCTTCTGCTGGTGGCCATGGTTGAAGACAGGGTCATGCCTGTGGGCATGACCCAGGGATTTTATGTTCTTATATGAGCAAGAGCTGTAGTGTCTGGCTGATGGGGTCTCACTGATTTTACTCTGTCCTGAAAGAGACCTCGAAGTTCCAGCCCAGGATGCCATCATTTCTCTTAGAGGCTTCCTCTGTGAAGCCAATGCAGCATTTGGGTCTGGCCTGAACACCCTCTTCTACTAGTTTAACTAAAGGGGTCTTTCAGACAGATAATCCAGAATACTTCAGGGTATAGATTGTTTTAACTGATTGCCACCCCAGTTTAGCTGACCTGTTTTAGCATACCTATATAAATTGACAGTGAGAAATTTCCTGATATAGGCAGTTTTAAGCTGACAGAAATAGAGACTACACTGGGGTTTGCACTGGTTAAAGTGAGTCCTTTTGATTAAACTGGTGCCAAATTCTGTGTGGACAAATCCTCATATTGTAACAAACCCACACATCCTCCCTTTCCTCTGACAATCGTATCAGGCTGGTGAGTCCTATGGACCCAATCTAAYAGAAATGGAATTTTTACCATGCAAATCTTATTACCTAAAGTGCCAATGAAACTAATGGGATTTTGGATAGTAAAAAATGCTCTGTATGTGATACATAGTTTGGAATATAAATTCATGGAGGGGGGGTAATGTAAGGAAAAGGAGCTGTTATTGCATGTGGTCCTTTGTGACTTTGAAGGACCTGTTCCTCCCAACACCCCTCAGCTCCCCCTTGATTTCAATGGGACCAAAGTGGTGCTTAGCGTATTGCTTAAAACACTGAGCTCCTTGCAGAATTTGGTTTTCAAAATACACAACTAAGTGTCTGTTTGTTTCAGATTTCATTTGAGGGAGGGGAACAGAAATAAAAAATATCTCAAACGCTCCACTCCAGGGACAGACATCTAGAGGAATATATATTTTTCCAAAGGAAACCATTCATTTTTGCTGTGGAGGTTGGCTGAATGCGTCAAGAACACAGAGAGCATTTGGATGTATTTTGACAATCCCYGGATAAAAAACAAAGGCTGAATCTATTTAGATAACATTCTAATTTATGCCCCACCCCAGTATACACACACACATATATATGGTGTATGTGCTAGTGTCCTCAGGCTGCCAACCTGTGTGGCAACTCTCAGGCTGAGGACAGTGTCAGCAGATAGATCCAAAGTTAATATCTGAAGTGCTGCAAACACTACAACCTTTAAAACTGTCTCCTATAGTTCCTATATGTTGTGATAACACAGCACAACTTGCAGAGGGTTCAATACCCCTTGTCATTGCTTGGGCAGAATTCCTGCTGGCTTTTCTGGGAGCTTAGTTTATGTGTACATTCAGGCCTAAAATATTTTAAAGTAAAATCTTTTTAATAACCTACAACGTTGTGCCATTTCGATGGTGATGCTGATTACTTGGTTTCCTGTCACCTTGGAAGCAAAGATGCAATAAACGATACCTTTATTTTTGTATTTATTTTAATGAAACACATAGAAAAGGCACTTTAGAAAAGTGGAGGAAAGAGGAGGAGGTCAGATAAAAACAACTGCAGTCTGATGTTCGTTTTTGTGGCGTTGATAGTTATTATTCCCAAAGAAAATAATGTCCTTTTTTATTTGCTTTTAACATTTCGCCCTTGGCATCTGTTCCATCCATTGTGGACTAACCTAGACTCTGTTCTCTGACGATGGGTTAAAGCGAGCACTTACTGAAAAGCATTCTCTACTTAATTACTTTTCCTTCTTCTGGAAGCTATTTTTTTTATAGTCACATGTTAATTGTGTATTAGTAGGCCTTTCTGATTAGTTGAAAACATAATGAAACCTTTGTAAACAACAGGGAGAAAGAGGGAGAGGAGGGAGGGAGCGGGAAGGGGGGAGAAAGGGACAGGGAGAAAGAGAGGTGTGAAGTGGGGGCTGGACCCGTGGGGGGGAGGTCGGCGAATTTTGAAAGGCAGAAATAATGCCAGTGGAAATTTCTGGTTTTTTGAATGACAACTTCCCTCGCCCAAATTAATCAACTTACT
The DNA here is from genome assembly GCA_030449065.1 of Oceanodroma leucorhoa. Classification (NCBI taxonomy): domain Eukaryota; kingdom Metazoa; phylum Chordata; class Aves; order Procellariiformes; genus Oceanodroma; species Oceanodroma leucorhoa. The sequence continues at coordinate 8,022,571 of JASVER010000027.1, read as the reverse complement.
TAACGAGAAATGAGATGCATGGAGATGCAAATTGCTGTCGATCTCCAAAAGCAGGGTGGCAAAGGCAGCAAGTTGGAATGGCGTGGAGGGGGGCTGAGCCGCAGCTGTCCACTAACAAGTCAGTCCTATTTGTAAGGGGCACGGAGCTGAATAACGGTTTTGTTATTGGCTTTCTCTCTCTCTCTCAGCCGTAGGTAGAAATGCTGCATTTGTTTCCTGTGACTATTTCAGCAAGATAGATGTCCTCCTCTTTCATCTCGCCTGCCCGTTTGATTCCCACAGTGGAGCCCTGTGTTCCCCGTGTACCCCAGCCTGCCCCTGACAGGGCGGAAAATTTGGATGCACGAGGAGCACAGGCTCGGGTGCAGGGTGTCAAACACGCAAGGTAATACCAGGAATTATTAAGTTATCTGCACACCCCTCAGACGGGCAGGAAAAAATTAAAAAAAAAGAAAATAAACAGTACTTAGGACCCAATTCAGTGACGCTCGGAGCCCAGCCAGCACTCATCGGATTCGGTGAATCAGCGGAATCAGGCCCTCTTCTCGGAGATGTTTTTTTCTTTTCCTGGAAAGCTGCGCCTTAAACAAAATTCACATTGGTTGTTTTTAAAAGGACAATCCTCTGTTTGCAGCGCTGGATTTTGAACAGGCAGAGCCTCCCCCACTTCAGTCCTCTGCCCCCACCCCCTTCTGTTGCTGCTTTAAAGAGCTGTGCTTATAGGGATTTTGCAGCTCTCCGTGTGTTATTAGAAAACGTGTGGCTGGGACGGTTAAAATGGGAGTGCTACTGTATGCAAGAGCAATGTTCACTGTAAGCAATCCAAGGAAATCCTGCCAAGGCAGTATATGAACAGCAGCCAAACAAAACACAGGCGCCTTTCCAGTGAAAACCAGCACACTTCTGCAAATAGAGGAAAAATTGACTTTCTGATTTGGAGTGTTTCTACAACTAAGAAGAATTACTACAGTGATTGTTCTAAAAATATTTTTCGGCAGTACATTCTCAAAGGGGTTGGGATGCTTAGCATTGTTTAATTAGGCTTCTCTTAGGTGATCRATCTGGATTGTATAGAAATAAAATAGGAAGTTTTAAAAGGAGGATCTTCTTTTAAGCCAACGTTGGCATTGTTTTCTGCAGTGTTATAGTGGCATAAAACACCATCTATTTAAGGAGCAAAAATTGTATTTTTATCTTTGCACTTCAGGAAGCATGATTGGAGATTCATCTTTCATGACTTCATAGTSATAGATTGCAATTTAACTGCTTAATGTAGAGCAACCCCCAAGATCCCTGCTTCTCTAATTGATTTTTCATCTGAAGTATTTTATACTTTCCTCCTTCTCTTGTCCCTCTATCGTCCCCCAATATTTAGCCTTTTCAAACTTCTGCTTATTTTGCTGCTTTGTTCACCCAGCCTGGGATTTTCCTTTACAGGACTTTTGAGTCCTGTAGGAACCCTTTAGTGTAAGATGTGTCTGCAGACATTCTAGCATTCAAAAAATTTCCATAGTGAGGGAAATTGAATGGGATTCCACAAATTTGTTTATTGCCAAGAATAAATATGTTATTTAAAAAAATTGTTTTGCTAGTCTCAGCTGCAATTTTTTCAAAGAATTCTTAATAACGAGGTTTAAGAATGTAGTCAGTTTATCTGAAGTGAGCTAAAGAAATAGGATCGATCTACGGAGAATTATTATTATCCTTTTTTACTTCCAAAAACCAACATAAGAAAAAGCAATAGAATTGTCAAGGATTAATTTCATTTTATGTATTTCTCCTATTTCAACTGTTTTTCTTTTAACTAAAGAAACAAAAGATACTTTACTAGATATATCTCCATTTATTCCTCTAAAATATTTACAGCTGAGTTCTTTAGGCTTATAGCTGCTGTGAACTCAGTTCTCTTCTTTTAACTACACCACCACAAACCAGATTTATCCCTACATTGAAGACAGTGTCTTGAGACTAACAAATCCCCGTGTGGAAGAAGACCCTCATCCAGAGCTCATTGAAGCCAGTGGAAAGATTCATATTGACTTTGGTGGGCTTTGTACTGGGATATTAAACATTCATTTCCTCTTCTTCTTTTGAATTGAACTACTCTACTCTAAACAAATCTTAAAGTTGCCCTAATTTATTAAATTAATTTGTGCTGTATTTACCATTCAGGCAAAACTTCCAGTAGGGTGAAATTGTTGTATATGCTTCTCCCAAGATATGATTGTGTTTTGGAAGGTCTAGTTGGAATAGCTGGGGAAGGACGGACCTCTGCCCTGTACTCAGCCCCCTTCCTCCTTTATGCATAGTGCTGTATTCATAGCCAGTCTTACAGAGAGCAAATCTTGTATACACACACACACACACATATATATACATGTATATGTATATATATAAAAACAAAAGAAAACTTGAAAATGTAAGCATTTCTGCCTTGAATGTGAGGGATATCATCCGCTGTGTTCAAATTAGGACATGGAAGTTGTGGCATATGCTCTGTCAAGGCACAGCAGCGCAGTTCTGTATCTTTAAATGTTGATGCATAACAGTGAAACCAGGTGAGATCTGGCCCCAGGTGCTGGCTGCTGCATGCATTGCTGAACAATTTTTAAAGGATGCTTATTGGGTGGTTGGAGGAGGAAAAAGTATGTCTTTTTCTAAATAGATGTTTTTTTGTGAAATATGTTGTAGGTTTAATGCAATGATTAAAAAAATGATCAACTTAGGCTTCGTACATTCCTCTAATAGCAGCTCGGTATAATCCAGTCCTGGCCTGGCTCCCCCCGACGTGCAGTCCTAGTTGTCATGGAGCCCCAGTTATGCCGAACTGGGGGAAGATTTTATTGAGACCAGGAAACTCATTGCACTGGTGACTCTACACGAATGCTGAATAAGGGACCTTCACAGAATTACTTTGAAGGGAAAGCTTGGAGCTTGGATGCTGAAGAGGTGCTCCAAGGACTGCTTCTGCTTTCCCTGTCTGCAYGTCAAGAGCCTACATGGCTTGAAAAACAGCTCCACAGCAAAGTTTTTTCCCTTCGTTCCTTTCAATGTAAATCCCGTTTTGAATCATTTTACCTTCAAGTCCATAGGTTCAAATTCTGTGGTCACCAGAGATGAGGCATCAAGGTAAATTTGCAGATAATTTGGATAGTGGCCCATGCTGAAGGTGTGTGGCTTCTAAACCTAATTAGAGGTGTACTTTGTTGCAGGCAAAAATTATTGATACACAAGGAAGGTTTTATTTGGAGACATCTGTAGGTTGGCAGCTGTGCCAGCCATGTCTGTTCTTCTGCGTAACGGAAGCCGTGCAGCCGGGAATAGCAGTGTTTTGGTGACAAGTGTTGAGAATGTTGGTTGAATTGCATTATGAAAATATTTTCATTATTTTTATTATTACTGTTCTGCAAGCGGATTTGAGATATGTGCCTGCCTATGTCTGTGTGCGCGAGCGGATGAGGTAGAGAGGGAGGGCTGTTATTTTTATTTTTTTTCAGTCACACCTCCTTAGCATTTTGTACATATCAGCATTCTAGCCGAGCGATTTGCTAATTGCACTGGAAGACCCACTTTAAATTCAGGAATACTGAAACTTTGAAACTGTAACATTTTGACTGGCGAGAATGACCGGTCTTCTTTTCTCTTTCGCAGTGAGCTAGTTGAAGGAAGCTGGCATTGTCGCAGAGTGAAAGCTCTGCAGAAGTGCCGCAGGTTTTTCATATGGAAATGTGAAATAATGGGGTGATTAAATAGAGCTGTATATTAAAGTACATCTGACATTAGAATTAGCATAATGTGCTCTAGCCCTAGGCTGAGTACTTTATTTGCCATCTGCGTCGGACCAAAATCCCCTGGGGAAGCGCTAAAATATTCTGAATAAACTCAGCCCGAGTTCTTATTGAGAGTAAAATACCATTTGTGGCACGTCGTATTGATTCGTCTTAATTGCGGTGCAGAAAAGAACATTCAGTTGCTGATGACTTTTGTACTCTGTGACAAGTCGGCTGGAGTTATTCTAACACTGCAGTTGGTTAACCTGAACAGACTGTCGTGCTCAGAGAAGGAGAAAACCTTATCTTCAGTAGCATAAACTACAGTATCATCTCCCGGCTTTTCTCCTTTCTATCTTGATGCAGCATCCTTTTTTTTCATTTTATTTTATATTATTCCCTGAAAATAGCAGCCAACAAACTGAAGGGAAAATGGGGCTTCATTGAACCAGTCCAAGAAAATTCACATTCTTACCTAGTAGTTCTCCCCAGTGTCCCTCCCCACACTTCCACCCCCACATCTTCTTAAAAAAAATCCAGAAAAATCTGACCAGTTTTCAGCTAAGGAAGTGAAAATCAGTGGAACTTGTCCTTGAGGATCCATCTCCGGAACCATTAGTTCAAGAGATTTATTATGTATATTCTGTAAAAAGCTGTGGCTTCTCCGGTGCATAAGCCCACAGTCTTAGTCAGTTGTAATGGTTTGATTTTTGTCAACTCTCCACTCAAATAGGTTGCTGAATACCTTTGAAAAAGTGCTTATAACATGCATAAAAGATAAATATTTCATCTGAAGGAAAATACTTTGATGCTCCATGCAATTCTGTAACATTCATAAGGTCCAGTTTTTACCCTATAATTGCCTATCATTATACACAATTTACATATTCAAACATTCTCTACAAACCTTAGTCTAGCATGTTTTTATTACAAATTCAGATCAAGGGAATAACCTTTAACTTCAGAGACAAATGAGACAAATTTACAAGTGCATGTCTGCTGTTTTCTTGTGTTTTATAAATCCCTGCAGACCCGAACACTTTTGCTATAACGCCACTCAGAACAATATACATATATTACTACTTGTTTGTAGTGCTTCGGTAATGAGTCCCCTTTGTATTAGATAACCTATATAATTCAGCATCTAGGCCCTCCATAACGTCAATTATCTCCTCATAGCTAAATGTACATTCCATTAAAACAAGATTTACAGCCTTTATAATACTTCTTAGGATTGAACGTGGATATTTTGTGGATTTAAAGAAGCAGAGATGGGAGTTAGCATTTGTTAAAGAAGCAATGAATTAAAACAAAAACGCTATTTCATTTACTAACTATGAATAGGCACCTAATACCCTTAAGAAATAGTTGTAGTAAAACAGACTGAAGTACTCCTGGGGAAAAAAACCAGGAAAATTTGTATTCACCCCTTGGCTTTTTTTATTGTTTCCTAATTTACTCTTTATTTTTCCATTATATGACATGGACAATTTCCTTTATGTATCCTCCTTTAAGTTCCTATTCAGATTACCGAGAATTCTTGCTTGTAAGATGAGAAAATGGCACCTTAGAAAAGTCTGTGGGAAAAAAAAATCCCAGCACTTGCCAGTTTTCAAACAAAACTACTTACAGGAAACCGATTTAAAGGGAAGCTGCTGGCATATTTCATATGTTGAGGAAAAGACTGACATTATTTCAAATGCATTTGAATACCTTATGCAAAGAAAAGGCCTAAAAGTGTCCTTGAGCAGTACAAGGGTTTTTAATGAATGCTGTAAATGGGATCCTATATGTTGAACCACCAGCCATGGGTAGACCTATCGTCTTTTCATCTCACGAGTGGGTGCATTTCCCCCCATATTACATTCCCCATTTTCACTGATAGTTTTCACTATTTTATACAGCAGGTTTGTAAAGCATCCTTTCAGTCTATTAGCTGATGTCTTAAGTTCAGAGAAACTAACTAAAAGACACAAAGCTGTTTAGATGCTAAAGGTGGAGTCAGTTGAAACTGTTGTATCACAAAGGGCTAATTTAAAAGTTAAGTCATTCACTATTGATCTTTTAATATTGATTTTCCTGTTTGCTCCTTACTTTTCACACTTCTCCCTTTCTCTGCTTTATAAATTGCCTTTGTATTTTAGAATTTAACACCAATTAGCAGAAGGTGTTCAGACATGACAAACACGGTTTTTATCTTCCATTTTAATAGTGCTTCTGGGTCAAAATCCCTGTGTCGTGAGTTCCATTTTTTGCTATGCATTTTTCTTTCTTTTTCTGCACTAAGTAAAAGCACTTCTTATACTTCTGTAGGCTGAACATCATTAACTTCCAGTAAGCCACAAGCTCTTTTAAGGAATGAGAAATTGGACATCCAGAAGGAAGTTGCCCAAAATGACTATTGACATTTTATACCTAAAAATATAATATTGCCATTTTGTAATGCACTAGAAATTAAACTGAGCTGTGCATTTGGCTCATTTATGTGAATCTGGCAGTACAGATCTGAGGTATGATTAAGTCTCACAGAAAATGGGACTATTGAACACAAGCTGCATCTTCAGCCAAAGGTCGCCTGTGTCCATTAAGAAGCAGGAAGCATCTGTTTGTGTTATGCATGGCTGTAGTCTGCCTGCAGTCTCCTTCTTTTTTGTAAGTATAAATGCCAGAGAGGACATATAAAATGCTTCTGAGGAAAGTTTAATGAAAAAAAAATCACAACTTGGTATATTCATATACGCCCAGTTAAGATCCTTGTTTGTGATAACCTGGTATAGCTTATCTGGAAAAATTCGAAGTCTGCAATGGTGGTCATTGGAGCTACTTTGAATTCATAGCAGGGTAATTCAAATCAGAGTTTGACTAAGAGTATGATTTTAAGGTATATCAGGTTGATATCTCTAACTCTTTCAAGGATTCATGCTCTTTGTTCTTGGAATTATGGAAGGATTGGCTGTAGACAGCATGACAGTTTGACTTCTCAACTATGTGATTGGTAATTAATCTTTTTTTTTTTTAATCTGTTTGTTTTTCCACTTGTATGATAAAGTAGTTCATTTGACAAAAATATATTTATTATTACAAGAATGATAAACAGACAATTTGCAGTCCTGCCTAATAGAAAAGGACACCACTGAAAAGCACAAATGGCTTCAGAAAATAAAACAGGCTCCTAAAAGTGGGGCAGCGTTTAATCCACCAAAGACAGAGTTTGGCAGTTGGCTTTAGCAGAAAAAGAATTAGTAATACATTACTAATAGTAGTGTAATATTAATGTATTTTAATATTGGTGTCAACCAGTGCTATTGTAGATCTTTTTCAAGAGGTAGAAAATGCTCTTGAGAATATTTGCATCGCTAATTAAAATCAGTGCTGGGAATGAGAGGGTCTTGTGGGGTTTGTAGGTTCTCTTGGCATAAAGCTCCTTGCATAATCTCTGTAGAGAACTTGCAGTCTCACTAGTCAAGGTAGAAACAGGATGGGGAAAGCTGTAAATCATGCAGGCAGTGTGTGGGAGAAGAGTATTGCATGAAGTCGTGATTTTTCGTCTGTTTGAAGATGGCAGTGGAGGAGATAGGCTATTCAAGAGGCAAGGCAGAAAAAGAGAACAGGGCCTAGTATGGGAGGAGACAGGATTCTGTTACTGAGAAGTATCAGTTCTCGGTTACTTCTCCTCCTTTCTTCAGACACCCTTATTTTTCCATCCACCTCCTAAAAATATTTTATTTTTGTTTCCCTGTCACATTCTTTACTTTCACCGACCTCACCCTGAGATTCCCCATTTCCAGATGATGACAGGCTCTGTGACCCCTCATGCTTGGGCTCTTGCACCTAAACCTTCATCTCCTCTTCTTGACTGAGATGCACTTCAGGTCGGCTGAGCTTTTCAAGAGAGAGTGGCTATTTATCTGAGTGGAGAATTGGAGTTGCTTAGGTTGTGAGACTGCAGGCATCTTGCTAAGTCATAAAACACCAACTTTAGTTGCCAGTTGATGCTTACTTTATGAATTATGGGTGATAGTGCCTGTCACCCTCAGCAGGATGTGCTGCAAGACTCTTGAGCCCTTTCTTTAGATAAGGCCGTGTAGGGATGGATGCACTGTGTTAGCTCTGGGGATGGATAGAGGAGTTGCGCTTGTTTTACACCTCCAGCTCATGTTGCCATCAAAACAAAATTAAAATGAGGAGAGGTATAAGGAGAAATGGTTCCTTTGTGTTTGGTGTTTAAAACTAGTGACTGGCATTGATCTGGCAGTGGTGATCCTCACCCAGGCTTGGACCCTACTTCACACTTCTGTCTTTTTTATTGAGACTGTCAGTCCCTCTGAAATGGAGGTAGCAGCACTTCCAAACACCCCAGGGAGTGCAGGGAGGGTAAAACTCGCGATATTGGGTGTGCTCAGCATATGTTTATTCAATCATAAACCTATGTAAGTAAATGTTCTTGCTAACTTGGACAATTTAGAGTGGTAACAYGGCTTATAAAACCTCCTCAGCAGAAATACCTATATTGGAGATATTTTTGCATACCCAATCAAGCATCGGGTATGAACCGATATAGTTCAYACTGCAGATCCACACTGCAGACACCTGCAAAGTATTTGGCCCTTGTCTAGGTGACCTGTAGAACCACGTATAACCATATATTTTCTTCACTATGAAACACTAAGTCTTTCCAGTATTTAATGCCCTTCTCTTTAATGTCAGCTGGTCTTATAAGGAGACTTGTTAAACTAGTGTTCTCAATTATGGCATTTTAATTTAATAATAATTCAATTAAAGGTGTGTTTTTATGGAGCATCCATGCTACCTTTATTGGTATTATTAGAGTAACCATCATAATAACAAGGAGTAATTATTTAAATGCTCATTAAAAATCGAGTGGTGAAGAAGAGAGTAACATTGGTGGAAAGATTGTAGGAACTTGATACATGTCTGTTCCTGAGTGCTACAAAGGTGTCCTTTCTTTAAAGCTTGCAAGTTTCCACTTTTCCTGAACTTCTAAAGGTGCAGTAAAGCAGCATTAAAATTCCTTAACATTTTTATTGCTTCTGTTGTAACTTTGTAAAGGGAACCAGAAACATTATCTGGAAAGTATTGCTAGAGGTAAAGAATGGCAGTGGTTATGGGGACCTGACTGCAGGTCCTCACCGCAGTCCTGGCAGGGGTTATGGATGGGTGATTAAAAAAGGGGGGGAGTTCGTTCTCTGTTACAGCTAATGGAATTGTTCAGGCTTGCTGAGGGGAGCAAGGCACTGGATGTCACTGTAGCCCAGCAGAAAATAATGAATTCTCAACAGTTCTTATCTCACACTGATTATTGTTTGATGATATCCAGAATAACTGAGGATATTCTGAGGGAAATTTATCTCCAGGGCAAAGGCGCTCAGCATTCAGGGTATATAGAAAGTCATGTACCAACTGGGCAAGGAAGATCTGCGTATCACTAAATGATACAAGTCAGACTGCAGAGGACAGGTAAGTCAGGGGATTCTGGCTGCCTGGTGCGGTGGGATGAATGTCCACAGACCCAGGCTACTTTTGTTCTGGGCTGGGCAAACCAACCTGTCTTTTCTCACTGTCCCTGTAAGGGCAGAATTTGGGAGGCAGGATCTGAATTTAGCTTTGTTTTGTGCTGTTCGTGTAAGAGAAAAAAGCTCATTATTGCTTTGACATTTTGAATGGAACATAATCTGTCATGCAGTAATGGAGGGAACTCATTTTAGTGTTTCTGGAAAAGACCATCTTTTGTCACAATACACAGAAAAGGCTAGAGTGTTCAATAAGTTCATAGTTTGTAATTACCTACTTAGGGAGAAGATACTAGAGAGAGTTTTAATCTACCAGATAAAAACATAACAAGATCTAATGGTTGGTAGTTGAACTCAGCAATTTGAATTGGAAAGAAAACAGTTTTTTTAATACTGAAGATAGTCAACCATTGCCACAGACTACTCCAATACATAGTGAATCCTCTCTCACTTGGCATTTCCAAATCAAGTTGGGAGAAGGGGGTGCTAAAAGACATGAAGTGGTTCAACTGCAAATCACTGGGCTGGATGATATCTCTATGTGAGGTGCAGACTAAATTGTTTCCTATGTTTTTCACGTACATGTAGGTAGGACAAAATGTTACGATCTTAAATTACAGGAAGAAAGGTTTAGATTAGACATTTGGGGAGCCTTCATGATGGTAAAGCAGAGAAGGAATGAGGAGGACTTTGGGAAGGTTGTAGACTCTCCATCCGGGTGGCCTTTGAAGTGGGATAATAGAGCATCTGCCATAGATAGGTACAGATGCATGGATATGGACATCCCTTGGGTCAGGAATTGGACAAGGGCAACCCTTAAGGTTTATCCCAGTCCTCTCATTCTTTAATTTCACAGTCCTTCCTAGCCTTCAAATCAATATTTCTGAACCTGTACACCTGTGTCTCAGTAGGATCCAGCCCTACAAACCTGTCTCATGTCTGAACTCCAATGGCAGTATTTGTTTGGCTTTAGTGCAACCTCAAAGCTGCTATTGATTGCTCAGGGCTTGTGGCCTGGATGTCTCGTCTCAGTACGTACACAGTATCTACCAACGAATGTAAAGACAAAAAATTATACTTGAGCCATCAGCCCCGAAAATCATGCCTAGTTACAGACTGTAGGGGTGAATCCATGTGCAATTCCTTCAACAGTATTAATGAAGCCTTGGCTTGTGCTTAACTCTAAGCACATGAATAATTTCATCGCTATCCAACAGACCACTTCAGCCTATGCTTAAGTTTCACTGATGTTGATTACTCACATGCTCAAAGTCAAGCACATGCTAAAGTGATAAAGACTGCATATGGCAAAGCCTATATAGCTAGTTGTCATAAAGGGGGTATTTAGGCAGACTTCAGTGCAGGTGGCAAGGGATTAAGATAGCCATATATCAAAAGTAGCCTTATAACAAAGAGTTTTATAGTGTAGGTGCACTGCATTATTAAATATAAGGATCATTCTTGAGCAATACGTGGCTGTTTCTGGGCATGTTTAAAATATTTAGCAAGTTTTTGAATATAAAAATGTTCGGAGTGGATCTTCAAAGACTTTTTGACATTGTTCTGTTCTTAAAAGTGAGCATCTACACTGCTCGGGGCAACTTCTAGGCAAGATAACCATGAAGTGATAATATGGAAATGAACATTTTATTTTATTTTTTTTCATTTTTTTAAACAGGGAGTCTGGGGGGAGTCTTTGAGGGTTCTGATAGTTAAAATATATATATACGGAGGCATGCACACACGAACACTCGTGATGCAGTCAGAGATTGGTAGCCAGGTAGCCTGCAGTCAATTTTGCCGTCATGTTGGGGTTTCCTGAAGAGGAGTGTTAAGGACCATAAAAGCTAAACAAAACAAAAAGGAAGAGAAGACCATTTTATGACTGCTAGCTTGTAAATCTTAGATCACTAATAGCACTAATTTGCTCTGTTTGAAAGAAAACTAAAAAGGAGGGGGATTTACTTTCCTCACTTGAATTTCATGGAGGTGAAGTTTTGGAGAACAAAACAAAACATCTCAGTTCCATGTAACATGTAGTAGCAAGCATCCAGCCAGCTGCCATTTTGAGGGTAATTTTTTTAATCAGCCATTTCAGTTTTAGATTGGCCTTGATCCTCAGCCTGCTCAGGAATTTTTCTCCTTACGTATGTGCCTTTGCTGAAGTAAGTGTGTTGCTGTTGTTGTCGTCGTCGTTGTCCAATACACAGCTGCTTCCTTCCCCCTGTCAGCTCTTGAGCTAAGCAAGGAGAATGCATGCACACACACACAGACTCACACACTTTATTTTTTTAAAGAAAAAAACCCCACAACAAAAAAGAATGCATGCTGTGACTTTAAAAATGAAAGAATCAAACAGCTGCGGGTAATAAATTGATTAATTAGAGTGGATAAAATGAAGGTGAAGGGTGCAGAGCACTCTTTAATTTGAAGATATATGACCTTGTAAGATGCTGCACTTCATTTGCTATTAGATCACACTTCAGAAGGGGCTTTATTAAAATCTATTCTAGGGTGAGCTGAGGTAAAACATATTGTTAAAAAAAGCTTTTGACAGAGTATGTTATATACTTTAGTCTGCTTCAATGATTTCTGTCACTTTTTATGCTACACATGTTGCCGTGCAAGAAAAGTTAAAGGTCTGGACATTTTCATCGTATTTCTGTAAGAAACAGAAATTTAAATATTTGAAGTAATAATGGGAGCATTTACTGTTGCTTTGGCTGCAGAGCTGACATAAAACTCCCTAACTGCCTCAGTGCTGAGTAGATTTTTAAGGGATAATGTATCAGTTCCTTTCTGTGTTTGTATGTGGCTTTCATTAATGTCAATAGCAGTTACGGGCACTTTTTCCAAGTCGAGTACAGCTCCCAGACTTGTGTTTTTTCCAATAGTGGTTGTTAGAGATTAATCAAAGCAACTGGGTCCGTCCCGTACGACGCAGCATGCAGGGCCGGGGCACAGGGGCCGTGTCAGCCAGGCAGAAACGCCTGCCGTGTTGCGTACATTTTTTCTTGGCTGTGGAGAGCCGGCTTCTCCGAAATTGGGGTCTGAAGCTGCTATCACAGCAATAGCCCCACTAAATCAATAGGAGCGTGAGGAGCTGCACCACGTTTATCACCTGCCTTGGTAAATAAGTCTCAATCTGATAGATGCTTTTTCCTTTACGCTTTTATGGATGTTCATTGGGTGATAAGATTAGATAGACTGACAGGCTGATAGGTAGGCAGATAATCTTCTAGCCTCCTTGTCTAAGATTTTGTAGGTTTTGTTAGCAGCAGCCGTTCCTGCAACAGCCAGAAGAGGGGAATTCAGTCAGCAGCAATCCTGCTTCGCCTGGTGTGCCCGAGTTTAATTTTTTTCTTTTTTTTTTTTTTTACTGCTATGAGTCATTCCTCTTTACAAAGGTAGTTTCAATAATACAGTTCTGTTCACCTTATAAACTCATTTTCAAGCGCAAGCAACAGGCTTTTGTGAATTGCAGTCCCCCTGTCTAGAAAGGGGTTGTGTAGTTCAGCTTCGGATCTGAGCTCCTGCGGAGGGGCTGGGATCGGGCTTCGCTCGGGTTGTTATGCGGCTACGGGTCAGGAGGGAAGCTTGGTTCAGGCTTTGAACTTTCAGGAAGTTTAGTGCCTTTAGGTGCAGCGGGGCCGTTGCTAGCCAAAATACATGATTTCATAAACAAACAAACAAGCAAGAAATTAATTTTAGATTTTCCAAAATGGGTAGTTGTTTTTTCAGGAAACCTCCCCCTCATTTAAAAAAAACAACAACAAAACAAATCCTGGATTGTGATTTTCAAGTTGACACATATTTATGAATTTATCAGAGTCTTGCAGAGGCATTGAAAAAAGCGGGGAGGGGGGTAGGCAGTGCTTTTTGAAGATAGCAGATAGTTTATATTGTGCCCAGGACTGGAATTTTCTAGCTAGCAAAATTATGACTGTAGTGCAGACTTGTCCACACCTGTCCTTTATGTAAAGCTGAATCAAGGTTAAAGGAATGCTTTCCACCTTTATGCAGTCGTTCAAAGAGGCTAGAAAGGCAAACAGAACAATGTTTTTGGCTCCGGTGAGCATTTCTGCATTGGAGGACAGGCTCAGGCTCAGAAATTCTTGGGACCCAGTTCAAGCACGGCCCGACATTTGTTACTGTTAATTGCAACTGTGCTGTCGGCTTTGATTGCCGGATGTTTCATTTGAGTGGCTTCTTGGTGTTTTGGCAGAAAGAATGTCAAAGTGGTTTATGCAAGGGTACGTTTTCCAAGCTCCTGTTGACTTGAATAGGACTTGCGCAGCTAAATACCTACATAGTATTTTAAAAATGGAAGTGCTGGCATGACTGAAGCATGTATAAATTAAATTCAGCAAGATCTCGGAGGACTGCTGCATAAAGTATATAAAAATATAAAATGAAAGAGTGAAAATGACACTGAAGCTCCTTGCAGGTGCCTTGTAAAACCTACCACCCTGCATTTCCTTGGTTTTTGGCTGTAGTCGTAAATCCCTTGAAACAAATTCCTTTTTGTGGAATAAACACGTGAAAGGATTTGGATCCTTATGCGTCATAAAGGAAGGTTTTATTTGCAAGTTAGAGGATATAAACGTATATAGCACCAATGCGTATGCGTGATACCTGTCATACATGTTAAGTGAATAAGTGTGGTGAGTAAATGTGCTGTTCAACAATTTATATCAGTCAATACATTGCAATTAAGTCCTTCTTCCAGAAATGCCAAGGAGGAAATGTGCTAGCAAAATAAAGCGCATGCCAACTGTATTTAAATGTTCTCCGCTGTATTATTTTTTGAGTGTTCTTTCTGTTTTTCTTTTATAGGTAAAGATGAGCCTTCAAGCTATATTTGCACAACATGCAAGCAGCCTTTTAATAGCGCTTGGTTCTTGCTTCAGCATGCCCAGAACACACATGGATTCCGCATCTACCTGGAAACAAGCCCTTCAAACAGTTCCCTTACTCCACGCATCACCATCCCTCCTCCTCTGGGACCGGAGACTGTTGCACAGTCCCCGCTGATGAATTTCCTTGGAGACAACAACCCTTTCAATCTTTTGCGGATGACAGGACCCATCTTGCGCGAACACCCTGGCTTTGGTGAGGGTCGGCTCCCAAACACACCTCCGCTGTTCAGCCCACCGCCTCGTCATCATCTGGATCCACATCGCCTTAGTGCCGAAGAAATGGGGTTAGTTGCCCAGCATCCCAGTGCCTTTGACAGAGTTATGCGTTTAAACCCCATGGCAATTGAGTCCCCAGCGATGGATTTCTCCAGAAGGCTTCGAGAGCTGGCAGGAAACAGTTCCACCCCTCCGCCAGTCTCGCCCAGTCGCACCAACCCTATGCATCGCCTGTTGAATCCTTTCCAGCCAAGTCCTAAGTCACCTTTTTTGAGCACCCCGCCACTTCCCCCCATGCCCCCCAGCAGCACTACACCTCCCCAGCCTCAGGCCAAGAGCAAGTCCTGTGAATTTTGTGGGAAAACATTCAAGTTCCAGAGTAACCTTATCGTGCACCGGCGCAGTCACACAGGAGAAAAGCCCTACAAGTGTCAGCTCTGTGACCACGCTTGCTCCCAGGCCAGCAAGCTAAAACGCCACATGAAAACGCATATGCATAAAGCTGGCTCCATGACGGGCAGGTCAGACGATGGACTGTCCACCACTAGTTCCCCTGAGCCGGGCACAAGCGAGCTCACTGGAGAGGGACTGAAATCCAGTGAGGCAGATTTCAGGAACGAGAGCGATCCTTCCCTGGGCCATGACAATGAAGAAGAGGAAGAGGAGGAGGAGGAGGAGGAGGAGCTCGAAAATGAGAGCCGGCCAGAGTCGAGCTTCAGTATGGACTCGGAGCTGAGTCGTAACCGAGAAAACGGCTCCAAGTCGCTGCCGGACGAGAAATCTCTCGTCCTGGGAAAAGTCATCGAGAATGTAAGTCTAGGTGCCATCCAGCAATATAACGACATGCTAGCTGAAAAACAGAAGAGGAGTAGCTTCATGAAAAGGTCTTCTGACCAGCGAGACTTGTGTCCTCGAGACCTCTGTCAGAGAGATCCAGGCGATGAAGACTCAGTGGTAGGAGAGCTGGACCGCACTGAGGAAGGGACGGTCAACGGAAGAAACTTTGGCCCGGGTGAACCCTTCCCAAACTTGTTCCCCCGCAAGCCGACGCCTATCACGAGCCCCAGTTTAAACAATTCCTCTAAAAGAATAAAGGTAGAGAAAGATTTGGACTTGCCACCAGCAACGATAATACCTTCCGAAAACGTTTACTCCCAGTGGCTGGTAGGGTACGCAGCATCGCGGCACTTCATGAAGGATCCGTTCCTCGGATTCACAGACTCCCGACAATCCCCCTTCGCGACCTCTTCCGAGCACTCGTCGGAGAACGGGAGCCTGCGTTTCTCCACCCCGCCGGGGGACATGCTGGACGGGGGGCTCTCAGGGCGCAGCGGCACGGCGAGCGGAGGCAGCACCCCCCACATCAGCGGTCCCGGCCCCGGGCGACCCAGCTCGAAGGAAGGGCGCAGGAGCGATACATGTGAGTACTGTGGCAAGGTCTTTAAGAACTGCAGCAATTTGACGGTGCACCGTCGGAGCCACACTGGAGAGCGGCCTTACAAATGCGAGCTCTGCAACTATGCATGTGCCCAGAGCAGTAAGCTGACGCGCCATATGAAAACGCATGGCCAGATAGGGAAGGAGGTCTACCGCTGCGACATTTGCCAGATGCCCTTCAGTGTTTACAGCACCCTGGAGAAACACATGAAAAAGTGGCATGGAGAACATTTGCTGACAAATGACGTCAAAATTGAGCAGGCAGAAAGAAGCTAAGGCCCCCCCCACCCCCGCTAGGTTAAATTTCAGGGGTCTAGGTAACATTTTATTTGTACAGTTTAACTATTGCCAACTGAGAAAAGATGACCTAACTTGCCTCCGTAAACATAACTTAGCATAACTATGGTAGGTGCCAGCCTTTGGCACTTAAAATATAACCTGTGTCTACAAAGTTCTATTAAACCCGAGGGTTGATTAAGGCAGTAAAAATTGTGGAGCCTTTTAACTGTGCAATAATTTCTGTATTTATTGGGTTTTTGTAATTTTTTGGCATGTGCAGGTACTTTTTTTTATTCTTTCTGTTTAAATTTCTTTTAAAATTTTGTTGGGTATCCCTTTTTAATTTTACCCAGTCGTAGCCTGAGATTACTTGCATTGTAGGGGAGAAACATATCTTTTTAAATTATAATTTTTGGGCCGCTGCTTTGTTGAAATTTAAGCTAAGCACGTGTAATTTCTTGTGAAGAAGCCAGCATTTGAACAGAAATCTTTCTTTTTTTTTCCTTTCTTTTTTTTTCTTTCTTTCTTTCTTTCTTTTTTCTTTCCTCTTATTAAATAACCTTGATGATTAGGGAAAACAAAATTGTACAGCGGATAACAATCTTTAAAATTAGCACTTTCTTTTGGAATTGGATCGAATATGTAGCACTGACAATGTCGCTGACGATAGAGGCCTTTTCTAGATGGATTTCATCACTAACGTTGTGGCAACAAAAAAGACATAGGTGCAGAAGGCAGCTACATTCAAAACCCAGAAACGTTATTAATTGTGCATTACTATCGGATAGTTTCTTCGTGTTGTTAAAAGCTATGACAACATAATGGTGCCATTTTGTCACTTTTTGGGGTGTCTTTCCCTCCCTCTTCCCCTCCCGCCACTCTTCCCGGAGACAGTAAAAGTACATCTTGAGTATTGGAACATTCTTTTCAAACCTTGGAGGAGCCAAATGCCATCTTTTTTCTTTTTAAACCGCAAAATTGTAAATTTGAGTTCAGGACATCTACTTTAGTCCAGATTTGGTGTAGTTAAAATAATTACTAGAGGATGGGAAAGTGTGAATTTCTCAATGAAAAGCCTCAACTCATAGGCGTTTGGTTTATGAATAGAAATATAAGAACTATCTTATATGATGTACAATGATGTTATTACAAGGAAGGGAAAAATAAATTCTAGTTGATTTAACTGTGTTGGTAAGATTCTGCTTCTACTGAAGTCGGTAAGAGTTTTCCCCTTGACTTAATTAGGAACAGAATGGAATTGTATTCAGATAAAAGCATTACGACAGAAAAAAATACAGAAGAGAAAAATGCACCTGCTCTACTTTCAAATTCCAAATTTTTTAAAGCCTTTTAAGACTAGTATTAGCAAACAGTGGACAATTATGGTTAGACATTTTAATTATGTTGACCCGCACTTTAAAGCTTTTGGTTGTGGTTAAGAGAGAAATGGCTTCTCAACAAGAAATTACATCATATTCTCCTACTTGGCCCAAAGGTGGGTTAAACTGTAAGGGAACAGCTGAGATTAAGTGTCAGTGTTGCTAAGCATGGCATTCACAATACTGGCACTATAAAGAAAAATAAATAAAAATAATTTATTGGACAGTTTTTCTACTGCCATTCAATTTGACGTGAGTGCCTTGAAAACTGATCTTCCTATTTGAGTCTCTTGAGACAAATGCAAAACGTTTTTGTGAAATGAAAAGACTTTTAAAAAAAAAAAAGTAAAAACAAGAAAAGTACATTCTTTAGAAAAAAAAAGCCACATTTACTTAAAAAAAAAATTACTGGTTGAAGATAGTGGACATGAAAATGCCATAAGACCCAATCAAATGAAGATGTATACCCAGCACAACTTCGGACATCCATTAGCTGAATTATTCTCAGCCTTTTTTTTTTTTTCAGGACAACGCTGCTTAGGAAATGGAATGGAAATGATTTACTGCTGAATTAAAACTCAAATGACACAAATGACAAGTTGTTATCATTGAATGAGAAAAAACAATTCAGGAACAACGGCTAATTTTTTTTAAAAGTTAAATTTAGTGCACTCTGTCTTAAAATACGTTTACAGTATTGAATACATACAAGGGTAAAAAAGAAATTGTGTGTATGTGTGTTTGAGCAATCTTTTTTTTTTCAAAGTTTGCTTAATAGGTTATTAAAAAAAATGCCATAATGGCCATGTGTATATTGTTTTCTTTTGGTGACGGGGTTTTAGTATATATTATATATATTAAAATTTCTTGATTACTGTAAAAGTGGACCAGTATTTGTAATAATGGAGAATGCCTGGGCATTTTACAAAACCAGAAAGAAAAAAAAAAAACTTTTCTTTTTTCCTTGAAAATGTTGCAGTAAAATTTAAATGGTGGGTCTATAAATTTGTTCTTGTCACTGTAACTGTAAAGTCTTGAGTTTTAGTAAATTTTTTTCTGCCTTGGGTGTTGAATTTTTATTTCAAAAAATGTATAGAATCTTGTATTTGGGGATTAAAAGGTGATTGCTACACCATGTAGAAAAAGTATGTAGAAAAAAGTGCTTAATATTGTTATTGCTTTGCAGAAAAAAAAAATCACGTTTCTGACCTGTACCTATTTTTCTCTTTTTTTCTCCCCTTGCCCCCTTCCCTTCCCCTTCTGGAATGGATATTGATATTGGTTGATTCATATGATGTAGGCACTTGCTGTATTTTTACTGAAGCTTGTAATTTTTTAACTGTACGCTTGTCCTTTTAAAGGGATTTAATGTACCTTTTTGTTAGTGAATTTGGAAATAAAAATAAAAACAAACAAACAGGCTGCCATAATATATTTTTTTAATTTGGCAGGATAAAATATTGCAAAAATAAAAAAAAATTTGTATGTGAAGTCCTTATTGTACAGAAAAAAAGGGGGTTGTTAGACGACCTTTGAGTAAAAGAAACAAAACAAAATAATTAAGTGCTTTTTTATTTTTAATTTTTTTGTTGTTGTTGTTCACAAATAATTTTAGTTGTATATATATTTTTTTTTTGTCAGAAATGGCCTACAAAAAAGTGCTGTTCCCACAGGGCTCTAAATAACTTCAAAGTTGCCTGGACCCCTTGCATCAAGGTTTTACCAGGTATGGTTGAACCAGGCTGGATGGTTATTGCCTATTCGTGTGAAATGAAATTCAGTTCCCGCAAAGGTGTCTGGGGTGACATCCCACAGCTTCCCTGCAGATTCGAGAGAGAGAGAGGAGATTTTTTTTTTCCCCTTCCAAACAAGAAGATGTCCAACACATCTTCCCTCTCCCGGCTGCCCCCATCTCACTGCTCCCCACACCCTGCCACCGCCCTCTGGAAGAAAGTCGTTTTATAGCAAACAGTGAGAGCTGTTGCACCCACTATGACGTAAAATGGTAAAATGGGCTGCTGTTGGTACAGCTGTAACCGGGTTGAAATAAAATTGGTCCAGGCACAGCCCTCCTCTTCCCTGTCAGAACAGGACCTACTCCGTGTACAGGTCTTGCCAGTCCATGTTATTAGCTGCTTTGCTGCTGTTCAGTCCTAATTGTACATTCCATAAATCTCTGAATGTTTGAGGGACTGGGATGAAATCCTGTGCCTTTTGATTTCTCTCTTCTTTGCTGTTCTTTCTCTCTCTCTCTCTCATGCTCTCTCCCTTTTGGGTGGAGGGGAAGGCAGGTGGCAGAAGAGGCACTGATGCTCTAGTGAAGGGGAGAAGGAGAAAACGCTCACCGCTCTTGCAGGAAATGACGGTAAAACTAAAACAGAAACAACAAAAAAAAATATTGCCATGCCAAATTCTTCTGCTGCTTTCATCGGTGCAGAACTGCTGGAGCAATTGGAGAGGCATGGGTGTGACAGCAGAGAGAATTTGGTCCAGCTACCGAACAGATAGATATATGTCTTCCTGGCTTGAACAACATACCCTTAAGACTTCTGGACAAATTCTGGATCTCAATTAGACTGATATAAATCAGGAATTATTCATCACTCTTAGTCCTGGATTACTCCAGCGTAGCTGAGGCTGGAATGTGGTCCCTTAAAGGCACATTTTCACTTTTTGGTGAAAATTCAAATCTCTGGCGTTCATATAAATCCAGAGCCATGTCACAGAACTCAGCAGAATCCCTTGGACATGCATCGGTGTAACAAAGGTCGGAAGTTAACCACATATTTTCAGTCCACAGTTCATTGATTTAAGAAAGAATTTTACCTTTCATTTTAGTGTAAGTAAGTTGCTTAGGAGCTCCGGTCTCCCTGTTGTTTTTAATTATCCAGGATAGCAAACACCAGCAGTTGTCGAATTTTGTGACTTAAAACACTGAAACTAACAAGTCACCCAAAAGCACAAGGGTTGTGTTTCTGCAGATGTAGTGATAATGAAATGGCTCTCCTTTTCTTCTTGCTTAGAAGAACTGTAGTTTACTAGGCCATAAGCACAATATAACATAGACATAAAATAGCTAGAATGCTGCCATAGTTCTCTTCACAATTTAGGTAGTTTTTTATTATTATTATTTTAAGGTTGAATTTATTACTTCCATTGTGCCTAGTCCTGCTGCCTTTGAAGTCCACAGCAAAACTCCAGTCGACTCCCTTGGCAACAGGACAGGTCCAAGAACCTGGTTTTAGAAAGAAAAATAACGATTTTTAAGGAAAGGGTCAAAAAATCAGCATTTCATCCCAGTCCTATGTAAAAGACAGTCCAAGGTTTTGTTTATCACAGGCAAACTCATTTTTATGGTGCTCTTTGTATTTTAGAACTGCAAAGCAAAGTAACGTTGATTTAAGTTGTTTGCATTTGTACCGGCAAGGCAAAATATTTTTATTACCTTTTTCTATTACTTATTGTATGAGCTTTTGTTGTTCACTTGGAGGTTTTGTCTTTTACTACAAGTTTGGAACTATTTATTATTGCTTGGTATTTGTGCTCTGTTTAAAAAACGAGAGCACTTTTTTTTTTTTATTATGGATAAAATGTTGAGATGGCTGGAGGTCATTTCAATATGGCTTAGTGAAATATTTATTGTTCCTTTTATTCTCTGTACAAGATTTTTGGCCTCTTTTTTTTCCCTTATTGTCACAATGTTGAGTTCAGCATGTGTCTACCATTTCATTTGTACGCTCGTTCAAAACAACGTTTGTTCCAGTTTCAAGTTATAAAAATAAATTGGACATTTGACTTGATCTCCAAATCTTGTCTTTCCTGTTTTTTTGAAATTGAGGGGTSGGAAGGGGAAAACAGAAGGGAGTGAGGAGTTGAAGCTTTAGTACAGATGATAGAGCTCGTGCAGTATTCTCTGTTGGTTCTTGTGGGAGTCAATCAGGAGAGAATTCTTGTTCGGGGAGGACACAAGAGCACCTGCGTGATGCTAAGCAGGCACTCAAGTCCTGCTTACGTCCCCTGGACTTAAATATAATGTAAAGTATTTCCTGAGTGGGGGTCTTGAGAGAAAATGGTAGAATAATGCTTGAAACAGACAAATTTCTCTCATGAAATTATGCAACATTTGGGGCGATTAGTGCAGTTTACTGAAGACAGTAAGAAGAGCTTTGCTCTTGTGTTTCTTTCCATCCCCATAAACTTAACTGCACGCTGTATACACCCAAGTTTATAAATGTGTTTTGCTTCTTGGATGCCAACATAAATAGGAACACTTACTGACTTAACCAGGAGCTGAATTTGGGCCACAGACTGTGTATTATTACGTGAGGAGCACCAAAATGTAACTTTAGCTAAACATCTGCTCCTCCTCTTCAGCTAGGGACAAAGGCATGCACAGTTAAAGGCAGAATTTTTGCAGTTTGAGGATAAGAGCTGACAGCCACAGGCAGTTCACTGTCCTGGTACTCTTTATCAAGCCAACCTGTTAGCAAATGCATAGAGATCTTAAATGAGAGAATTGTTATTCAAACCATTATTGGAAAGCTCGGGAAAGATTTGGAGTGTCAGAGACCAGAGTCTGATTTCCTGGAGGCCCTGGTCCAACAAACCATGTAACAGGCTTGTGATTCAAAGCAGGTGGGTAATTGAAATTCGTTTCAAAGGGACTGCTCCTGGACTTTAAAGTATTTGGCTCAACTCAGAAGTCAGGAGGGGAAACTAAGTGGTTTGTGCTACAGAAGAGCTCCTACAGATGGTCTGTTCCTGATCTCAGGCTCCCCCGAATCTACAGTCTAAATTTAGGTATGTGTGTAAGTGCTTTGCTGGATCAAGGCTTCCGAGTGATATAAAAGTTACAGTCTTTGAAAAGTTGCACTCATGAAAAACCAGTGAGAATGAAATCAGAACCCAAGGCTGACAATTATATTGGGCAATAGTTCACGCTGTAATTCCCAAAATGCCACGTTCATTTTGAATGTCTGCTGCAGTGAGCTGTAAAGGCTGTTACATTTTACTTCTAAATTTTGTACAGTTTGCATTTGAATGGGGTATTTTTGACACCCCATAAACATGACTTCACTCTAGTGGAGCTTTACATCGCTGTGTCATTTTGTCAGCTTTAAAGGCGCTGCAAGCCTGGCAGATGTTGATGTGGTGGTTGAAGATTTAGCAGCAGCAGCCACTGCTGTGCATCCTGGCCTGTGGCCRGGAGGGTTTGGAGGTGTGAGGGCACTTTCCATCCACTGCCTCTGCTAGGGGAGGTGGTATCTGCCCAGCAAGGAGAAGCATGGACCGCCTGGAAGTGGTAATGCCTTAACTCATCACCGTTGGATCTGCTAGAGCTTGTCTGTCAGAGCGCTGATTACTCATACACCTTGGCATGAGGGAAAAAGCAAGATTGGGCCCTTTTGACAGAGAAGCTGTGAGAAATCACACAAACAGGGCTGCAAACAACTAAATCCAAATTAGTCTCTCTGCATCATCCTTGGGTTGGATACTCCTGTTTCACACATGCTTGTGTAACCCAAGAAGAGCTCTATTATAATCAGGAAAGGAAAAAGGTTTAGAAAAATCTTTGTGAAATCCAAATGAAACTGATGGAGTTCAAACTTGGGTATGAAACAAGAAGTACTTTAAGTCAGCATTGTAATTATTATAGTGAAGAAACGTGTTATAAAGGTGATTTAATTTCTCAAGGGCCTTATTCCTCACACTAATTCTACACCATATTACTTCTTTGGATTCAATAGATTTACTCCTGATTTACGTAACTATTGCATGGGGTTGACTCTGGTTTAGTTGTTTTACATACAAAAAATTTACATAAATGATAAGAACATAGAGCAGAATAGCAGTGGCCATTGAACTCCAACTCCATAATGGAGATGTTTCCACCAGAAAGTGGAGTCAAAGAGTTCCATTTACCCTATCAAAGGACAGAAAGATACCATGTGACCTGTATGTCCAATTAAAACAGCTTGAAAACTGAGCACTCAAAATGAAAGGCTTGTGAACAGACCAATAATTATACACCAAAATGATTCAGGAAGTAATTCTGAATAATGAATATATTTGAGAAAATTGTGACCTATTTGCAGACAACTTGTAAGCAAAAAAGAGGCAACATTTGCCTAATAGTTGATTTGCTCTGAGTTATTCTCCTAGCTCAGCTAAACACTGACCTTTAGCTACTCAATGACAACGTGCATTTCACTGTCTGACAGATGACAACCGTTCTCTGGGATCGCACATGTTAGAGATAGAAAAGACCTATTCACTCCTTTTGCCCATCCACTACCAATGCAAGATTATTCCTTTCAGTACATTTCCTAAACAGGACCTTATGCAGAACAGAATTAAATATGATTTTATATCTAGCTATTGAAAAAAAATTGGCTGGTAAGAAAAGATTCTTCATCCAGTTTTGTCACTGTCCATTTCCCCATGGGTTTAATCACAGGACATAACGATATGGTACTACATTTACTGAAGGTGGGCACATGCTTCCGGCCTTTGTTGGACTGTAGTTTGAGGGTGAGGTTAGTTCCAAAAAATGTTCTAATTAATTCTTCTATTTCCCATACTAATCAGGAGCCCATTGCATTATACAAATAATTTACTGATTTACARATTACTTTTTCTGCACAGAAGTTAGACGCAGGTTTCGTTTTATGTGTATCTTTTTATTTATTTCTTATTCGGTCAGGAAACCTGTGAAATACCTCCTGTGCAAGTGAAGACCACTTACATATTTTCATCTAGAGTTGGCATGTGCCAGTGCTGATTATGGCAGAAGTCATAGGTATCATCAGAGAACATCAAACCTAATGAAAACATAAAGGCAAACAATCATGTTTTAATGATTCCTAAAAACTGGCTAGGAATTACAATAAGGCAAAAAATACACATTGCTCTTCAAAAATGTTTTAAGCATAAAGAATGGATGTGCAATGACTGACAAGTAATATGTGTGAGTATGTAAAAACTATGTATACATCTCAGATATATACAAATTTCAGATTCAAATTTCAAGTGTTCTTGTAGAAAGCTAGAGTATAATATTGATTTCATTTGAATTTCTCCTAATTAACAGACAAGTGTAACTGAGTTTTAGTCCACAGCATTATATCCTCAAGATTGCCAGTTACTTTAGCAAAGCTGATTTAAAATGGATATTACAGTGATAAATGAAGACCTCTAGAAATCACAACTGGAGTAGCCATTGCATGTGGGCAATGTCCATATAACATTCTAGTAGACACTATTAAAATCCCTAAGATGCTCTTTTACTAGAAACCAATAGATCATAAAGCAAAGTTCAGTGACTAGCCAGACTAATCTGGGGCATGTGAAGTTTCCACAGTACCAAAGTACCACTAGGAGCTATGTTTATAATTCTTCCTCTCACTATATTTATTAATTTATATGAAAAGATATAACTACCTGTGTGTTTGGGGGATGTGGGGCTTCACTTGTCCTGGAGCATGGGTCTTCCCACTGCTGTGAGGTGTGGAGATACGAGAAAAACTAAGATAAATTACAAAAGCCGAGCAGACATGGAAACACTCCAGAACAAACTCTCATCATTTAACTCTCCGTGATGTGATGGTGAGAAGAATTTTTCGAGTGAAGAAGGAGGCCAAAGGAGTAAAGTCTTCATAAGATATATTCCCAATGTGAACCATCAGCAAAACCAGGGAAAATTGGTATTGATAGCAATAGTACTTTCTATTCAGGATGTGGCTGCAGCAATCTAATCAGAAATCAGGCACTTCTCACAGAATACTTTGAATTCTTAGCAATGATGTAACATAATGCAGCTTCACTGAGAAAAGCACCATTCCTGCAAAATACCCCCAAATGACTGACAGAACGAAATGATACAATTACAGAATTAGAAGAGGAGAGGGAAGGAGATGTTAAGAGATATAAAAAAGGGAGAAAACCATGTTTCACATGGTAATAATGTTCAGATGAAAGGAATGTGTTGGAGGATCATTGATGAATCAAGCCTGTTAGATATTTCAAAATACCTAAGTGAAATGGGAGTTTAAATCCCATTTTAGAGGTAACTTGAGTTCTAAGACCCACTGATTTTTAACAAGCCTTGCATTTCCAAATGACTTTTGAAAATAAGGCAGTGATCCAAAGTTATTTTAGAAAAAAATTTCTTGTCATAGATATTCTGCTCATATTACAATGGTTTAAATTATTACTTTTAATGTCTGAACATTTTTGAACATAGAGAAATTGGAATGCCAGACTCATCCTGTCTCAGTTGGTGTCTTAGCCTCATCTTTACTAAAGAGAGACACAACTCCTAACTCCCTATATTTCTGGTCTAGAAACCCATCACAGTACACAACAGGGTAGCACAAATTCAGAGTAAACAGCGCACGGCCAGGACGGTGATCTAATGATTTCACTATATATGAAACACAGCAGAGTCATCTCCAGATCAATATAGCTCATAGTTCCAGTAGTCCGATTGAGAAACTCTCAGAATGACACCTTGGTGGAAACCTCTCTACCTGCAGGAGGTTCAAATTTAGATCCGTAATTTGGCTCTTTGCAAAGACTCTTGAAATAACAGTATGAAATTGTAGCTATTTAAAACACCCAAACTACTAACAACTAACAACATGAACTTTCTTGTTGAGGAAAACATATTTTGAGTCAAAAGTCATGTCTCTGTATGAAAAATGTTCACTGATGAAAATGTTTCTATGTATGTGCTAGTTTTGAAGTTTGATATGTGAAGTATTTGCAATTTACTCCTCTGCCATAGTCTATCCTTCCTATAAAAGAGTTGCAGRATAGCTGGCATGGCTGCTCCTCATCCACTCGAGTGCAAAGTCAGGTAGATTAACCAGTTCTCCGCTGACAGATCAAGCTGGTCTGAGAAGAGGAGAGGACCTCAGCAGTACAATTTCAATTGGCACATCTTGTTCTGCAATGGATGTTTGACCGTGGCTGCAAAATGTCTTGTCCATCCATGACGCTTCGATATTCCACAGCAGATGTATGCAGAACAGGGATAATGACAAGTGGAGATGGGAATATGTCTATGAAGATGGATCCTCTTCCCAGATGTGGATCTGAAAGCAGATTTTTTTTTTAGTAGCAAGTTAGAGAAATGCATTTTCTAATTCTATTTTCTGAGAGAGCAAACCAAAATGGGACATTCCCTGGTGTAAATGAGCATTGCTCTGTTGTGCCAAGGCAGCCAGGCTTACTTACTTATCACCTGAGATTTATTTTCAAATTTGTGCTATCCACCCCAGGTTGGTAAATAGTTTTAATATCTGATATATTTTTCAAAAAGACTAAGATGTTCTTCAGATGTTTTTAAAGCAAGAAGTGTTTTAAACCAAATTACCTTGATTGCTTTGTGATACTGAGTGTGACTTCCCCAGTAAGTCAATCCTCAAAAAGAGTAGTAGGAAGCAGTAGCTCTCGGTAAATTAAGCAGACTGTGCATGTCAGTAGGAACTTCTGTGATGTATGTGAATGATCAGCCAGCAGAATTAAGTAGCTTTTTTATCATTTCAGTCTGACGTAATCTCTCAAGCAATTTTTCCCAGCAGTATGTACTTGTCTTGATATGCAGAAACTCTGGCCACAGAGTTCACATGATTTTCCATACTCAGAGACTGTTTCTTTTGTTAGCTGTTATTTAGACATGATTTCATGTTACCACGTTAATCCTGGTGATGAGTGATTCCTCAGTGTAAAACCAGTATGTTTCTCTCCACCATGCTGTTTTCCCACAGACGAGCTTTTGGTCATTCTTCCTCTRGCCAGGCAAGACTGGACATTGACATCTCCCTACACTGTTAATGTGAACGAATTTGTACAGGTAATTGTGCCTCAAGGGAAGTTTCTTGGTTCCTGCGAAACACTCCTAGCCCAGAGGACTGGTGATCTGCTTCTGCCGTTCTCCCACATGATAGCTGCTTAAGCAAAATAGGMCCTTAAGCAAAAATGAATTCAGATCCTCTGAGCACAAAGGACACTAGAATGACCTGCATACCTGCAAGTAAAGTGTTGTTTGGCTTGCCTCTGTGTCTACCAGCCACACATCATATTTCAGTTTGTTTGAATTCCTAYATGCTGCTGATTTTCTCTTCAGGGTACCTTTTCTGTTCAGGGAGAGAAAGGGACATACAGCCTGAGGGGAACAAAGCCATCTTGGAGGAGCCACTCTCAACACGGAGCAGGTTTTAAGGGGTCAGTACTGGGAGCAGTTCTGTGCAATGTTTCATTAAAACCTTAGATGTTGGGCTGGAGACAACACTTACTATATTTGCACACCAAACCAAGTTGGGAGAGATCAAAAGTGTGTCGAAGGTTGTTGGTGGTGTTCACTAAGTTCACTAAACAGCCGTTGGTCAGAAAAAAAGGGTATGAAGGATCACAAGTAACAGGGAAACAACAACATGCTGTTGAAAAAAAGGCAGATACCACCATGGGATGTACCAACAAGAGAGTAGCCTGCAAGTGACATGATGTACTCTGTCCACTCTGGCCAGCATTGGTGAGGACTTTGGACATCCAGTTGTGGGTTCAGTTCTTACAATTCAAGAAAAATGTAGACCAGTTGGAGGGTTGTCCTGAAGGGAACAAAGGAAATGATCAGAAGTCTACAGTGTATGTTTGATGAGGAAATACTGAAATAATTTGGATTGTTTATCCAAAAAAGAGCAGAAGAAGGAGCCAAAGTGAASGAGGGAGATAACTCTCCTCAAGTAGGGAAAAACATGTTGTAAAGAAGTTCTCCCCCTCCATGGTTTCATACGCCTTCATGGTACCTGGAAGAAGAAACATATCCACTGCACCTTCACAAGGAATTTCACCTTATGTAACTCTCAAATCCTTTCCTTGGCAAACCTTTCCTTTCCTCAGAAACCAGTGGTCATGGCTCCCTTGACTGGCATCTTAAAAAAGCAAAGCTTTTTAAAAATGTTTACTAAACAAGGGAGTTCAATGGCAACATTTGCCTTCACCCAGGATTTATCAAACATAAGTAGAGACCCGCGGACCAGATTCCGACGTGCTGTAAAGCTACTGCAACATAACCTTTGAAAGAGTTCCTCCTTCTTCCACCAGACCCGAATTTAGCCCTTAATTTAACTCAGAGAAAAATGCAAATTAGCCTAATTAAACATACAGTTCAAGCAATCAAGATACTGGTTTTATACTATATTGATCTATTTTAAAATATCAACGTAGGACAGTTAAAAGCAAAGGGGGCAATTAATGTCTTTCCCTGGAAAGGTGTGAAAGGTACCTGTCAGGTTTCATTAAGTGTATTTATTCTTTCCTTTCAAATTGTCTCTCATTTGAGCAGACCACTCTTCTGGTTTAATGGTGACAGAAGACAGCAGCACTGCTGTAAGCATCCTACACAGCAAATGTAGCCTATTAGTGAAAGATGGGGAATCCTGAAAATGAAATACTTTATTGTTGATGCCTCTGAAATAACCCATATGCCTATAACTGTCTCAGAAAAGCAATGCTGGAGCTTGCTACCTCTGGCTTTGAGAGAGACTTAATATCTTTGGGCAGCACATATAAACAGTAAGAGAAAAAATTGTTATTATAGTAGCTTTATGAATGGGGATCTGAAGCACAGAAAGGTTAAGTTATTCATTCAAGGTCATACAAAAAACTCTGCAAAGTAACCAGAGGTTTTGTGCAGATGTCCTGAGTCCAGCTCTGGTGGGTTTTTATCTTGTTCCTCAGTCCTAAAGGAAATCAATCCTTTGGTAGACGTGTTGTTATGGCAAGCGACGTATGAAGGTGTAAGAAACGATGTTTTTCCATACAAGCTTCACCCAGAGCTTGTCCAAGTCAGTGAAAAATCTCCCATTGATTTCAGTGGGTCAGCTAAAAAGGGGCAAGGCCACCCTCTGCTTTCGGGGGAGCACAGCATGACTGTGTTGGACCACAAGCGATCAGCCTGACCTCAGCCAACCAACGCACCTGCCCATCACCAGGAGAGCCTGACCTGCCACGGAGAGCAAGAAGGAGCTGCGGCGAGTTTTCCTACTGSACTTGCTGCAGTGGAAGGGATGGGGCTAGAGACAAAAGAAGGGAGAAGAGGCGGTGGGCGAGGGGGAGGATCTTAGTGTATTTCCTGGTGAAACCTGCGCTGTGCCTTGYGTGTATTTCTGTGAGTTCCTCTGGAGTGAGTATTGCAGGGCTGTGATCACAGCCGTACAGTTTGCAAATAACCAACAAATGTGAGCAGCCATAAGTCTCTGAGTTGTGACCTTTGATGGTGGAATAGATTTCCCTCGTGATGCTGAGATTCTTTGACAGCTGAGCCTGACTCCGAGTTTACATGTTTTGTCAGGCCAACATCTCTCAGGGTTTGTGGTTAGGGTGGCCTTGGTGACAGTCACTGTTTTGAGTTCAGGCCGTGAAAGAGATGCTGGGCTGCAGCAGCAATTCTTCAGATATTTCTCCAGCTGAAAATCTGCACATCTCTGAGCCTGACATTTTCTTCTCAGTAGTTTTTAATGTTATATGGATTTTTAAGAAGTATAATTTATGCCAGTGCCATTTAATGATGCACCTTTAACCAAAGATAAAACACTACCCATGTTGCTTCTGATTTAGCCTTTTTGGCCCGGTTGCTGCAGATCATTTTAGCAAGGGAAAGGTTGTCTGCAGTATGAATCCCCCAACCAGTGAAACTACTTTGTCTTAATTACCTCAGGACGAGAGAGTGCCCCTGAAGCAATCATCTTTGTTTGTTAACACACCCTATCTGCTGCACTACTCCCCATAAATAAAACATGACCAAGATTACAATGTCATGTTCCCGTGGACTCCAGACCCTGGTAACTGCTCAAGTAGAATGCACAAAAACATCCCACAGCAACCCGGTTTGTATCGGAGGGCATATGGAAGGGATGTTTCTCATTCCTAAGCAACCACATGCATACCGGCTTCTAATATTAAACATGATGTTTGCTCAAATGCTAACAGGACGTATAAGACATACTCTTTCTCGCCTTTGTCGTGGGTGAACAGCAGATCCCAGGCCAGATCTGTAGCTGCTAAAAATCAGCAGAAGCTCCAAGATCTGGCCCAAGAGTTTACYCTCTGCAGATTGCCTAATTGGAGCCCATACCCACAGTGTTAGCAATTACCGTGGCATTTGTGGGAGAGGGCTGTAGGTGATGTTAAAGAAGATTTAAGGATTTGCAAGCGTTTTGTCCTGGTTTTCTCTTGTTTTTCTCTGGAAGTGTTTGTCCATTAGTGCTCTGCCAGTGTTGCTCTGCTCCCCAGGCAAGATAGCACTTGATTGCTTAAGCTAGGACAAATGAATACTCTAAACAACTAAACTGGCCTCTTAAATATCTCAGAGGGGGAGGTGACAGGTATGAGCTGTGAAATAGTTTCCCAGGCTTTGATTCTTAGAGGCAAAAATGGAGGATAGGGTCACTCCTGCACTGAACAGTGTCTTAATCTGTGGTTGATCTCACTAAAATTAAGGGGCACTGTAGGCTTAAAGATGGTTTAATGGAGTTTAAGATAAGGGCAGTGCAAAATCACCTCCTTTGAGAATAATTTAGGGTTAGAGTAAGGGGTGGAATGAAGCTGCCCAGGTAGCTCAGAAATACCTTCCTGCTCATTAGGGGGAAGGCATATTTTGTTGCCATCCTTAAGGGGCTTTGGCTTTTGGTGTAGTGGCAACCTGGACCAGCGTAGTAAGACAGTAGGGAAGAAGGGCTGGTCTGAGATCTGGCACCTTCTGCCTATTCTGCTGGGCTGCTTCAGAGCCATGTGGCTTCAAAAGGGTCAAGGAGGGCTCTTTGGACCTTCTGGTTGTACAGGCCACTTCTATTACTGAAATGCTATGTTACATCTGCATTGTATATCTACATATGTTAGCCCCAAATAAGTTAATTTCAATGTACTCTCAACTCTCCCCTGCCTTCTTTTTCTTAAAGAAACAATGTTTTCCATTCTGCTCCCTTCTATCCTTAAAAAAAACCCCCATTAATCCTGATATAAAACTGCCTTCCATTGGTCCACAGATCAGCTACAAAGACCATTGGTGGTGCTTGCTTTTTCAAGTGGTTCAGCATAGTTCTTATTCAGAGAAGGTCCACAGGGAAGATCCAAAATATGGAAAGAGGACAATTAAGAAAAGGTCTCTTCAGACTGCAAAAGAGATTTCTGAGGTCTATAAAACTGTGTGGGTGGATAGGGATGGATGAAATGATGCTGGCTGGGGAAGGTCAGAAGTGGTTTTTCACCCTGTGTACAGGTAAGCTGGAGAACTCCTTGATGTATGTTTCTAAAGGTTTACACACCTGAAAAGCTCGCAGAAGAGAAACCTTCTGAGGATTCCTGAATACACAAAACCCRTCTCTGGCCTAGGAATTTGCTGAGCCACAAAGGGCTGGAGACTGGAAGACTATTTAGAGAAATGTTGTACATGTTGCCTTGATCTTAGACRCTTCATATGCACTTGTATTTGGGCACTGTTGGAGAAAGAAGATGCAGACCTTTGTTCTGATCCCACACATTGCTGCTATGGTCATACTCAGGGGCTGACAGTCAAATCCGTATGGGGGCTGGTGGTATAGGCTGGTCTATGTGCTTCATGGCATCTTTCTAAAATTTTCTGAAACAATCTTCAAATGCCCTCCTAGTTGAGGCCATCTTGTATATTTGCTGTGATGCTGTATTTGTCCATTCAGAATATCTCTGTTTCTGTGGCCCATATTATAAAAAAAAAAATATTCCTCTATGTCCAGTCAGCTCTCAGCATCTCTGCTCGGGGAATCAGTTGTGCCAACTGCCCTGGTGTTTTTTGTGAGAGAGACAAACATATCCTGCAAGGGGAACCAACAGCTCTTTTTATACAGGACACCAAACAGACATCAGAGAGGGCACACTGCTGTCTGACAGGCTGTTCCATGGATTATCAAAGGCAACTGCCTGCCAGTGCCTTGACCTACCGTACGCTTTGGTCAGGCCACGCATTTCATTCATTTGTGATTTCAGAGGTGCTTTTTGAAGGCAAAAACTCTTTTCTCGGCTAGTTGCTCTAAACACAGGACTCYAAGTCTCTGTAGAATACTCCAGTCCTTTTAATGATTTGTGCCCTGTCACTTATGGAGTTCTGTCTTTTTCCCAGCACTGCAATCAAATGATATTTCCCTCTCTTGTGCTTTCTTCCTACTACTGTACTTTCAAGTTTTGTTTTGTTTGTTCAGCATTGTCTTGATAAATTCAATATTGTTCTTCCTGGTTTCCTCTCTCATCTTTGTCTTTATATCATTGTCTTGATTTACAAAAATCTGCTTTATTTCTTGAGTTTAAATCTCTATAGCTGCCTTCTTATCTCTTGCCGTTGCCTTGTTTCCTCAGATACATCCCTGGCTTTTATCTTCTTGCAACCTGTCTTGGCAACTTTCTGCTAAGTGTCTTCTATTTCTTCCTTTGCAGCACCATTATTCAGGCAGGTTTTACTCTGAGATTCGCTGGCTTTCATCAGTTAGGGTGGCACACTGGAAGTTATGTAAGCACTGAAATTTTTTATTTAAGAGCTATCCGGTTAAAACGTGTAAAAAAGAAGGGGGAGAAAAAGAAGGATGGCCAAAGCAATAGAATAAACTCTAGTCAAAGTTTACTGCAAGAAGAATCTGCTGGACAACAGCTTTGGTTTGCAGGGGGAAAAAAAAAATAGCAAATCTCCATATTGCATCAAATCAGTGCAGCTCTAAATCTCCCCAGCTGAGGGTTTGGCCCTGGCTGTTAATTCATTTATCTTGCTCAGAGACCTATCATCTGCAGAATATTTCAGTCATTTTGCAGCTGGGGAGCGAAACCTGTTGGGGCAGATTTATGTGTCCGTGCAGAGGAGTAAGGATATTGTGAACCTGCCTGCGCCCAGGTGTGCGGCGCTACGGGTGGAGCTCCTCAGCAGCTTCCCTCTCCCACGGGCAGGTGTGTGGGCAGGGGCTCGGAGGGACGGCTGAGCCGTCACGGGAGGGCTACAGGCTGCTGCTGGAAGAGGCTGGCGGTAGACAGCGCTTTCTGCCCCGAGGAAGGGGCAGGAGGGGGACTGCCTGCCGCCGGGGCTGTCTGTGAGCTGCTCAGGCTCCCAGGGCCGCTCCTGGGCTGACTCGCCGCCATCACCTACTGCGGCCCCGGGGCCGCGCCCGGAGGCGTGATCTGAGCCGTAATTTGTTGATGAAAGGGTCTCATAATGCAGAAAGTCTGAGTTACTGACCTCCGAGTCCTGCTAATTAAAGGTTGGTAATCTGGGAGGGAGGAGGACCCGAAAAATCACACTTTGTCCTATGTAAACCTCGGTTATCGGAGGCCACTGCTTTCACACGCTGACACCAGGGGAGACTCCAGACAGAGCAGCGCAGTTAGCAGACAGAAACTGGCCTTGTAAATCTGCGCTGCCAGTTTTTGCGACAATGAACAAAAATGTAATTGTTTAACCAAATGTATGTGTCATAACTTGGTGACCTCAGTGAATACGCTTTAATTAAGTCCTTTTGTTGCTTTTCACCCCTTTCCCCCCAAGCAATTCCAAGTTTTTGAAAACAGCCAAACAAAGTCTGTTGTGATTATTATGTATCTGACAGAACTGTGAATGACCCACAACTATAAAAACACAATACACCAGCTCCCGTCTTTGGCTTTTAGGCAGGACTAGCCGTAGCCATTACTGGGGTAATGAGAACTTCTCAGCTCTCGGTGTGATGTACTGCAGTCATCCCTAGGGCAAAGCTGAGTTGGAGCTGCTTAGTTGCTCACCCTTTTCCTGAAACCAGGGGAGCCAAGCTGATGCATATCAGCTCAGGATTTGGCCTAAAGACATTTGCTTTTGTCTTGGGAAAGGGACAGTCTGTAACTGTATCATTCAAGTTGGAAACCTGGCCTAAAGGCATGAAGCACAGGAGATTATAGGAGCTGCAGGTGGGATGCAGCTATGGAAGCCCTTCAAACAGGTTTGAAGAAAAGGTTCAGAAAGCCTGGGTGATGTGGAAGATGCAAAATAGGGGATCAACCAAAAGAAGCAAGGAGAGAACGAGGAATGCATGGGAACGAAATCCAGGCCAGGGAGATGGGAAGGCAGTGAGAAAGAGCAGGGCTTTGTGGGAGGTGAGGGTCAGCAGAGTGGTTAGGTGGGTTTCAGTGCTGGGCACCTGCACAGAAGTGGGAGAAGGGGAAAAGATTTGGAAATTGGAAGTACTCATTTCCCAGTTGAAATAATAAGGCATAAGAGTACCAGGAGGTCCCTGCGAGGTGGGAAGTGATCTGAGGCAAAGGGCTATGAGTGGGGCTGGTGAAGTGCCTTCGAGTTTTCACTGTAGAAACAGGTGCAGAAAGGCGCTTGATTGAACAGGTAATTATTCTGCTTTTGCAGACCTATGGAGAATTTTCTAAACTTAAAAGAGGATCACAGAGAGGCAGACCATTGAAAATAACTAAGTAGATGATCTCATTCCATTATTTTTAACTCCATATACCATTGATAATTAATTTGTCTGACACCATATTGATTTTCTGTCTCTTGTTTTATTGTCAGTGTTTTGTTTGCAATATATAACTGGTAAAGTTACAATTAACCTGTATTGCCCTGTCCAAACACATCTGTGCATGTTTAAGCACAACRTGAATATGATGCCTTGAAACGATGCTTGCAATGTACAGTAAAATGCTCATGCCTGTGCTAATGAAAAAATTACGAGAGGGGTGCTTTCATGGATGAAGGTAGAGCTGGAACCGATGCCATACTGAGCCCTGTTTGGGGAACATAGTAGATATCTCATCAGGAAATTATTCCTGTTTCACCCATATCTAGGACAAAAGA
Source organism: Oceanodroma leucorhoa (assembly GCA_030449065.1). Taxonomy (NCBI): domain Eukaryota; kingdom Metazoa; phylum Chordata; class Aves; order Procellariiformes; genus Oceanodroma; species Oceanodroma leucorhoa. Next base: position 7,987,186 of record JASVER010000027.1, on the reverse strand, counting down.
TCTGTACAAAATATTCTTCTGTAGATTTTTACCTAACTGATTAGCATTTATAAGGGAATACTTGTGTTCAAGCCAAATCAGGATACTTTGCATTTCTTGAAAGAACTTCCCTTCTGATAACATTAAAAACCTTGATATGCATATGCTAAATATGTGATTCTCTGTTTTTTTCTTGGTGGCCTGACATTGTTTTCATTGTCTTAAATGTAAGCTTTCTTGCTTCTAGAACAATTCTGTTTTGAATCTTCAGGATAGCCAATATGGGYATTTACACACACACACACTCTCTCTGCCTTTTCTTTGACTTAGGTTTTCAGTCCAGTGTCGTGAACCTCGGCCACCAGGAACAGCAGTTCCTTTGGGTAATTTGCAACAGAATAATCAAAATGCTAAACCCAAACAAGTAGCAACGCCTTCCTGCACGCCTTGGCTGCTGCACCATCAGTTCTGCATGGCAGAATGGCTTTGCTTTGCCATCAAAACGCACAGGGTCAACCAGAGACAGTCCCAGAGAAGCACCTCCCAGCCGCGATGAGAGTGCTCACAGTCCCCTTCTCCTCCCAGCTGTTCATTCTCCTGCAACTGAGATACCCAGACCCTCCAAAATGTTTAATGCATCTGCAATTTCCTTGACGACTGCCCAAAACTGTCCTTCCCGGCTGCCAACAGCTCTCAATACATCCTGGACAAGCTGACTAAACATCCTCCTTCCTCTCATGATATATGCCAGCAATCATGGCCACACGGTGTTGTCACTCACATCTTGTGGCTGCTCCTCCTGGATTTTACATAGCATTATGGTCTGGAGGGAGCTGAGTCCTTAAGTTCATTCCTGTTTGTGAGTAGGTCTGTGGTTAGTGTTGGTGCGATTTGAGTTCATGCTGGCACGAGGAAACTGGCATAAGAGCGTGGGTATCTGGGAGGACGAGTAGACTCCTAGCTCTGAACCCCCAGCCTCTGAACACATGGGAGTTCAGTCTTAACTTAGTCACCAAAGCTCTCTCTTGAAGTTAAATGGCATGAACATTTGTAGCAGAGGTTGCTTCAGGTGTTAAATAAAGCTACAGTACCTATATTTTCTCTTGTTGTCATGGTTCATAGTATGAGGATCATTAGACTTAGCCATTTCTGATCAGAAATGGGCCCAAGCCACAACTCCTCACTTCAGTTCTCTAGGGGACACCTGGGATTTATCCACCGAAGTTTGTAGAAAGCTACATAAATAGCATTCTGGTGGTGGACACTGATAGTTTTGGTCTTCTGGCTCGAGAGCACTCTTCCATTTGGGTAAAGCTAGTCTGTGAAGGAAACACAGCCTTAGGAGAGCTCTCTGTCAATTAAAACAAAAGCCTAAGAAGCTAAGGACCATTACAAGCCTCACAGTCTTCCACTCCAAGTGTGAGACATGCTTTGTGACCTTGCTTTATCCAGTATGCAGCAACATGTGCAGACGAAACCAGAAAAGAAAAAAAATCCCTAGGAAAACAAGAGGCCTGGCGCCACATACTCCTCCTCCATGGGGAGATGATGAGAGAACAAAGAACATGTGATGGATGTGAGACACATCACATAATGTGATGTCCTCAGATACTCAGATGAGCAAGTATCCAAGTTTCGACAGGACAGAAAGACACCTGAATTTCTGCAACAGATTTCAATGGAAAGTGAAGATGCTGGGGTGAGTGTTTCGGTGCCATAGTACTCTTCTTGCAGTGAATGTTCATGGATCATCAAATTTAGTGGTTAGTATAGACATGTTTTCTTCTGGACATTTCATGGCATTCTTGACTTTATTAAAATCATGTGTTGTACTGCTGTGCTTTTTTTTATTTTATTCTTCCTTGTATGTAGAATGTCCTAGTTTGACTGCTGGTCCGGTGGCTATTTTCCAGGAAAACTGTTTTGTAACAGCTGGCGCACGTTCCTTGACTTTAGCTCATAGACTATCAGAGTTGAAAGTCTGCCTGTAATCATGTAATGGAGACAGGGCATGTTTTTAACTTACACAGTGAGGCTGAAGCTATGACAGCAAATATCACTTTCCTTACAGAGGAGCTATAGATAGGCAAAGAGAAAAAAATARTTGTGACCGAAGGAAGAAATTCTTCAGTTCTGCTCCCACATTGAGTAACTGGAAGTCTGTAGGTGCATATTGTTGGTACCTGCTGTGACTATTTGCCTGTGGGAGATAATTTTCACACAGAAGGATTAATAATAACCAATTCCAATACTTCCCAAAATCAGGAGCTGTTTTCAGTGGGGAAAACAAATTTCTTAGTTGCTTTTTGGAAGTGGAGCTTTGAAGAGAATCCTTCTGGAAATTAAACTCCAGACAACCAACAACCATCATTTAATACAGTCTCATGTAAATCACACAGGGAGAACTGAAATGATAAAAGGTTTTGGGAATTTGCTGCCCATAACATTCAGGCATATCAGATCCAGTCTTCAGCCATTGTAGAGATTGTTGAATGTGATGCTTTTTACAAGTTCTGATAATCTGGCTTTGTGATTTTTCAGGGTGTACAGGAGAGAGTGGTTCACTGGGCAAGAGATGTTTATGACATATACAGGGGAAAACAATTAATGGATTTATTTGTCCCTCTGAGTGTTGTCTCAGTTGATGGGGTTTGGGGAGACATGTAATGGGAAGGCCTGACAGGGTTTTTGGTTAGCACAGGAGCCTCCTGTCTCCTTCACTTCCTCAGCTGATCCCTCTCACATGACTTACATTGCTCTAAAAGGACAGGCCAACAATTCAGGACATCTGCAGCAGCTTCCTTGCTTGCCTTTCTGAATTTGAATTGAGACAGGGCAAATTCTGGCCTCAGAGGGCCAGCCTGGCTCTAGTTGCCCTCCAGTTGCAAGCTGTCCTTGCTGCCTGGGGCTGAGAATCAGAGGCTCTGCTCAYCCATGGCAATGTGCTGCTGGGCAGGCACACCATGCATATCCAAATCTGCTCACCGTGTTTGCTCGTACTGGGCTCCTCAGCCCCTCAGTTTTGTTCTCTTGTGTTTCATCCTCCCCTGCAGAAGACAGTTGGCTTTCTGGGTGACATCTCCAACCAGATACCTGCTGAAACAAGACGTGCTGTTCTAGCATAGATACAGTCTGCCTAGTGTAAACATTCAATCTGGAAAGCAGGCTCTAAGGCACATAATTAAAAAGGAAGTTGAAAATTATTTAAACATGAGTCTTAGCAGGGGAAAGCTGTAATCTGAATGTGTGTTTTAGCTCACTGCAAATATTTAGTGGCTGTAGATACACAAAATGAATCCATTGGCTTGGCTTCCTCTTGGAGATGGGTGCCTTGATATGGTGTGTGAGCTGCACACTCATTTGGCATGTAGGAGGACATAACACTGCTGAGCTGCAAAAAACCGGGACATTGTAAGCAGTGGGATAGTAGTCTGCCTTCTTGCAGTCAGCATATTTGGGTTCATTATCAACTAGGCTTATTATGTCAGGTTTAATGCCTGCTAACTGTGGTTGAGTGGAGTGTGGTTGGCTTAGCACACTGACAGAGTGTTTGTGTCTACCTACAATACAGCATATAGACATCCTATGTGATTGTTCCTATGCTGGGCGGAGGTTGGTCTCAACAGAAGTTAATTCAAAATATTGGAATTTTCTGTTGTAGATAGTAAGAAATGGAAGTGTTAGATTTTGGGTCACAGTGTACAAAAACACTATGGGAAAACCAACATGAATTGTTCCTGCAGATAAAAACAAAATAAACAACAAAACAAAGGCCCACAGAAGCCAAAGGAACTGCTAGAGAAAAATGTGAAATACACTTTGAAGAGAAAATAAGTCAGCACAGCACTAACAGGTAACGCAGAAGGTGACAAGTAACATGCCTCTTCAGAACCCCAGAAAATGCCTTCTCTTTTACAGCAGTTGTCATTTCATTTGAAGGACWTTAGTAGCTTCATCTCTACTGCACTCATGGGAAGAAAGGAGAAGAGGCAGCACCTAGAAGTTATACTTCCCTGAAAGGAAGTGTAAATGTGTGCTGGTTTTGGCTGGGATACAGTTAATTTTCTTCATAGTAGCTAGTATGGGGCTCTGTTTTGGATTTGTGCTGAGAACAGTGTTGATAATACAGGGATGCTTTTGTTATTGCTGAGCAGTGCTGACACAGAGTCAAGGCCTTTTCTCCCTCTCACCCCACCAGCGAGTAGGCTGGGGGGGCASAAGAAGCTGRGAGGGGACACAGCTGGGACAGCTGACCCCAACTGACCAAAGGGATATCCCATACCATATGGCGTCATGCTCAGCATATAGAGCTGGGGGAAGAAGGAGGAAGGGGGGGACATTCAGAGTGATGGCGTTTGTCTTCCCAAGTAACCATTACGCGTGATGGAGCCCTGCTTTCCTGGAGATGGCTGAAYACCTGCCTGCCSATGGGAAGTGGTGAACGAATTCCTTGTTTTGCTTTGCTTGCGTGCGCAGCTTTTGCTTTACCTATTAAACTGTCTTTATCTAAGCCCATGAGTTTTCTCACTCTTACTGTTCTGATTCTCTCCCCCACCCCACCGGAGGAGAGTGAGCGAGCAGCTGCGTGGGGCTTTGTTGCTGGCTGGGGTTAAACCATGACATAAGGGTTACCGGGTAAGCTAAAAAGGTGAACTAAGAGTGAAGTGATGTCCTTCGTATTTGATGTTCAAGCACAAAAAGAGAGCGAGCCAAAGCGGTGCATAGTTCAGGTTTTAGTCCTTCCTACAAGTGTAGTGTACTCTCTCGTGAGGCACTTCTTGAAAGCAGAGTTTTTGAAGATAGCAGACATAAATGTATCAAAAGCAGCCTATCAAAACACAATATCCCTTCTTGGGAAGTCACCGTTCCTAATGTGCTTTTTACCGTACTTAAAATAGCAACATTAAATGTGGTTAGCAGRACTTTCCTATACACTTAAAATTCTCATCAATCATATAACTTAACACCATTTCACACCAAGTTCTTTCTTTTATAGTTTCTGTGAGCTTCCAACTCGCTTGGAGAATTACGGTGTTTTCTTCTGGGTTTAAGAGAGTTACTTTTTTCATGCCAGTATTGTACAAAGTCTTGTGTTTACCTTGCAGGCATCTTGATGTTGGTGCCAATGCAATTTATTCTTGTGATGATAAGAGACTGGCTTGTACTTGGTTCTTCTGTTAGCAAGGTGTTTTTAAAGTCTGTTCTGATGTTTACTGGTTGTTTGTCTGCTATGTTCCTTTCCACATCCTGCTGACTGAGTCTCAGTACCACATTCATGTTAATGTCCTAAGTTTGTAATAAGTGTGTATCTGTGATATTTGTGAATAATATGCCCAGCCACTGCTGTGTTACATGATTGAAGCTTTATCTGATCAACACACGTATCTTCCTCACAAATATATTATTTCTCCTGAGATTATATTTGATCCCAACAGGGTCTCCTGATGGTAGTTTTGAGATGTCACTAGTTCATCAGCTATTGTATGCTTTGAACTTTGGAAATCTCAATTTTTGTCTTACTTATCCTTTCACTGTTGGCTCTAATAAAGCTCTAACAACACAGGGACTATCGGCATGCATCTAGATAYCAGCCTAGTAAGGTCTTGTGTAGGAGACATCCTTTCCCTCTATTTTTTTTCTCATTGAGGTTTTCTGTAATAGGCTGGAAATTTTTTCCTTTCTCTACTTGACCAGCTTTCACATTTCCTGGTAAATTGCTCAAACTCATTGCGAACAAACGAGTGTCTATTGTCTGAAATTACACAGTGTGGGATAACATTCGTGATGAAATGCTTTACTGCTTTGTTTGGGATGGTCACTGTGGCAGTGTCTGACAGTTCGTCTCGTTTCCAGGAGGAGGGTTTTGTATTGAACAGTTTAGCATGAGTGTATCCCTTGTTTTGACCAGATCGCTTTTTCTCAAGATGCTGCTCTCTGCAGTGCCCTGGCCAGACTCCAAGTCAGGGAATAATTTTCTGTCTATAAAAGTCCCTCTCGAAGTTACAGTCAAGTCCTAAAGACTATTGAATTTAATTTGTCAGGTTAAGGAAATGTCAGCTTAAGATAATGAGGAGAAAGCCTGAGATGTTTATTCCTTTTTTCTATTTTTCTAAATTTTGAGGAAATAGAACTTCAGTTTGTATTAAAAATCTGCAAAACATTTTGGAATGTTGAATATGTTTCTCCTATTTTTTGACATATCCTCTGTTTCAGGCAGCTGTTGGGGTGTGTACCTCACAAATCAATCTGTACTTCTATCATGAAAAAAGATGTTATGGTACTGAACTCTTACATCATCCTGTAAATCATGTTTTCCAGTGTAATGAATTATCAATTTAAAATAGCTTTGTTTGGTTGTTTGTTTAATAGACATTTTGATCAAATGTTCATTTTTTTTTTAAAAAGTATTCATCAAAAAAGGAAATTCTCACTTCCCATTTTCTCAGTTTTTACTGACTGGACTGAGATTTTGTTTTCATGCAAATCCTTTCAAAATAAGATTTTATCTGTTTTCTTATTGTATAACTAAAATTGCCCAATCACCTCCAATATTCGAGTAAAAGGTTTGCAAAATGTCTGCAATGAAGAAGGAAGGTATGATTTATGAGCAAAATTTGGCTTGTATTTGATCAAAGATGCCTGTTTATCAAGACTGCATGGAATCCCAAGTCACTGGAAAAAAAACCCGAAACAAATGCACATTGGCAGTTTCATGAGAATGAAAAGGGAAGTAGGAAATTTAAGTATGTATTGTACTGTATGGAACAAAATAGTTAAAGGTTGACATGTTATTTTTTGGAACGAGAAAAATGGAATTAGTGACAAGTCCCTTTGAGATCCTTTGGGATGGAAGATGGCACATAGTGGCAGGATGCACAGTATTTGCTGTATTATTATAATCTTTCTAATTGTTCAGAGAAATAAAATGTACTTTGCTTGCCATCCTGTCCCTCAAATTTCCATCCCCTCTTAGAATATGCATTTGAACAGTATAAAATGATGTTTTGGCAAGCCCTGTTGAAGATAATTACACAGACACTTTATTTAGGTCAAAGCAACTGGGACTACAGTTTCTTCTTCCAAGTTCCTAGAGATTGTTATTTTTGTGGAGGGGTCATCTGCATAACTTAGAAATGAAGAGGCCCTTGCATTGTATATGAGGCATAATTTTGTTTTTTTCCCCTGTTTGCCTTTGATCTGCACAGAATGAGGAATACCTCCTCCAGTCTGAATTTCAGAATTACACGAATTCTGAGTTTGGAGAATCACAGTGTGCTGGGAAGAAAAGGGAGAGCTGGTTAATCTTCTACAATGCTTTCTATACGAAAGGAAGGAAATACCTTAACAGCATGTTGCAACAACAAGTGCGTTGTGTGTGCGCGTGCACGCGTGTGTATGAGTGCACGCATGCTCATGCCTCCAACTCTGTGGTTGGAGTTGGCACAGAGAGCCCAACTAATAAATAAAGCTCTGACGGGTTGTGTTAATCATTGCTACTCTTGGAAAACCACTTTCGTAGGCTTTAGTTTGTAAATCTCATGCATTACTCAGATGTTTAGCGCTCTCCTTCTGGGGAAACATTTTGTAAACCACATGTGTCGTTTCTCTTCTGTAAACAGAGGAGGAGAACCTAATTTGGGGGTTCTCCAGATTTACAAGGTAAATTTGCAAATTTGCAAAAGCCAGTCCCAGGCTACGCACTAAAAGTTGCAATTACTGCTGCATCCTAAATAGAACATGAGAGTTGTTTTAAAACAAAATTGCCAGTAAGCTATGAACCTTGTGTGATGTGTAAGCATAGGAAAAGCTATGGCAATTCACCCATCATCCAATTCAGTGATGTTCCAGAAGGGGTGAATTTGGCTCACTCTTTTTTCATGCTAAAGTAACAGCCTAGGAGTGATGGGATGTCATATATGTTGACAGTTTCCAAATAAGTTAAGAACTGTGATCTCTTCATGCTTTTTCACTAGCTGTATATCTGATGTGTTCCATATAAAATTATTAAATAACAGGACATCATGGGCATAACTCCCTTAGTCCCTGACATTATAGCAGATAATTTCCCTACATCATATAGGCCCTATAGAATGCCTATATATTTATTCATATCTATAAAGCATAACCATATATTTTATGTGCATATTATTATATCTGTAGTTGTAAAAAATAATGTGTTTATATGTTAGTTTAGAATATTTCTGTATAAATATAATAAATTGTCAGCAAAGCTCTTGCTGTCTTGAGAGTAGAAGTGGAAAACAGAGTTCTTTTGTATTGTCACAGAACTCCAAAAATCCTTCTGTAAAACTGCAGCTGTGTGGTGCTCTTTGGCTGATAGCTCGTGCAGTGGAGGGATGGCATCAGGCTCCTGCTGTTACTTACCAAATAATTCCCTCCTTGGCTCAGTGCTGGGAGAATATTCTCCTTCAGCTATCCTAGATATTATATATATGTAATATCTTAATTTTTGGAAAAGAATGGAAGCTTTCTTTAATCAGAAGCAGAAGAAATTTAGCATATAATTAAGTAAGGATATCTTGGGGTGCTTTTTTTGAAAATACATGTGCCACAGGGATGCTGAGTTCCATAACATCTTATGTTACTTATTCTTCAGAATTGTCTTCCGTTCTTATATTTCCTACCTTATGATAGGTGTAGAAGCAGAGGGATCATCTAAGACCAAAAGGAAAAGAAGAAAAGGAAAAACTTTGCTAAATKGATGGAACTTTGTACAGTCCCTTATTTACTCCACCAGAGGACTATATGGCTGTCCTGTGAAGTGGGATCGTTTAACTAGGAGATGGTACAAGTATTCACCTGAAGTGCTATGGCTAAATTCTGTAATTGCCACATGGAGCATGAACTGTGTCTTCTTGTATGCTGTCTGCTCCGGTAAGATTGCATCAGTATGATCTATTGTGCCATCAATATTACTTCTCATTTTCAATGGGAACTCCAGTGAGCCTCTGCAACCTTGTCAGACTCCTGAATAACTTGGAGTTGAGTTGGTTGCAATAGGATAAATTATTATAAAGGAAAATTATTAAAAGTTTCATCTGCCAAAACTAACTTTTGACTAGCATTCATTTAGTAGCTTTGACTGAAGTATCCCATGATCCAGAAAGACTGTGTTTTAAGATGGCAAAYGAAATTCAATGGTGGTAACTGCAAAATAGTCATATAGAGGGAGGAATCCTCCCTAAAATCCTTGTCTGTTCAGGTCTATATATCTACGGACAGGATGGTATAGGTACCCAGAGACGTTGAAATAATTTTGGAGAGTTGTTCAAAAGGATCAGCTCAAGAAAGGCAAAGGGAACATTAGGAATGATTATGTAAAGAATAGAGGGAAAAATCGAATTATCCATGTTCATGACATATCTGTGTCTTAAATACTGAATGCACTTATGGTTATCCTATCTCAAAAGAGACAAAGGTAACCTGAAAGCGATACAGAGAAATGTGATGTGTTTTACCAGATGCAGGAATGCCTTCCACACACTACGGACTGGAAAGAGTTGGACTTTTTACCTTGGAAAAGAACTTCTGAGGGGGTATGATGGAAGTCTATAATATAACTAATATTGCAGAGAATGTGATTAGGGAAGGATTAGGCTCTGTTTTTCGCAATCCAGTGAAATTATTAGGTTTAAAATAAAAAAACCCTTCCCTTTTCGCGCAGTGCATAATCAAAACGGARAATAGGATATAGCGGAAGTGAAAAGTAAAAATGAGTTAAAAAAAGAATTAGACATATTCATTGAAGTCCAGCGGTGGTTGTTAAACCGTATGTTTCAGAAGTAAACTCTGAAACTCTGAAGTGAACACTTCCCGGGGTCTTTAAAACTGATTGAGGGAAGCTTGGCAGGTAAACTGGAGAAAGGCCCAGCCTGCAGCTCCATCTCTGCTGTGTCCCCAAGCATCCATCACTGGGCACAGGCTGGGCAGATTGCTGTCTGATCCAGGATGGGGTTTATGTTCTTATGTGTCCGGTGCTTAGAAATCTTGTCTTATAGTAGATTTATTTTATTATTTTTATTAGCTTTTTTTTACCATCTTGAGACCTTTGGTGTGCTGCTCTTCCCACCCTCTTAGGTCCAGTCAAACAAATCTGGGAGACAGTCCCTGTGCTAATGGGCTTGAGTATAAAAACTGTGGGAGAGACCACAGGAGCCTGGAGAAGTGACTTGCTCTTGCTCACACAAGCGCTGACTGCTAGTCAGGAATAACTTTACCTATCTGTGGTGAATTCTTGACCTTGTTAAAATCAATGGCATAACTACCTTTGGCTCCAAAAGAGTTAGCTCTTCGCCCTTTGTAATGAAAATTCTGTAGACGTTAGTTAGTATACTGTATTCTGAATTATTATATATATTAGAATAGGCTAGTCCAGGCTAGAAAAGTAATTAAAGAGTGCTCTTTCCAATTAATGGAAGCCTATTTACCTTACCTTCAGAAACTCTGAACTGCTTCCATCACTGTGCGTGATACTTATCACAAGCTGCCTTGGTGATTATCCAGTAAGGAGCTGCAACTCTGAACTCACAGAGAGCTCTGAGAACCCAGGAGAGGCAACAGACAGCCATTAAGAGACAGCGTGCACCTAGCAAAATCTGTTTTAAAATGAGTTGATCCATTTTTTCAGGTATATAGATTCCTGCCCTGCATGTTGGTGCTCCAAGTCTCACTCTGTCTAAATTTTCTACCTGCATAAGTTAAACTTAGCATGGAAAAGCCCTGGGGAATATAGCAGTGCCTGTGAAAGGGGGACCTGGATGTTCTTGATTACGAGATGTATATCTCAAATAGAGTAGGAATGATTTTARTCCAGATTATGACATTTGTATTCTTTTCAAGTTAGTCTGCATAAGGGAAAACTTATTAACATCTCAAATCTAAGGTAGAAAAATTATTTTCCATATTAAGATAAAAATCTTCAAGTTAATTTTAAATGTTACATATTTGTTTTTTTTCTTGGTTTGCTTTTTCTTTGTGAGATTTCTCTTGTCCCAGTGCCTTTCATGAATAATAATCTTAAATCTTCAAAATAACAATAGCACTTGGATGTTCTTCCACATTAACTGCACTACATTTTTTGAACACACGCTAGAGATTTGGAGCCACATCCTTGTGAAAACTGAATCAAAAGAGCTTTGTTGATTTACACAGTCTGAAGATTTTCCTCTGTGTTCTGGGTTTTTCCGCTAGCCCCAGATTTCATGCTACAAGAAACCATGAGAGTTTCCATCATCACTGTATAACTGGCTCTATGCTTCCAAAAGCTAGGAGGAGGAGAAATACAAATGGTCTGGAGAAATTACTACTAGAAATTGGTTTAAATTTAGTAGTGCGAAGTGCAAAGTACTTCACTTAGGAAACAACAACAAGAATTTCTGTTAGAAAAAGGAGACTCATTTAGACAGCAGAGAAATGTCTGCACCTCGAACATTGCAGACTAATATATAGAGATGTGCCTAAGCCATTGGCAATGATGTGGCTGTGAAAAAGGCCAATGAAATCCCAGGTAAGACATACCTAGTAGAAATAGCAAAATGTTAACGATACTACATATGGCATGAGAAGGATCTCCTCTGGAATAAGGTGTACAATGCGATTCTGTTCACATTTATTGAGTAAAGATTAATTTAAATGGGGGGAAAATGTATATGTGAATCTACTGGGAAGAAGACAGGGGAGCAACCTGTCCCAGGAAAAGAGACGGAAGGACTCGACAAGAGAAGCTAGTGTCCTGCCTCAGCCCTCCTTCCTGAGAGCGTTATTTCTAGCTTCACAAGCAAAAATGGTATAAAAATCACCCAGACCACCATTCTGTGGTCAAACAATGGCTGAGAGCTACATGTAGACCCTAAAAACAATCGATTCTTATGCCCTTTGAGATTTCACAGCTTGCTTTCTCACAGATGAATTTTAATATATCTGTCAGTCTTCTTTAGGTAGGAAAAGTAGCATACAGTATGCAACGCTGAAACTATTTCCTATCCGCTCTCCATATGGATACCGTCAGAGTAAGCTGCTTCACATAGAGATATTCTTAGTGGGAGCATAACAGCATCCGCGTGAGGATCGAACAGAGGATTAATTCTCCCTAACTGTAGGTGCCTAAGGTGCTTCACATAGAAGCCTAGTCATATCCAGAGGGCAATCAGATCTTAGGTGGGTTGAAACACCCTGGGGAGATGTGTCTCTCTTTTGACTAGGCAGTGTGATTTGGCACTCGGGTTTGGTGTCTCAGACAGTGTCTCTGTAACATCTCACAGGTGAATCCCTCCCCTTCGTGCAGAATTACTGGTGTGCTGCAAATTCTCACCTCAATGTGAATTGACTTCAAGATGAAGATGAGGCCAGCATCAAAGAACAAAATCAATGGTTGCTTTGTCACTGATTTGAAGGCAAGAGGACWGCGTTTAAATTAACATTCCTACCCAAAATATGGCTTCTTAAAATGTATACTTTGCCATGAATCCCTTCCTCTCAGGGCAAGTAGATGGTAGTTAATTCGTTCTAAGTTTCTTTACTGGTCGCTTCTACATGATTAATTCAAGCCTCTGAGGAAGAATTACTTCCAGGTTGACTTTTCCACCGGTTGGAATCTCTCCTGTCAGGATTATGAAGCTGTCTCCCACACAATTTAAAAATCTCTTTGATGTAGCCTGTATCTTACTCTAGCTGCACAGTAAATATCTGGGAAATTAAACTCTCCAATGGGGAGGGTATCCTGTGGTTACAAGTATCCTGAGAGTTGGTCCAAGAATTATTATTCTTGCTTTCCTCCAGTCTTGGTGATCTATAGCGTTTACCTCCTGTAGATTCCCCTTTGATTTTCATTCCTTTTGTCTTTATCCAAGAATTTCACTACCCTATTCTCCATTTTCATATTGTCGTCTGCTGGCATTGGAGATGTTTTTCACATACAAAACCATCCCTCCTTTGTCTCTTCCCGTTGTATCTCTTCTATATAAATTGAACCTGTCCGTACTGATATTCTGGTTATGAGAATCATTTTACAAGGTTTCACTGGCACTCATACTTTCCATTATTTAGTGATACTTCTAGTTCTTCTTGCTTGTTTCCCATACAGAATTTTCATTCACATAAAGCCACTTTATGACTTTAGTACTTTCATTATTCATCTTCTATTTCAGAGCCTTAACTTCTGTCTTATTTGGTGTGTTAAAAGCACACACTTGATTCTTTGGATTAAGTAAAAGCTTCTCCTTTCAGCTTATTTTAAAGCCCACATAACAAGCCAATTTTGTACCTGAGAAGTTGTCACTCTCTCTGTTTTAGTGGAGACCATCTAAGCAAAGCAGCCGTCTCTCGTCACAGAAGATAGCCGAATGCTCTTTGATTCTAAAATCTTTTTCTCTGTGCTGTGGGAGAATATAGTGATCAGTGTCTCGTATCTGTCTTCACTTTTCTTCGCCAATGTATTGTATTGGAAGGCTCTGTGAAAAAAATCACCTGGGTTGATTTCAGCTTCGTTTCTTTCCCTGTTTCTTTTCCTTGATCTCTGAGGAGGTCTTTCATCTTCCCTAAACAAAATTATAGCTGTTCCTTAAGTCAGAGATTGCTTATCAGAAAAAACCCTTCCTTCTAAAGAAATAAATAAATAGAACAAAACTAGCCGAATATGAAACAACTGTTTCACGTTGCTGCAGTTATCAGTATGCTAATGTTCGTGCTCTGCAGTATTACTGTGGAAATACTGMGGTATTACTGTGGAAACAGTAATGTGGGTTACTAAAAGAAAGATGATCTACTGTCAAATGGCTGCCAAAAAAAGAGGGGTCAATTTCTTTATGAACCTTCCTATTAAAAAGAACAGCAGAAAACTGAAAGTCCAACCTGATTCATATTGCTGCAGATTTTGAAGGCTGAGCTCAAGGCATCATCACAAAATTGCAGCCCCAGCACTCCGGGAGATGTTCCTGGACTGTGCAGGATCACAGAAGGGATAAGCAGAAATATTATTTGTATTTTAACAGATAAATGTCAGTTAGCTGTTTTCCTGTTTCAACAGGGAATTTGAATGATGATTCCTGAGTTTCTCTGAGGTTGGTTCACTTAGCAGCACTCTTTGATATTTGTGAAATGCCAGCTTTCTATGAATATAGGAGTTTGGCAAAGAACGAGAGAACTATTCATTAAAATTCAAAAGTACATAAATGACAAATAAGGAAGTAATTTAGAGGATGTATTTGGCATGTGGGGTGTGGAAACCAACCAAGTAGCCTACTGCAACTTTGACTATATTTGAAGTTATGTATTTAACTCATCCTTCTGATCCCAGGCTGGCTGGAGTCTGCAGAGGAAGCGTTTTCAGTCCTGTGAGAGGCACCAGGTGTGCTTTGTACTGAGGTCAAGTGATGGCCTCTAGACATTAGTGAGGCCAAGGTAAGGCTGAAGAGCTGGGCCATCTGCTGCCTGTGCTCCATGGGGTTGATGGAAAGTGACAACACTGATGTAACCAAATGACAAATAGGGTAAATACAGTGATGTAACCAAAAGCTTAATTTTTTATATCTATTGCCACATGAGGCCAGGAATGGGTGTTGTCCTCCAACTGATGGCAATTTTTTCTCAAGAAGGGACAAAGGCAACACATTGTTACCTTTCCACAAGGATTAGAAGAGCTTGCTTTGTCTCTGCTGTGCTTAGAGYTGGCCTGGCTTTGGATATCATCTTGAGCAGGGCAACTTGAGGAGGGTTTTTGACTCACCTGGGCTAGAAGCCTAGGATGCGGAATATTCATCGCTATTTGTACTTGAAATAGATAGATGAAACCTATACTRGGATCACCTGTACATGTCAACTGCACTGTTGGCACGTAGAAACAGAGTGATTTCTACCCAAGTTCATGTTGTCTACCAGGCAAAAAACACCTCAGAGACGTCAAAGCTTCCTTTGCACAAGCAATTGTCTTTGCATGCCACAACGATTGTGCCGACTGCATCACAGAGCTGTGTTGCTGCCTGGAGTTTGCAAACATGCCTTAGCTCCCTTTTCACAGGCAGTCGTTTGCATGGGAAAAAGCTAATGAGTTCAGAGGCAAGGTTTGAAAATATGCAGTACCATGAAAAAATATTACCGAAGCTATCAACCCTACTCACAAAGAAAGAGAATTATCGATTTATTATTCCTTCTAATAAGCTCAGTGGTACACACTAAAGCCAGGAATTACCTTTACTGGCTTGCGTGCCATTTTAGGGTACACAAACTGCACGGTAACTTCATTGTTCACAATGGTAATTAAGTCACTACATTATCTCATCACAGTGAGTCACTTAACTGGCATCACTGTTGCAAGATGGGAAAATTTACCAAGCTGGAAAATTATGGGTCAGATTAACTCCTAGTGTAACATTCAAAAGTATTATGCCCTGAATACATTTGGCCCACCCTTTATAAATTAGATTGTGTTTAATGTGCTTCGGAGAGGAGATGAATCAGATCTGCTGTTTGAAAAAAAAAAAAAAAAGAAAAAACCTGTCTCATGCTTTTAGTTTGCCCATTCCTTAGGGCAAATGGCTGTTGAAGTTGTGGAAATAATCCCTTGTTTTTCCAGAAAAGGCCTACCTGCAGCTTCAGCAGTAGATCACCAAGAGAGTGTATCTTCTGTACCAGGTCATGGGAGTTCAGTGCAGAGTTGTACAGTAGAAAGAGCATGCCTGCAGTCTCTGCAAGACATCAGACTGCTGTAAGTCAGCCATGCACATGGCCCTGAAGGGATATCTACAAGGTACTTAAAGCTATAACATCACTCACAAAGGTCTGAGATGGGAATCGAGTCTAAAATGTGCAATTACATTTGAGACATGTTTTAAAAACAGGCCATGAATATCTGTTTTTGAAAATCCCCTGTGACTGAATTTTCCTTTTGACCGTTAAATATTTTTTTTAAAAAGAAGGAAAACAGAAACTGTTGATACTGTAATATTTTTTACTGATGACTCGCATTATCCCTGAGTGACAGCTCCTTAATTCAATTGCAGGAAAATACGGACATCATGCCCAGGTAAACACTCATTAACTTTTCTTGACAGCCCTTTTTAAATTAAAAAAAAAAAAAAGGCACTCCAAGTTGCTGCCAGATTTGGCAGCTCTGATCTTGTCCTGACTCTAAGCCCAAGTAGCATTTACCGGGTTTCGTTCCCGAGGACACTGGTGTGCTCAAAGCAAAGCGGGAGCCGCTGTCTCCGGCAGGCTCGGGGCTCCGGCGGCCACCGCCGCGGTGGCATTCCCAGCTGGGAAACGTGTGGAGCAAAACCCCTCGGTGGGTGCGGAGTGGTGCTCTTGGGTTTTAGTTTTGTGGAAAGAGTTAAGCATTTAAAGACGAGGGTTCAGGGAAGGAGAGTCTGAGCCTGTTAAACTTGTTTTTCTCTCCCCCAGAGCTGCCCAAGTTTACAGTCTGTGGCGCTATCTGTAGGGCTTCAGACAGCAATAAAGGGAGGCAGAGAGGTTCCCTGACAAAAGCCTGAAACCCCGGTATCTCTTTTGTTTTCACCCTAGTCTRTGGCCACTGACATTACTCCCTTACACCATGGATGGATAATAAGCCCCCTTCTCAGGAATAGAAAAGCTCTTATACATTTTAATGTGACCTTAGACAGTGCTTTTCAGAAATCACAGGCACATCTGACTACACTTGAGGTTGAATTGAGCTAATGGCATTCACCTCATCTTTAGATGCAAAATTGGAAGATAAAAAGACCTTGATGTGAAAAGGAAAGGGGGGTTGTGGGGAGCGGGGGTGGGGGGAAGAGAAGCAGATTAGAGATATTGCTTAAAAATCTTATGATTGCTAGTTGATAACGAAATGTCTCCTTCTCTTTCTAAAAACCCTATGGGCTTGCAAGATGTCCTTGCGCTTTTATTTTTAATGATAGAATCTTTTTATTCCCTGGCCAAGGAAATTTCAATGTTGCTGCATATGTGGCCAGGAGATACGTTGACCTTTAGCAAATCTTATTTTTAAAATCAGATGGAACAGTTATTGCAATATTCCAGCCCTGTAAGATTAAAAAAGAGCTTTCTTCCTCTGTAATCAGACGTGGATTAAATTTATTAAAGGTGCAGTATCTCTTTTTTAAATGACACTTGCCAGTCATACTGAATTCTAATAAGCCATTTGAAGATTTTGTATCCTCCTGCTTTTATTTTTTTTTTAAAGCTGAAACCAAGGCATTATAAAAAGAGCGGGATAACTTATTTGACTAGCAAAGAAACTTGATGTTAACAGGAGAAGGGCAGCAGACAAAAGAAAGCAGCTGAAACATTAATGAATGATAATGCTGAGCAATGAAACATGCAAAGGAGCACGCAACGAGGAAATTCAATGAGGAAAATACAATTTAAAGACCAAAGTAAATCTACTCAGTGAAAAGGTGCAACCGGCACAGAAAAAGGCTTAAAAAAAATGAAGTGGTGAGTTGGTTATGATAATTTCAGTTCTATTCCTGAGCAGAACTGTCTGCCTGTTGGGTGCATATGCACATTTGAGAATGCGAGACCAGTCAATCCTATTTGAATGTATTTGTATTTGCTAAGTACGAAGAGTTGCTTGGGGTTGTCCAAAATATAAGTAAAGCTATAATCCTTTCTCTTGGGAGTGTACAGACTGACTAGATGTGTTCCTTGACACTGTTGCTGAAATTTTCAAAGCAAATTTGGAGAGTTATTCAGCCGCTTCTATTAAAATGCATCTATTCTGAGTCTTCCTTGAAAATCTTAATCTCTAAGTATGGGTGCAAAAACACTGATGGCACAGGAAATGTGGAGTGTACAAGGACACTCAGCAGAAGTTTCTTGTTAAGCATATCCATCCTTTCAAAATAATTAGTAGAGTCCTAATTAGGAATCTGATCTATGCTCTCTGATTGTGCCTAGCAAGGGAGTCTTTCTATCTGACCTTCCCAGTCCTACTTAGCCAAAATTTTCGGTGGTTCTGAACCTGCTTTGCAGAATCAGTCTGGGCGTGTGGTAGTCACGGTGGGAATCTTCACGGATGGCCTCCCCAAAAAAAAAGCAAAAATCCAGTTTTTCACCCCTGTATGCAGAGCCCTGGGTTGCGATCAGTGCTGCAGCCCCGGGGTCTGGCCGGAGGGCTCGGTCAGGATGGTGCTATTGAGGTGCCCTCGCCAGACCCTCGCTGCCGAGCCAGGGTGACTGCCCCTTCCACAGCAGCGCAGGGAGAAGCTGTTCAGAGCCAGGTGTTGTCAAAGCACCTTCCAGCATCCCACCCTGAACTTCCCAATTCTCTTTCTGGTTTCTATCTCTTATTCCCCAGGAGATGCCTGACATTGGAATTATATACGATAGTGTGATACATTGAGAGAAATGTATCCCCAGGGTAACTTTGCTGACACTAGTGGATTAGCATGTGCGATAAATTTGACCATTCCTGTGATGCAAAAACTCTTCTTTTTATCCCTAAATAAACATTAATTAAAAATTTTACATACATAAAATATATGAAAAGGAAAAAAAGTACCCAACTGCTTCTGCATTACCATTATAAGAAATATCACTTACAACAGCGAAAGCTAGGAAATGAAGTAATTCAAGCTAGTCTGGAAAACTGAAGCATCAATGCCAGCTAACAGGAGCTGAGAATTAACTACCTGACTGCAATTTGTTAGTCATATTATTCCCTTATGATTTTCATTATACATAGGAAAACAGCCCTACTTCGAATGTGTGATTTTTTAAACCCAGATGCTTTAGGAGCCTTAAAACTTGTAAATCAAAACCAGAAGAGATTTTCCTCTTCGTTCTCTCTATTTTCCTCTTTCCTTCTTTATTTCTTTCCTTCTTTCTTTCCTTCTTTCTCTCTCTCTTCTCCTCTTTTCTTTTTCTTTTTATTTTTTCTTTTTCTTTTTTCTTTTTCTCTTTCTTTTTCTCTTTCTTTTTCCTTTCCTCTCTTCTTCTCTCCTCTTTTTTCCTTCTTTCTCCTTTTTTCTTTCTCCTCTGTGGTAGCTGATGGGAGTGCCTAACATTAGGCCAGTGTTCTTGTCATAATTTTCTAAATAAAAATTATTATTATTAGAGGGTGGTCCATTATTTCCTCTGTTTTTAAAATGTATTTTAAATTGCTTTTATGATATTGTACAATGCCCCAAGCACTTCAGTGGGGGAGCACTTTATAAATAAAATTATTATTATTATGCTTAGTGCACATGTCAGCAAGTGTTCATAAGAAATAAGTGACTGGTACCCTTGCCCTCCAGAGACTGAGAGCCTTATTTCTTTAACTTGACTTTCACTGGCCTGAAGTCTGGGTAAGAATTAGAGTCACTTCTAATCTTGTTCTTCCTATTGGCACAAGAAAATGAGCTGTCATTGAGTAGCACTGGCAATGAAAGGCCATTTTTATAATTCCTTCTACATCATATGCTATAACCACATTCCTCCTTTTTAATTTGAGGATGTAAAGTTGTCAAATGGAAAAAAAAAAGAGCTCTTTAAAATTTCAATGGGACCTTCTGGAAGATTCATGTGTGTTGTGCATGGAAGCGTGGGTGGACTGGCAGAAAGGCAGGAATAATCTTAGATTGTGTTAATGTTAAAGCTTAATAAGCAGTTTGGTGCAGTATATGGAGAAGGTGTTGGTCCTAAATTCTGATTGTGTAGTTTTTGAAATCTGCGATTCTTTAATAGATAATTTTTTTCCCTTTAGATGAACTTTAAAGAAAAATGATAATGTAAGCACTGCTAGTTACTCTAGGTTGGGATTTAAGATTACAGCATTTAGTAAGATTATATATTTGATGAACAAGGCGAGGTGGTGTGTGTCAGCCTTTGAAGGGGTTACCTCGCTTAGGAAGTGAGTATTAACAGCATCTCAGCCCTACCAAGATTAATGTCAGTGGAATCAAAACTGGCATTAGCAGAGCACTGTTGTCAGGAAGCTCGCGACAGTTCAATAACTTTAACACACTGGGTAGATTTCAGTGTGTGTGTCAAAGACTGGTACTGCTTAAAAAGGCATGTGGCAAGTAGGAAGTTTAATACAAAGATCATAAAAGATTTGAATACCAAATGTACAAGTGTTGAGTATTACTTGTGAATATTTGAAAAACAACATTTTTTCTTTTTTTCTGCCTCCCCCCTCCCACCTTTTTTTTTGGTTTTATATGGGGATTCCCATCTATGAAGAATTGGTACAGGGGTCTAGTACAACCTGTATATCTAATCTATCTCTCACGTACATATATAGGTGTAGATGAACTTAGTAAGAAAATGTGGTTTGTTAGCTAATGATAATAGGAAGGATATGTAAGGGAGGGATGAAAACTGCTTTTGATGGGTTTATTAAACATGATGCTATATGTCTCGGGTTCGATTTTCACTTACTTTTATGTGTCTTTACTTTTTCTGTGGCAATATTAGGGTGTCCAAGCACTATAAAAGACTAACTGTAGATGACCCTTTGCTAACTATAAAGGCCCTTCACTGATCTTTGAAGCCAGAGGAACATAGATGAAAGCTGGTGATAAGTATATATAGATGGATTTTTAGGGGCACTTAAAGAACTACCTACGAGGGCCGTCCTCTTTTCCACCTCCTTCCCTGAAGGAAGAAACAAAACAAGCCCACGCTTCCCGTTAATAGGTAGACAAAGGCCGGTGCCACCCCCGGAGCGCTGCAGAGGGGCGGGCGGGGAGGCCCCGGCGGAGGAGCCGCGGCGGAGCGGGGCCGCGGGGGGAGAGCCCGAGCGCGGCGGGGAGCTGCCGGCCCGGCCCGGCCCGGCCTCGGGGCATGGAAAGCTGGAACGGGGATTTGTTTTTGAACCGTCTGAGAAGCTGCTCTCCTCTCCTCCCTCCYAGCCCATCCGAGAGTGGGGATTGCCTGGTTTTGGTAGTGATGTAAACTAGGAAGTATGTTATTTTTCGGCTTGCTTTGTCAGCCCGTGCGAGCTGAAAGCACAAGGCTGTGCTCTATCTGGTGTCTCGGTCCAGCTCGGGCTTACGTGCGTGCGCCCAGTGTCCGATTCTTATCCTGAATTGGGAGCTGCAACTCGACACAAACACTAGTGCTCCTTGGGAGGAACTCGGGATTAATTTCTATGAAACAGATAGAGGTTTAGTTTACAGGTCAAATATAGATAGTGTGTTATGCCACGTAAATTTGTAGGAGTGATAAGTTCGGGGATGTTGTCTGCGTCTTTGGGAGGGGAAGAAAAAGCGAGATCTTCATTTGGAGAGGAGGATTTATTGTTACTGTCCTTCTGTTAATTTGTCTAGCTAAAATATGAAATCTTAGAAGGCTAAAATGAATTATATAAAGAGTATGGTGTGCTTATTTGCCTCTGGTATAGGCTCTTTATAAATAAAGGAATTTGGCTGCAAATGATCTGAAGTAATATTTTAGCACAAGCCTTAAACCACACACTATTATTATCCGTTCCCATGTTTCTCTCTCTCTATGTATCTACAGATATTTTTGCTGTCCTTGCAGTTGTGGAAACACAGCCTTTTTCACAACTTTCTCTTCTGTAAGTTACTGGGATTTGAAAACCTAAATCTGACTTCTGGTCCCTCCTGATTCTTTAATAGTTGCCTCTGCTCTGCAGTTTGCTGCTGAAAATCCAGAACTAYTGGGAAGAAAAGATAAATAAATAAATAAAAAATTATTTGCTTTAAATGTGTGAAGTGTTCCAATAATTTTAAACAGTTTAATTTAAATTTTAAACTGCAAATCTTCAACCTCTAATCACTTCTAAACTGAAGTGGTTTTAACCAAATGTGAAGTGCTGCAGAGTTTGAAATGATTATGCCTGGAGTAGATGACTGTAAACTTTGGAGAGGGTTTCAAGCTATCTTTTTTTTTTTTTTTTTTTTTTTTTTAAACAAGCACTTGCACAGCATTGAACTATTCCTAGTGAAGAAGACGAGGGGCTGAGAGGGAAGCTCTATTAATACTGCAAGACCAAAACAGTGAAAGGATCAAAGCATTTAAAAGTTTTCAGAGGGTACAGTGTTCAACGTCAGGCTGAGGCAAACTCAGAAAGCCCTTCCCAGCCCGAGAGCCCCGGTAGGGCTGGGGGCGTGCTGGGCTGTGGGTGCAAGGCAGGGAGGGTGCTGGGGGGTCAGCGGTCCCCGGGCTCCCGCATCGCGGGAGGACGAGCCTCGGTGAGGCTCTGTGGAGAGGAAGGTATGTGTGCAGCASGGGGATGGTTAACACTTCCAAATTCGCAGCTATGTTTTTAGGACTCCTTCCAGCATTAGTTTCTCTTCAACATTTTTATTTTAGGGCTTTCAGTCTTTGCATTATGTGTTTTTCCTGTTTGAGAGAGAGAGTAAGAAACTTAAACTAGAATTCAGAAGCTGGTCCAGGACTCAGCTCCAGCTGGAAAAACACATGTGCTGGCATTCAGCTCCTGTAAGCTCCTTTCTGACTATTTTGAATGCTGGCATTGTTACAATAGGCAGGGGAACAGCCATGATAGCCCAGGGTGACAAATTGCTCAGTCTTGTGCATATATGTTTTTGCCTGGCTGCTTTTTATTAGCATGTAAGCATCGTCTGCGGACTGCACATTCTTTCCCTTTCGTTTTCATGACCCCGACCAGTTCAGATGACTGACAGATTCACTATGTGATTTCCAGCTTTTGATGATTAACTTTTTGACAGCGGTCCTTATCTTTTATTTAATATTATTATATATGATTCTAATGAAGGGCTGCATGTCGGGCAGCATGGAAATCAGACTGGGTGCTGCCTCCTTAACTCTGGTGATAACTTTGTGTTGATTTAACAATACAACAGAACACTACTTTATGGATTAAATGAAGAAAAAGGGAGACAACTGCTGAATCTGATTATTTAGGTTACTGCAATAGGTAGCTATTTTACGTCAAAAAGTAGCTATTTTATGCCCTGCTCCTTCAAGGACTTTGGTACTTATTTAACTTTCCTCAGGCGAGTAATCTCATTGATTTAAGCAGGACTACACATATGTCTGTAAGGGCCAGGGCCTTATTATGCAGAGAGGATGTAAATAAACATCAACTTTTTCCCCTTTGGTTGAAAGGAGACTCTTGTAAATGAATGAAACCAAATGAACAAACAGAAAACAGATGAAAGAGAAAACATCCCTTCTTCCTGAAAGAAAAACGTTACATGCATCACTTCAGATTTGGCAGCCTCTTGTCTCTTGCAGACTCTGTTTTTGTTTGCTTAGAGATGGCTGAATTACTATTTTTGATACCACTTAGGACCACGTGCTAGAAAAGGGTTCTCGTCAAAGCCTCCCAGTGGGGCTGGACAAGGTCTCTCAAGCACGCTCCACGGTCTCCAGCAGGGACGATGGGGGAAAGCGGCGACAGGGAATATTTGCTGTGCAGCCCCTCTTTTGGATAGGAATTTGCATGAAAGATATAAACACACTTTGTGTGTGCAAATCAGAAATAGCTGCTTGTTGGGCATTTGCCAAGGAAAAAGGCTTTGACTTTGCAGCTTGCTTTCACTGCTGGTCCAAGAGCTTCAATCTCTCGTTCTCCAGGTGGTTATTAAATTATCCATGTCTGTTGCTCTATGTTATAGGTGATTTTTGTTCAGTTTTGCTGTCTTTCCTGAGGGTAGATGCAGAAGACTGATTTATTTTCTACTCCAGGTTCTGTTTGGTAGAAGACTGACTCCCCGATTTCCCAGCCGTCCCTTCTCCATATGAGTTACATACTGCTTTGTTGCTTTGATTTGAAACAGCTGCTAAGGGGATCTTTGCCACTGAGGTTTTGGTGACAAAATGGAGATTATATCCTCAAACACCCTCCCAGACATGTCTCCTTCCTTCTCTGCCTTGCAGGGAAGGAGGTGAGTTTAGCATTAGGAAATGCCTCTGGGGGTTTTATGACAGCGGAAAATATTCCTTTGCTTTGGGAATTCAGTACTGGCAAGCAATGGGGTCATGGTATCCCCTTTTCACCACTGAAGTGGAGAGAAGGGGTTGAGTCAGGGCAGAATCCTGTATCCCTGTTTATTAGATGTTCCTCTTTCATGCACTGAGATTTTCTGATCAGTACATCTCATGGTTGGACTCAAGCAATACAAGATAAAATCAGTCCTTTCAGTGGGTGGAAAAACAGTCATGAATGTGTGAAAACTGTCTGGGAACATCCACGCTCTTYATTAAGGTCTTTGTGTATACGGAGGCTGATGGAAAACCTCCTGCCATCTTCTCTGAACTTTGGATCAGGCTTATACATGGATTTCAGTGATCAGCAGAGGTCTTGTTACAGATTGCTGTCTTGGCTAAATGCTGGAGGTTGACCTCTGAAGGTACAAGGTGTGAGTTGTGACAGCACGAATTAAGAAACTGGGCTTTTATTTTTCTGGCTAAAGCAGACTCTTCTATAGATCGACTGCTGAGGAGGACGCTTAGCAGACTGTGCTTCTCTGTGAATCTGGTCAAAGCTTTTGTGCTGAAACATTTCTTCTGCTAAAAACACACTTGTTTGCTGGCACTGAGGTACTTGAAAGGAACAGGCCTGTTCTGACACATCTTCCAAATGATTTTAAAACTGGACAGCGAGGCAGATTTCCATCAAAACCAGCCTGGCTCCTCATTGCTCCCTCTCTGCTGTCCACCCCATGGGCTGCCTAGGCTGGGGTGGTCTGGGGCTTCACCCCTGCTGCTGGTGTGGCCCTCCTGCAGCCCCACCGTGCCCTTGCAGCTCCCGGTGCCAGGCGCGCCTCTGCGGCAGCAGGTTTTGGGGCTCCCGGGCACGCTGCTCTGGTGCCCTGTTCTGCTTGTAGGGCCGTAGCTGAGCTGGAGGTGTCTGTACTTGGGCTTCCCTGCACTCAATGCATTTCGATCATTTACAGGAGCTTGAATTTTCCTTTTCATACCCAGCTTTGAAACCTTCACTCTTCACTCTGATGTAGATTTTTGGTTCTTTCAAAACTGCAAAGTTTCCCTAAGAAAGATCACCTTGGAAGCTAGCTCTGGTCATGGTGTGCACCTGGCTAACATGGCCTTAGAAGTTAAAGTGAGAAAAATGTGTGAGAACATGGACTGGCAAACCAAGAGGGGGATTTTCTGGTGTCAGAAAATAGGTAAATAGTGCCTCRCTCTGCAAACACTTACTGTGAAGTGCTTATTTTTGGGGGCAGTCTGAACACCTAAATGAGACACTGCCCTGGGAATAAATGTGGGACTTTGGACCATCACCTTGTGTAAGTCAATATTACTCCCTTCAGGTAAACAGAGTAATGAACCTTACTTGTGGCGAATCTGGCTCTCTGTTTTGTGGGAGCCTTTTGCAGAAAGTGGCCTGCACTGAGGGTTCGTCCCTTGTTTGTGGGCTGCACTGGCAGGTCTCTGGCCATTGTCTCCTCCTGGCTTCTGCCCAGCCAAAAAATGGGATGTCCCCCATCGCTGGGTTCAGCAGGGCTGAGGGAGCCGGTGTCGGAGAGGCACCGGGGGCAGGGACAGCTCTCAGGAGCGTGGCGAAGAGTTAGGCGCTTTCCATTGCTGCGCTTTTCCGTCAGGCAGGYTGAGTTTCATTTGCTGGCTAATCTCTGGTGGTGAAATTCATTTCTGCTCTGTCTGTTTAGATTGCCATGACACCCGCCCATGCCGGCGTCCGCTGCACCCTTTGGCTGCCAGGCGCTCGGGGTGGAGCTGAGCGAGGAGGGGTGCCGGCTGCTAATGGCTGCTCCCCCCTGCGTTTGGCCCTGGTAGAGACTGGGGTCTGCTCAGACGTACCCGCTTCCCACGCAGAGCCCTAGTAAAYTCATCACAGTGCAAGCCTCCGTAACATTGGAGGCCTGAGGTCACCTGAATTTTGTCCCTCCCTTCATGGGTTTTAGCACTTAAATCAATGTGATTGTCCCAGTTCCTCTCCTGTGTTGTTTTGTTTTATTTTTCATCATAAATTTTTCTCACGTTGGTTAGTGGAGGGATACAAACAGAAGAATAGAAAGGAAAAGGTAAACACTTTCGGGTCCTGCTCACATGGGACATTTCAAAACTTCTACATCTTCCTCAGTATTTGGCTCTGGTTTTAATAACTTTTAATCACTTTCCTCGTTAGCCTGATTGTTCATTTTTCAATATGCTCCTTTAACTACTTATATACCTCACAAAGAATAGTGCAGAGAAAGCAAACTAATTTATTAGAAAAGCAGAACCACATGGCATTCCATATTGGGCAGATTTGTGATGAGCAATTAATTATTTCTATTTTCTTCCTCCCCAGTTTAAATACAGTTTAAGTTGTTGATGTTAATATTATCAAACCAACATTTTTATATCATTTGCCAGGCTTGACAGAATTAAGTGGATTTCTTTAAGTGATAATAGACATAATTAATTTGGTGTGTAAGTTGCTTCATCGCCTTTGAAGTTAAGTAAAAAATGAGATGTTAAGACTGAATTAGGGATCTTTAATTGGAAACCATTATAAAAAATAAACTACATACACGGTAGTCCCATGAAATAGAAAAGAGAGAGTGTACGTATAACTGCAGAAATTAACAATTTGTGCTTGAATGTTTTGCTTTAATAGCTGTAAGGGTGATGGTGAGCACAATGGAGAGAAGGCAGAGCGACACAGAAAGGGCAGGACTGAGCTATTTGAACATGATTGACAAGAATAGTTACTTGAAATTTCTTTATAGGTCATGCAAACAGACAGAATGAAACCATTGCTCTTGGAGATAGTGCAAGTGTTCCATTTTCTTTATTTAATCTTTGGTAGTCCTGTAATAAATAGTGGTTATATGCAATGTTAATACCTTGCAAAGGAT
Source organism: Oceanodroma leucorhoa (assembly GCA_030449065.1). Taxonomy (NCBI): domain Eukaryota; kingdom Metazoa; phylum Chordata; class Aves; order Procellariiformes; genus Oceanodroma; species Oceanodroma leucorhoa. The sequence continues at coordinate 7,960,433 of JASVER010000027.1, read as the reverse complement.
GTTAGGTTCAGCCACGTGCCTCTGCACCTGGCTTAGTAGATATCTGGAAGATAGAAGAAGATGTTAGCGTGTTTAATGGCTTTTAAAATACACCACTGCTTATTAGGAGCCCATTCTGAAAAATGACAATGCCAGAGACCTGGCATTCTCCTGTGCATCAGCTGGACAGCCTGGAAAATCTAATCTGTGATACCAGTATTATAAATTAGATATTACTCTCAGATATTATCAACTGATTATCAGCTCAGTCCTAAGGTAAAATTTGGCTGTTTATTAAAATGAGTAGGTTTCTGGCCTGCTTTTTCTCTCAGAAATAGCTTAATTTAAGTCTTCAGCTGTTAGAAGATAAGTTCTGTTTTATTTTCACCCATGAGGTTAAAGCAGCTTCAGCAGGAGAGTATGTGGAAGGAGAGGAGAATTCCCTCAAGTGGAACAGGCCAGCCTAGTAAAACCAGCAATTCCCCCCAATAACAGTGGTTTAGGCAAGGTAAAAAAATGGATGCAGATATATTCCTATACCGTTGTGGTGAACTGGATGCTCTAGTTTATATTGGATGCCAGTTAGGTAAAGCCAGCTGTGTAAGTGAAGAGATTACAGCAGTGCCTACAAAAGGATGAAAACTAAAGCTTTTATTCCACCTGAATTTGCAAGGAAATAGTTTGGATTATAATACTGAGATTCCCTTTTCCCCCTCCTACACCCTTGTTGACAGTGAAGACACACACCAGGTTCATTCTTGGTCAAGTATGTGCCCACAGACCTCTCCAATCTGGGTGGAAGAAAGAGAGGGTACTGTTGAGGAGTAAACAGAAGATGCCTGTGGTCACCTTTAAATTACTGTTATGGTGAAAGGTGCTAATAGCTGCCATCAAGTGAGCCTTTGATCCAAAGACAGTAATAGATCTCATTAAAATCAGTGGGCTTGCCAAACACTCCTTTTCAGGCTCTGAAGAAGAAGCAACTGAGCCTCTTTAAATAGGAAGAAAATAACAGGCAGAGACAATGGAGGGATTTCAGACAGCACATGCCAAGTCAGAGCTGAGCATGTAGGCAGGGGGATTTCCTTGGTGGCACACAGGGATGGGATATTGAGTTTGAAGTTGCTGAGCGTCCGGGGGCAGCAAAGCCACCCGAAATGCAGGAGGAGCAGTTGTGAGCAGGGCTGGGGCAGCAGGAGCGGGACCGGGGGTCTTGGGTGCAGAGCTTGGTGGTGCTGGATGGTGAATTCTGGATACAGAAACTGGGTACAGAAACCCCTCCATGTTCAGGGAAACACACCTCCGGTTTGGCGAAAAAAGGAAAAGTAAAAACACAACCTGGAGAAGACCACTGTGCTGTGTCACTGTTTTCTCATCTAGAATAGTCCTGGGGGGAACTGAATCCTGTCTAACTGCTAAGACCAAAGGAGCAACAGTGGTGCGCTTGAAAACCAGTGAAGTCTGTGGAAGACTCCTATTGCCTTTTGTGAGCTCTGGATCAGGTCAGGGTTGCCAAGAGTTTGATATTGCTAAGATGATTATCTCAAGGGGATGTTTCTGAGGGAACTGTACAGCAGGRGAGACAATACTTGCTTTGCCTGGTTTTGACAGTATGTCACATTCGATGGATGCTCTCTTCACTTTCCAGCTTTTGACAGGCCGTAAAGGCTAATTAAACAAAACTACTGAATTCACATGCTTCCTTCAAAGTAGCACACATTTATCCTGCAAATAGTTAATACTTACTATCATGGGTATGTAACTAGTCAGTGTGATATAACACATATTGCAGAGCCTACTGAAGGCAGATATTGCCAATTAACACATGATATTACCAATCAGTGTTCATGCCATTTATAGAACACGTTGCCTTGCTGCTACTGGAGCTTCAAGACCCACAATGGTATGAAAGCATTTTTAAAGTAGGATTTTGTGTCAGAGAGAGAGTAAAGCTCCGTGTTGTTGAAGAGGTGGAAGAGCAACAAAGGGCTGAACTCTAGGGAAAGGAGCAGCACTTTACAAACGTACAAAAAGACAAGGTCTCTGCCCGGAGGGTATTACAGTCTCAGGCTGAGGAAATTCTGTGTATGAGATATCAGAGGATGGCAGTGGGAGGGAGGAGGGAAGGAGACAAGGTGGTGTGATAAAACACAGGTGTGTACTCTGGAGAACAGCTTTTTTGTACTGTGCTTTGCCAGCGGATTGCGGAGGTAGGGGAGGTTTCCGTCTCATGGGCAGCATCGATGGGAAGCAGCAGTAAACAGAGCAGAGGAACATAGTTTGGAACAGATATTTAAGAAAGGACAATGAATGGATAAAAGGCCACTTTCTACTTCCCCAGTTTTGGGCTGCCTGGGGAAAAATTAACTCTCCGACAATATCAAGCAGCTCTGTGTTGCTGTGAGTTATGCCAGCCCAGAAAATACTTCGATGTGGGCATTTGCTGGAGTATTTTTCATTCCTCTCCACTCAAGAAAATGCCATCTCCTTACCTTTTCTTCCTGACCCTTTGCTGTCACAGCTGTCCAGAAAATCTTCCATGGACTCTATCAGTGCTTGGGGCCAGAGTCTGGTATCTTCCTCTGTCCCCAAAGTGTACTCAGCAGCAGAGAGGTTCCCGCGTTTGAGGGACTGGGAGTGGCAGCCCAGGGGCTAATGAGAGAGATGGACAGGCTGATCAATGAGGAGACATACCAGAGAAATATATATATACACGCAAACATGTATACATACATACGAATGTATTACAGATACAGATATATAAAACAACCAGAAAATAGACACTACAGGGAAAGAATATTCCCTAAAAGTGGTTTGGCATACAATTTCTCATGAGGCATTAATATATGCTGTCTCTAATGATGCAGTTTGCATGCATCAGGAGTAAAAATGAGCCAACACCTTAGGCTGAAGCAAAAGAAACCAGGCCTGGAAAGTCAGAGTATCATCCTTCACTGTCCACTTTTTCTCTTTCCGTTTCTTTGAGGAAGAGCTGTGGGTACCTCCTGCTGCAGTCCAGATATTGGTATAAGATGGTATTAGTATCTCATGAGGGATGTATTTTTTACGTTTTTTTTTTTCAGCTGAGGTGCTGTAGTATTAGGTTTTGTATTCTCTTGATGCTAAATAATCACATTGTTCTCACTCAGCTTGTCAGGAGGTTCCAGTAGAGCCTCTCAGGTGACTAGACCTGGAAAGCTGCTAAAAAGAAAGACAGGTGAATAATTGCTAGGGGTATTTTAGAGGTGTTTCTGCCTCCTCTGTAATTAAGAAAGCACAGCTTGGGGTTTATATAGATGTTTGCACGATTTTTTTTTCTCATCTCATTATTTTTAACAAGAGAAGTCTGAGTAGTGCTCCCTTCCTTCATCTCCTTCCCTTTTTCTAAAGGGGAAAAAAGAAAAACAGAAAACAGAAAAAAAGAAACAGAAAGGAAATAGCAAAGTCATCTCTGAAAATGTGCCTCTCCTCTCCGTCCACCAATGGGAAATGAGTACAGAACGTAACTAACACCCCATTTCTCATTAGTTCTAGATTCAAGAAGAAAACGAGAGGAAACCCTAAGGTTTGTAGTGCAGGTGTCTTTTCTTCCTAATGCTGGTTTTTAGTAGTCACTTCAGCCTTGAGTGTTTTACATTAAAATCATACTGTTCAATTACCTAATTTAATTCCTGTATAAGATTCCACTGGTCTCCAAGTACTYGTCTTTCCAATCATCTCTAGTAGCTTGCAAGAGCTGGTGAACTTTTTCAATGAGCATTTTCCATTTCTTGAGGCAAGACATTGTGTTTCCTCCTCATAGCCACAATGGAAATTGCCAGGGGATTTCTGTGAGTCAAAGCAGATTCTGAGGATGGCTTCAGCAAAGACGATTTCTTCACAACACCATTCTTGGAAAAATTGTACAACACAACCATACAACCCAGATGAGTTTTTCCCTCAGTAGTACCTACTTTAAAAAAACCACAAGAAGTCTTTACCAAATAACATAGCACTATAGTAGGGCTCCACATTTTTCTTTTATTGCTGGTGAATGTAAATACTGAGCTAACAGCATGTAAAAATTTGATATGGTAGTACAGAGAAAAAAATTTGTAGAAATTTTATTTTTCTTTCAGGTAGTTTCTTCTTAAGAGAAAAAACAGAATTGCAAGGTAACTTTCCTTTCTAAGGTTTACGTGAGTTCTGATTAAAACGAGTAGTTTTTTTTAACTACTATTTAACAAAATTCACAAAAGCAGCAATTTTTATAACCTACGAGAACACAGGAAATTTTGAAAATCACAATTGTCCCTAGCCCCAAATAGCTGGGGAAAAATGATAGACATTTGGTTAGCTTTACTGAGCATATAATGTGCTGTTTGGCCTTCGGTACAATGTTTCAAAGTATTTGGATCCAAAATACCTCTCTGAGCCATACTGAATGTTTTATCTTCAATGTAGCAGTCCCATTTATGGGAGTGGGAGCTGTGATATTGATAATTAGAAGTTGCATATTGCTAACATTTTAGCCATAAACTTATTACAAYTCTCAAAAGAAGTCAGCGTCTTCCCTGGAGTGGATTGAAACGCATATTTTACAGATGCCTGATGAAATTTCTGAAGTTGCACAAGTTGCGTGAGATTTCTTTTTAAACCTGAATATAAAAGGTTCTTTCTGTGTTAATTTATGAACTGTTTTACTTTCATTCRTGCCTGCCATCTAAAGGATAAAGCATGACTGAGGTGCACCTTTGTTTTTCTTCTGCAAACCCTCCCAAAGTGCAGAAATCCAGTCAATCACTTTCACACACCCACAAAAAATAATGGCTTGACCTGCTCGTGGCCAGATCTGACATGCCCTGCTGTGGTGGGAAAATTAATTCACCTCACTACACTGCAGTCACCCTCAGCTGAGTCCTGCAATTATTTCATTATGATCTAACTAAGGCTGATAACAGATCTCATTTGATTCTGCGGATGGCTGAGGGGGCAGCAAGGGGGTGGGAAGTGGATGCCCTCACATGTCAAACCCTTGCATCTAACCAACCGAGCTTTGTGAAGCTTTCTTGCCTGATGGAAATGGGGGTGATTAAAGACATGTTGTGCCCGTCTGTGTAGCTTCCACATGATTTTTCTCCCCTAGACAGTGTACTGTGCAGTTAGCATATTTGAAAACCTAGAGGCTTTTCATCTTCTGCAGGGGGAGGGAAGGATGTTTTTGATGGACTGGCTGGAGGAGCACACTCAGAGTCCAGTGTTTTCTGGAGAAAGGATCCATTATCATCTTTTCGTTCTTCCTTTCTTTTCTTTTTTCTTTTTTTTTTTTTTTTTTCACCTGTGCTGTGGCAGATGGACGAAGGGAGCCCTGGAAAAGTGTTAATTGCTCTTTTTTTTCATTCAAGTGGTTCGGAGGTTCAGGAGACCCTCTAATTAAAGAATCTGTGAGTGAGCTGGGCATCTGGCCTCTGCCATTTTAATCAAACTTGTAATATGAGGAGAGGGCAATGGTTGTCCAATTACTTGACAGCTTGAAGATGTATATATAGTAAGCAAATACATTTGCTCAGAAGATGCCAAATTGTCATAACAACAAAATGCCTGCTATCTATTTTATGTTTATAATTTTAAAAAAATATGGATAAACATGTACCCCGTCCCCATCCACTGAATGGATCTGTGTGGGTTATAAGATTCTTCTGCATGATTTAGAATCTGCAACACAATTGGTATGCAGAAGTTTTGTAATATATGCAAATATCATGATACTGAGTCAGAGAACAGTTTCTCTGATATGACAAAACTACTGAACTGAAGTTCTTTATTTTTGAGTCTGCTGTGAAATATCTAATTTCACCCATTTGCCTACATAGAGTTGCCATTCATTTGAATAAAGAACATACATAGCTACTTTTTTCCTGTTTTTCAAAGGATCCAAATCCTAGCTCACACACCTGGAATTTATCACAGAGTATATCAAGACTCCTTCATGTTAGTGAACATTATGTTGAGTATAAAATGATGTAGTGGTGTTTTCCCGAATCTAATGACAACCTGGAATAATTGCTGAGCTATGTGAATTTTGAAATTCTTCCTAAATGCTGTTAGCTTTCTAATGTAAAGATGAATGTTCAAATACCATCACTGTTACTTAAATATCCAGGATCTTGTTGAATCAGCTGAATTCATATTATTTCACTGTTTGTCTTTTTAAGGGAAACAACTCATAAAATGCTTATCTTGTTACCACAAACTACATCCCATATCCTTCAAGGTGAGCCTCTAGTGTCAAAGTAAACAAGGCAGATGCCTCTTTAATAACTGCATAATTCAGATTTATATTTAATTAATTAAAATGTCAGCACCAAGATACTGAAGGAAGCTGCTGCAGACTTTAGAGTTTGCTGCAGAATCCAAAGGACCTTGCTGCAAGTATAAGTCTTGCATCATACGTATTCTTTGAAATGTGGATGTCTCAGCTGCTGGCAGCTGGTCAATGGAGCTTCTCTTCTGTTGGTCTTTGAATCAAGGTTGAGCAGTGCATAACAATAGATGGTATTTTTATTTTCTACAAACCAGTCAGACCTATCACCTCTAAAACTCATCTTCATAACTCTCAGCTGTATTGGAAATCTCAGCAGAAAAGCCAATATAGAACGGATTGTTAGACTCAGCATGGGCTCTTCTGGAGCCAAAATTAGGAGTCTCTGGCTGCACAGAGGAATGCCTCTTCCACCCCATTGCGGTGATCCAGTTATACTTTTCCAGTTCTATGAAAAGAGAGAACTCTCCACTTCATATTTTTTACATACCTTTATCATAAGTCCTGAACTTTATTTTAAAGTTTCCTCCGCCAGGGAAGGTCTCTATCCACTTCTTGCTTGCACGCAACATAGAACGCTGGCAACTGTCGGTACTTTTATAGCTGGCCACCAAACCATCAATTTGAATGAACAAAGCAGRCTATTTTCTGGTACTTATAAGACCTGCATTTATAGTATCCACATGCTGGGGTAATTACTGCTAAATAATTTAATACTGTAAAAACTGACATATCCATTTAGGTGTATGCCTGTTATATTGTTAAACTGTATTGGGGTTCTGACCTCTATTAGACAGCAAATAATCCTGCTAAAGACTGGTCATTCTCTCTTTCTCACTCTCTTTCTTGCTCTCATGCTGAATTTTATTCATAAAGCTTAGGGTTTTGCAGCTATTCTCATAGTTGTACGATTAGTAAATACACACTTGTGACAGCACTAAAAGTTCAGTGCAATCACAATCATGTTTGATTACCAATTCAGAAGGATTTCACTATCTAGCTGCAAGGATAATTTTGCTCACTGTAAACAGCTTGGAGAATTGTGTGCGATCATGTTGTGTGACCAAAAAAAAAATTTGAATTAGATTATTTGCTAAATGCCAAGGCACATTAAATATTTTTGACAACAATGAAGATTCTTTGTAAATTGTAATTAGACTGGAAATTATTGCACAGAGCCTGCTTCTCTATAATCCTTTTAAATCAGAGTAGTTGTAATTGGCCTTAGAGACTCAAACTGTTTCGTGTTTTATTTTCTAGAAGTTCCGCTTCTGCATATGTAATAACAGAATCCTTTGTGGATACGATACAATAGACATGTGTGTAGGGTTATTTTAGTTTATTTGTTTTGGTAGTGAGTCAGATAACCAGAGAAAAAGAATATAGAAAAGAAAACATGCCGAATGCTCCTGGATATGAATGGTACTTACATGCAAAAAAAATGCATAGAAATCATAATGGGCCAGATGAGGCTGAGGTAAGCAGCATAACCCTGCCGGTTAACATCCGCCAAGGATCTGGACCTATATTTTGCCCATAGTACTGCCAGAGGCTTCAGGAAACCTAATGATTTGGGTTTTCCTGAACACAAAGCCATGGATTTTTTGCAAGTTCCAGAGTCCTTAAAGCTTCCCTTTCACATTTACGATTTTTTTTTTCTCTTCTGGTTTTAGGTTCACAGGAATGGAAACTTCAGGAGAGCCTGTGGGAAAGGATGGATTCTGCTGCAGCCATTCTACCTCAAAAGAAAGCCCTTTTCAGCAAAGAACCTTATGCTACCAATGGCACTGGAGCACGAGCATGTCTGTGTGTTTGTATAAATAATAGCTGTGGGAATGGGAGGGAGCAGTGGCAGATAGTCAAGGAGTTAAGTGGAAGTCAAAATTAAGTGGGAATTTTGAGGCTTATTTGATGTAACACTTGGCTTTGAGGATGGAGGAAGTTGGACTTGAAGCAAACCTGCAAATTACAGCYCAGCCTCATTAGAAATTAGCTGGTAGTAATCAGAAAGCCTTAACTGAGTGTAGAAGTATCTTTAATCTAGAGATGTGGGATTCTGTTGGGTGACTATTGCTCATTCTCTCATAGGCTGAATTAGCTAACAAAAACAAATCCATCAATMCATCCAATATAAATTTTCAGCTCGCCTCTGCTGAGCTTTAATTTATCACCAATATCCAAAATGAAGCAAGGTTTGTCTTGGAACAGTTTACACAGGACTAATATTCACGTGATYGTGACTTCCCCTGAAATGAGTATACCTGTTAGTCTGTAGATGTGATGAGAAAATAATGTATCTAGAGCCACTTGATCCATTTCATATATGGAAGTTACAAACCACAATCTCCACTGACACTCTGTGCAAAACTGCAAATTTTAGATCTATTGAATTACTTTAGCTTTTTCTTGACCTAGCTGAGGCTAAACATTGGCCTACATATGATCTTTTTATATTTTTAGTATTTAGTTTACACCCATCACTCAGAAGTATAAAGCTCATCTGCTAATGTAGGTTTATTAAAAATTGCTGGAGTCCAACGATGAGATTTTGGTTGCGTTAGTAAAGCAAATGGCAAAATCCACAAGAAGGGACTAGAATTTTACTGTACAAACCTGACTTTTAGAAGATTGAAAAATTAGAGTAAAACCAGTATAAATTTCTGTCTTAAGTGTTTCAAGGAGATAAGAGCTGCATGAATGAAGTCCATCCAAACCAGTGAAAAACCCCTACTATCTTCATTGGGTTTTGTGTCAGATACTCTGAAAAAAGAGCTCAAATGATATCTTTATCAGAATTGACAATTTCTATTTAAATTTATTATTTCCCGATCAAGCTGTTTGTTTCAATAAATTATAAGTCTCTATCCAGGAGAGAAATTTCTAAACCAAGGTCTTATCCTAGGCACCAGGTTAACTTACACTTCTTTCCTTCAGGATAGCCACAAACATTTTTATATTTTTAAATTAGTGAGATTCTTAGATCAATAATGTGTGACATGGTGAAGTTGTAAGGGCATATTTGGCAAAGCCGATTGTCTTTTCTTCCTTCAGGTCTGCCTTACTGCTGGCTGAACTAGCTTGCTGTAGAGCGTGCAGACATGGGAAGTGTTGAGGTGCCCGAAGCTGGAAGGACAGGATTTAAACAAATGGGAATACATATATTCAGATGGGGCATTGAGAGAGACATCTGACTCATGTCACATTGTAAAACAGAGCACGTGGCTCTGAAGAGCCAAAACAGCTTTAAAAATTACTAAGTCTAAAGTCCTGGTGATTTCTGCAAGCCGGAAGAAGTGCCCTTGGGCAGCTCCTTGGTGTGGAAGAGTGGGGAGGCTGCCCCAGCCCACGGCCCCTTGCCTGCGTGGGTCACAGGGCCGGCGGTGGGGCCGGGAGCGGGACGGTCTGGCGGGCGGGAGMGCTTCCCCGAAGCCTCCGGCTGGTGAGAAACGGCTGATTCACSGTGTGTTCCTGGGGCCTCTGCATTACACCCTGCTGGCCCGGCACCAAAACGCAAGAGGCTTTGCTGTTTGCATCCTCTTATCACCACACTTCGGTGGCCAAATCCTACGGACTTTGTTTAAGCCTTACTCAGATGAACCACCTATTGAGTCAATGGAAACCTTTTCCAAGCAGCGCTTGAATAAGGCAGTTGAAGAAGGTATTGCCAGCACACTGCAGTGTGTTGGGAAAGAGGAGCGAGCACACTGCTGCAGTAGCAGGGCTGGAAGGCATCAGGGCTTAGGGTGGTTTAATTATCCTGGTGCTGCTGCTGGGAAGTAATTCTTGCTTCCTCAGTGCACAGGTCCTTTCAGCTCAAGTTGTGCTGTAGATCGGGCTGCTCACACTGGCTGCAGGGCCGCACTCCTCCCCAGTCCTGCTCCTCTCAGTCCTGTGGCCGCTGCCTCTCCAGCGTAGAAAAGGCCTTTGTAACAGGACCTTACGTTTTGAAGCAAGCAGAATTTTAATATGAAGAATGCTAGATGTTACAATATATATGTGTGTGTGTAAGTATATATGAAAAGAGGGAGAAGGACTTTGTATGTACACGCATGCACATATTTATTTACAAAGACTGCACCTTTTAAAGGTGCAGTCCTTTTAAAGGTAAAAAGTAGTTTATAAAAACAGCAGTGAGATGAGTTGAACTTTGGGGTGTAGCACTTGAGCTCTGGTCTCTGGCATCATGTTTCTTGTTAGCCTCAGTATTCTCATTTGAAAAGTAATTTGTATTGATATTATTACCGGACACCTGAATCATAGCTGCGATGTAGAGGTTAATTAGCTACGAAGTTTGGAAGCTCATGGAAGACGAAGAGTGCTATAGTGTGCTGTTGCTATGTTGCTGTTAATTTCTGTGGTAGATCTGACACGTACCACTGTGTGCTGGTGTAAGTGCAGGTCCGTGATGCACGTGTTGCCCCGTGCTCTCCAGTTGAGAAGCACTGAGGTACTGATGAATAATCAGAGGGATTTGGTAATAGTACCTTAAAGAACTGGTGGGGACCACAAAACTGCAAAGTTGCTGCAGGTAATGTCCTCTTGGTTTTCCTTGATTTGTCAGATGTACCTGCTGACCGGGCACATGTTTGTGCCGGCTGCATGGTAAGGCAGTGCAAAGCAGGATCTCCTCGCATCTTCTTTTCAGTTTGTCTTCTGGGGCAGAGACGACTTGTATTTCCTTCTCCCCCCCCTTCTCTGCGCTTGCTGCTCCTCTGGCTAGGATGACTGGCGTGGGTGGTGCGTCCCCCTGAGCACTGTGAGGAACTCCCTGACTTCCTCCCCCAGAGCCCAAATGTSTCCTTTGATTTTCCTGACGCCTGTCACCCTGCCACTGCTGCTGCCGATGTCCCCAGTGCCAGGGACGCTGCACATGCAGGAGTGCTTCATGAAGCATGGGGGTCAGAGAGAGCCTCATACAAGCCTGCGTTCACCACCGGTCTCCACAGCCCCAGTGTGTGGAGACCAGTGGTGGAGGGGTGAAGCTCAGCCACCGCCGGCTCTGCCCTGGCTACCTTCCCTCTGAGCAGTGGCTGCCCCCCAGCCACCGGTCCCGTGCTCCTAAATATGTGACTGCCTCCATCTTGTCACCCTGCCACAGCTCACCCTCTCGCTGATGTGAAACGGGTACTATATTTACCCAGGAGAGTCATGAAAATTGCCATGACAATGATTGTGGTTGCTTGGGAATGCAAGGAGCTAATTTTGCCTGAATAATAAGACACAGAGTCATCTGTCTCCCTCGGTAAAGCAACGAGGAGTTTATGCAGGTGAGAACAGGTAATCTTTGTGAGGGCATAATTGCAAAATACAAAAATGTTCCCATATCAGTTCAGACCAGTGACTAATAAATAGCTCTAATGTGCTAATGGCTGAAGTTTGATGCACTCGCTTGTTGTGCTAAAGATCTGTAGGAAAGCTGAGCATCCCTGCCCCCTTGTTTCACTGCCAAAGAGAAAAAAAAATCCCCACTTTAGCCTGAAAATAACTCTCTACTGTACATCTTCGCCCAGGGCAAATTTTTCACTGATGAGTAACAGCATTTTCACAATCCACCTTTTATATTTATCGCTCTAATGCTATGTAGTATGCCAAAGTTCATTTAAAGGAGACTACAGATTTTGCTTTTGGAAATCTGGAGAAGAATAAGATATCTACCAAAACCTAAAACTTTCTCGGCTAGTGCTTTTCCTTGTCCATCACCCTCCATCACAAAACCTGTGAAGACCTGTTTGGTGAAATGGTGACAAAGATCCCATCCAACCAGACTAAAAAAGCACTAAAAAAGTTCCCTGTTTCTTCCAGGTATGTCCTGGTGTCTCTGAACAAACAGAAAAGACAGTCCCAGCAATGCAACACCCCTACAGAGGCACAGAGATTTGGAAGAGGATGGCCATGACGGAGGGGTGCTTCCTCCATGTGTGCTGGAGCCGTTGACCCGCTGGCCCAGGAGCTCAGCGCCCCGGTGCACACCTCCATCGTGAATAACAGCAAGGGGCTGATTTTGTAGATGGTTTAGAAAGAAGTGATTTCACACATTCGTTAGCTTTTCCCAACCCAGACGCAGCAGTTCTCCTGGAAAGTTGGGAAAGTGTTTTCTGCCGCACCTGACTGCAAGCAGCATCGAGCGAATACGTACAGGCACAAACCCACCCTCCCTCCCTGGTGTTTCTTTTGCCACAGCACAGTGTTTTTTTTAAAGCAGCTTGCAGCTGTGTCTGAGGCACTTCTGAGCTCGGTTTCAGTCTGCGGGAGCAATTAGCCTTCAAAGGCGTTGGTCAGACTCAGCGGAGGGTACTGGTGGCTTTAAAACTGCTCCCAGGAATTAGATGAACAGTCTCTTAGGGCTCRGAAGAAATCTCTCTCTCACTCTTAAATTTTTTTTTGGTGTCTTGCACTTTTAGTAAGTGACAGTTTTGCAAATTGCTAGTAAAGAACTTAAATGTCTAATTAAATCTCGAAGATGTACAAGAGTTTGAAGAGCGTGATTGATGCCCACAAAGGTATGGCTGCCTAATGGAGTCGTCCTGACAGCAATCGCGAAAGCCCATTTAACGGCTGATGTCTTGTTGTGATCCATGTTGTCATTTTTTCATTACTGATTAAAATTAAAAATCTGCTTGGCAAATCCATTGTAAAAATTTCCTTCATGAAAATCGACGGGTACAAATTATTTTGTCAATCGCCTGGCAATCAAACTGTGACTGAAGACTGTTTCATGCCCATAGATTTTTTTTTTCTTTTTGCTCATGCCAGTGAGTTTTCATAGCAAAGTTTTTTAAGCGTAGGTGGCRGTCTTGGCAATGCTTAATTTTTTTTTTTTTTTTTACATAAATAAAGCTGCAGCTCTATATTTTAATGAAATGTTTTGTTTATGTTGTCTTCCCATTCCCATTTGAAAGCAAATGGGAATGTTCCTCACTCTGAAAGTTGGGCTATGCTACTTAATTGTCTAATGCCATGTAATGACAGGTGAATAATAGTAATAAAAGCCTTTATTAGGACAAAATCTGTTTTGAGAGTGGAAGTGTAAACTGTCTAAAATGTAAAACTGAAAGAAAAGAGGAAAAAACCAACCAAGCCTTGCAACGCTACCTTCACTATAGCTAGAAGATATTTGTAGCTTYACTTCTTGGTGGGGTTTCCAGCTCGGTGTTCCTGTACACAGGTGCAGCGGACCTGGGTGAGCTATCCCGGGGTGAGCTCGGCACCTCACCAGGGCTGGGCTGCAAAACCCTGCGAGGGCTGAGCCCTGGCACCACGGCCAGGGTGTCCAGGTACCTGCCGGGGTGGCAAAGTGGGGTGAGGTTGTGAATGAGCACTGATGTACTCCTTGCAGAAACAGTGCTGAGGGCTTGGTAGCGTGTAGCTCACTGTCAGAGGAAAGTCGTTTAGAGATCCTAATTTCTCTGTAAAATTCAAAAGATGTTTTACTCTGGCTAAAAACAAACGGACAACTCAAGCAGCAAGAAAAACATTATTGTCCCATTAATAAAAATTTTCTCCCACTTAATTGATATTTCCGCTTCTCATAATTGAGTCTCATTGCTGAGTATAAATCACAAATGATAAAAATAGCTCTCCATAGCTGATATGTGTGCCGGTTTCAAGTTTGATCTCTGTTGCTGTTCATGCTTATCTAATCTAATCAATGTATCTTTTTCTGCAGGTTCTTATATCATCACTGTGAATACTTCTTATTTCAGAGAACAAGAGAAAAGGAATGTTTTGTTTAAGTTGCAGAGATGTTTCTTCATTGTGATCTTTAAATTAAAATGTTGACATGTATTGTGTACCTTATATTTTCCTTCTAAACTCTTCTGAAAAAAAGAGTGCATTGTTCGCTCTGGATGAGTAAAAATTTTCTAAATCACTTTCTCCTTGTTTTAAGTTTATTACAAAAATCATCATGTCTTGAACCTGAGCATTTTATTAGTAACATTCTCAGGGTTGTGAAATATTTAAAGCAAAATAAAGAGCTTGCAAGCAACTTTACAGTAAATACATCTATGCTTATATGAAATAGGTTGCGGATTTTAATGTGAAGACCTTGTCTGCTTGTGGCAAAATGTATTTGTATGATGGTGTTTTTGGAAAGGACTGACGCACTCTACCCCAGAGTAAAGTGGTGGAAGATAATTACTGGGAGAAAGCTGGCTGCCTAAGTCCCAGTTTTAAAGACTCTTCAATGCTTCTGGGGTTATGCTTTAGGCAGTTAGTACCTGGAACTGGTGTCTCTTTATTGCTGCTTAAATTTGAATGTTACAACAACATTAATAAGAACAATAATATTTTTTTCTTGAAATGTTAATTTCCAGAATAAAATGGATGTTTTGACCTTTCCTGTAGAGAGTTGTAAAAGTATGTGCTTTCAGAAGTTGTGTGCTATGCATCTACCCGGGACCTGGCAGAGCACAGTGTGCGAGGAAGCCACGTGCTGTCTACAGCTCGGCGCTGAGCTCCCCTCCGGAGGGGACTTGCAGAACCAATGACCCTCATCCACACGTGTTCCTTTTTTTAACTATGAGTTTCCCCAATCTTTCTAGCTGGGAGAGGCAGATCTGAGCTATTGCAGCCTGTTTTTGGTAACCTTGCACGCTGAACTGGTACGCGGGGCTGAAATACTGGCAGCATGACGGGACTACTGCTGCTTTCCAAACAATTGCACAGGGTTTTTGCTGCTTCATCGGTTATTGTTCGTGGCATGGGTAATAAGTGAAAACAATGGGTTGGAGTAGAATAAGGAAACAAACAAAATAACAATGCAAAGACCAATACA
This sequence comes from Oceanodroma leucorhoa, assembly GCA_030449065.1. Taxonomy (NCBI): domain Eukaryota; kingdom Metazoa; phylum Chordata; class Aves; order Procellariiformes; genus Oceanodroma; species Oceanodroma leucorhoa. Next base: position 7,945,377 of record JASVER010000027.1, on the reverse strand, counting down.
ACAACAGCAAAAAAACCCCAAGTTTACATGTTTTTAATAATGTTAATGTGACTGAGAGAAAGGCCAAGGAATTTTAGCCATGTGGGATATGTCACTCTTTATTTCTGCCTCTGAGGCAAAAGCAAAGCAAAATGCTTAATAGTTTGAGCTTGGAGCAGGGTGTCAACCTCAGTTTACGAAAGGTTATTATTTATTTTACAGTAGTGCCCCAAATGTGCCAGCTGCTACATAAAAATACTGGGAAACATGCTTTTTCCCCTGAGAGTTGGTATGGTGTGACCCCTCTTCAAGGCTGTCCGCAGGGTTTGAGCCTGAGGCTTACGCATTCAGAATGTGTACACACTGACAACTTTCCCACTCTGCCATCATACCGTGTCTCCATTACAGGGTGAAATCCTGGCATGTACCATCCTTCATCCCACAGCCCTTTTTCCATGGAAAGGAAAGCGGGAATGTGGGTTTGGAGGCATGCCGGGAGGATTAGATGACAAAATCCCTTGGTGTGCTGTGGTGCTCTTTGGTCTCAGAAGTTGGGTATAAAATTGAATTTGGGTAGCTAAATCCGAAAATATAATTCACAGAACTCTCACCTAGCCTCATACCTTTGATTAATTTACAGCTACCTCTATGAAAATTACAGCAGAATCTCCACAAAACTGACATCTCTGTAGGACTGAACTTAGTGCCTAACTCATACCTGAGGTGGTCAGTGGTTCTCTGGAGGGCAACATAGGCAAGGTTATAAATGTTCAAAAGTTGTTTGGGTTTGGACTCATCTTTCCATATACAGACGTATGTTATTCACTCACTTAAATGTTTGGGCTTAAGTTGCAGAGGTTGTCTGCTGTTATTCTTAGTAAAAATAATGGAAGATCCAGTGTCCAAATTCCTCATGAAGTACTACAGTGTCATCTGACTGAAGGGATGTTTGGGTTAGCGCTGTGGCTTGCCAGAGTTTTATTTTAATGAACGCTGTTTAATCAGAAATGTCTGATTCACAAAAACAGTATTGTTTGCAGAAAAGAGCTTGTTTCAATGTATTTCTCTAAAGACTGTAACTTTTTATGCATGTGTGAAAATGTTAAACAAACAAAGTTTGAAACAGAGAATGTCCGTCTTCTTTCTCTGAAATAGTTTTTGTTTGAAATGTGTATTGTACACACGCAGTAGATGTCATATATAATAACACATCCTATACAATACGCATGTACACTGGGGTTTTATATACTCTGTGCAAGTACAACATACTAAGTCATTCTATACTTTTATATAACTATAAGAGGCTGAATGTTTCCAAAAAAGCCAGAATTCTTCAAGTTTTTTGCCCTTGTGAGTGCAAGATGTCCAAAGTGGATCTGGAACTAGTCTTTTGCGTTTCTTTGCATATGCTTGGATTCAGTGCATGGACAGATGTGACCATCTTACAAATATTAGTGAACTTAATCTAAAATAATCTTTAATGGCATTGTATTATGTCTTTCATCTTTAACCTATCAAGGTAATAGTTATGAGGATACTCGCTTTCCTTAGTTTTTCTCTGAACATGAATGACTAAGTTAGGAATCTGTTTTCTCCAAAGACTTGGGCAGACACAGGCTCCTCTGGCGAGTGATGGACAGAAAATAGACTTGTATTCCTCACCTTCCTGAAGATGCTGTATCTAATTCAGCTTCTCCACTTAGGGGCCTACACTTAGCTGCAATATCTGGTAGCATGAGTTTCACAGTGGGCTGTACACTACTGCTGGGGAAAGCAGGTTCTTATTTAGGAGGCTGAAGACTCTGCTGTCACGTCTTTGCTGATGGGGGCCTGAGCGGGCTGCACTGAGGTGACAGCAGGTACGTCTGTCTGTACTGGAGACACACCTCCTGATTGCAGCATGGAGATAACCTTTGTGTTCAGGAATACGTGTGTGACGTATGTGTGACATACATATCAAGTATTTCAACTTTTGCCTTAGAGTGTGTTAGTAATTGTCTGTATGTGCTAAATACATTACCATTTATTAAATTAATTATCCTTTATTCTTACATTAGACATTCTATGGTGATCCCATCAGTCTAGTGTCACTGAGTTGATAATCACATAATAAGTTTTAAATCACGTAATATTTCATATTGAACCGTTTCCAGAAGTTATTTACCTTTAAGACCTGTTACATTTAAATGTTCTTGTGCTGCTGGGATCAGGGTCTAGGCTGAAAAAGGTTTAAAAGCAGGAACCTTGTATTTGAATGGGGAATGATTAGGTTATGGGCTGGCAAATATTTTCGCTAGTGATGCAGTTAATTCAAAAAAGTAATGCCACAGAAAAATGTTAGAGACTAGATGACACTCATTTTTTCCCCACGGTTGTAGGAATTTCTCTATAATATTAAATATCTCAAAGCTAATGAGACGGTTACCACTTACAAACACAGCTAGTACATAATCTTGAAGTGTGTATGATTCTGTAAAACTGCACTACACGATCACAATTATCTACAGCTTTTTAATTACCTTCAGGGACACGCTATAGCTCGTAAATCTAAGTTTTCATATTTATAGAGTTGCGCTCCCAGGAACAGTGGTTTTGGAAAAGAAAACAATTTTTTGAGAGTGTATAAAGTACTTGAAAATAAAGAAGTTCCTCTCAACGTGGACTACTATGACTGAGGTCAGAAACTGGACCCTTTCACTTTTGAGAGCTAGTAGGTTAATGCCTCAATACGCCCCAATAGTCAAGGGATTAACAGTGTTTCCATTACATGCTCCTGTTTTGAGAGGTTAATATCTCAGCCTATAAAAATTTGCTGTGTGCTGAAACTTGGCACACAAGGTCTCGGCACGGGAGAAACTTGTTTTTACAGAATATGGTTTAAATCACTTGGATATTTTTTAAGTTACAAGAAAGCAAAAAAAAAAAAGAAAAAAGAAAAAAAAAGAAAAGGCAGAAGTTTGTGGTTTCACACTGGGATTTTTTATGGTCCTAAAAATGCAAAACTAGCTTTGACTTAAGCAATGTAATTTTGCGTAATGTAAGCTATTGTCTCTCAGTATTAAACAGAGCCTTGCAAACTTCTGCCATTTCAGGTTCCTGACCACTTTTTTACCCCATGTTTTCAGTCTTAACTTTCATTTCTGATTAAAGTGAATGCAAAATCTAAACTGAAACCAGGCTGAAGCTATATTGCACTTTGAGAAAATATTATGTTTCAAAAATTCCTATCAAGATTTCTTGATGTTACATGAGCATCCCTTAAAATTAAGCTTGAGATGCCTCAGACTTGCCTCAGCATTTCTCTCCTGGTGTTAACGTACCCACGATTGCATTAGTGAAGCTCTGAAGAACAGAATGAGGAAGGATTTTGTTGACCTGTGTGAAAAACCTACAAGTGAACTGAAACTGTTTTAGTAGCTGCTGCTCAGAGATAAATGGACATTTATCTTGTCATTCGCAGGCTCATTTCTGTTTTTTAGGCCAAATTCTGCAGCACCTACAACTGCACTACTGAGGCAAAAATGTATGTGGTGTATATTTAATAGTAAGGATCAAAACTTGTTTCAACTTCAACTGTTTTTGCATCTGATGTATCTTAAATCCCAGTAATTTTTCTAGCATCACCATTCACCCTACTGTGGTTAAAATATCTTACCCCACTTGAAGGATTAACATTCAGCCTTAAAAATATGCTTACACTGGAGATTTAGTATTAAAAACATCAACTTAAAAAATAATTCTTCAAGAAAATTTAGAAATAATAGACATGGACATAATAATGGACATCAAGTACATATAAATCCCATGAAATGTGTGGTTCCAAACTTTTTTGGTACATTCCAGAACTTAAAAAAATAACTTTGTTTTGTTGACTTACAGCACTTACACAAAAAGTCTACAAAATTTTCATTGAGGCAAACAAGTAAATGGATTGAAAAGTCATTTGTGTTTTGCTTGAGTAAGGAGTGGAGCTGGGTTCTGTTATAGAGCAATGTACTTTTCAAGCAGTACTTTGAATAGCTGGGACAGAAAGAAAGCACTGCAATTAATTAGTTATTTTGGTTTTTTTCACATTCACATCTTTGTCCATTTTCTCAATGGGAATATTTAGCACTCCAATTCAGTTTATGTACTGCTGCTGGTAAGTGACATGACAAATTGTTGTGGTTTGCGGGGCCAAAAGCTGCTTTTAGAAAAATCAAAATGAAATGAGTTTGAAAGGTAGTGTAGACAGACTTGCACTTGCATGAAGCCAGCTACATTCGGTGATGGCACCATGGACCTCAGCAGGGTCCAGCTCTCCTGCCAAGACACCTGAAAGCTGACCTGAGTGTCCCTATGGTTCTGCAGTTTGCGCCACTGGCATACCTAGCTTATAACCCCATGTCCTTTCCCTAGAAATGTTATACACAACTGTATATGTACATACGGAGATATTGGAGGCTTGCTAATGTGACGCCCATCTACAAGAAGGGCTGGAGGGAGGATCCGGGGAACTACAGGCCTGTCAGCCTGACCTCGGTACCGGGGAAGATTATGGAGCAGTTCATCTTGAGGGCGCTCACGAGGCAGGTGTGGGACAACCARGGGATCGGGCCCAGCCRGCACGGGTTCATGAAGGTCAGGTCCTGCTTGACCAACCTGATCTCCTTCTATGACCAGGTGACCTGCCTAGTGGATGAGGGGAAGGCTGTGGATGTGGTCTACCTGGACTTTAGTAAAGCCTTTGACACTGTCTCCCACAGCACCCTCCTAGAGAAGCTGGCGGCTCATGGCTTGGATGGGTGCACTCTTTGCTGGGTAAAAAACTGGCTGGATGGCCGAGCCCAGAGAGTTGTGGTGAACGGAGTTAAATCCAGTTGGCGGCTGGTCATGAGCGGTGTTCCCCAGGGCTCAGTTTTGGGGCCAGTCTTGTTTAATATCTTTATCAATGATCTGGACGAGGGGATTGAGTGCACCCTCAGTAAGTTTGCAGATGACACCAAGCTGGGCGGCAGTGTTGATCTGCCTGAGGGTAGGAAGGCTCTGCAGAGGGATCTGGACAGGCTGGATCAATGGGCCAAGGCCAACTGTATGAGGTTCAACAAGACCAAGTGCCGGGTCCTGCACTTGGGTCACAACAACCCCAGGCAACGCTACAGGCTTGGGGAAGAGTGGCTGGAAAGCTGCCCGGCGGAAAAGGACCTGGGGGTGCTGGTCGACGGCCGGCTGAACATGAGCCGGCAGTGTGCCCAGGTGGCCAAGAAGGCCAACGGCATCCTGGCCTATATCAGGAATAGTGTGGCCAGCAGGAGTAGGGAGGTGATCGTGCCCCTGTACTTGGCACTGGTGAGGCCGCACCTCGAATACTGCGTTCAGTTTTGGGCCCCTCACTACAAGAAGGACATTGAGGTGCTGGAGCGTGTCCAGAGAAGGGCAACAAAGATAGTGAAGGGTCTGGAGAACAAGTCTTATGAGGAGCGGCTGAGGGAGCTGGAGAAAAGGAGTCTGAGGGGAGACCTTATCGCTCTCTACAACTACTTGAAAGGAGGTTGTAGCGAGGTGGGTGTTGGTCTCTTCTCCCAGGTAACTAGTGATAGGACAAGAGGAAATGGCCTCAAGTTGCATCAGGGTAGGTTTAGATTGGACATTTGGAAAAATTTCTTCACCGAAAGTGTTGTCAAGCATTGGAACAGGCTGCCCAGGGAAGTGGTGGAGTCGCTATCACTGGAGGCATTCAAAAAACATGTAGATGTGGCGCTTCGGAACATGGTTTAGTGGGCATGGTGGTGTTGGGTTGACGGTTGGACTTGATGATCTTTGAGGTATTTTCCAACCTTAATGAATCTGTGATTCTATGACTCTATGTCCATGATGCATTTACCAAAAGGGACATGAAAAGAATGCTATTAGGCGTCAGCTGAGGCTCCAGGAGTTAGGCTATACTGGATTTAAGTTTTCCTGTGAAACTGAAAATTGATACCTTGTTAGCAGGCTTAAAATACTAATCTTTAGTCATGCTAATTACATGAAATGAAAAATATGAGGAAAAAAAAAAGAAAAAAGAAGGAGAATCTACTTTTCCCACAGGACTCTCTGGAATGAATCAAGATTGTGTAGTGGGAAAATGTGTTGTCCATAGGAGCCTTGAGACTCAAACCTGCCCTGCTGGACGTCTGTGTGCGCTCTTCCTGGCCCATGTCAGCAGGGAAGTGGGAGGCACCACTCAGTAGTAAGCACTAAGAGCAAAAATAAACTACATCAGTAAACAGAAGAGGGGTTGATGTTGCATGCTGCTTGTTCCCAGCCCAGTTCATCTGAAAAGCATTTTCTTTTCCTTAAGGAAAGTAAAACTAAAGTTGTATTTTGTTGGTGACCCATGTGGAGTGGAAGAGAGAAGCTAGGGTGGCCCATGAGCAATAATAACAGAAAGAGACAAACTCTAAGTGCCAGTGATGGAAATAATTTTCCATCAGTTTATAACTCTGCCAAATCTGAAGACACCTCTATGGGGTGGGCAAAAGACACCTCCCTAGCCAAAAAACTACTCCTGTGCCAAGTTTCACAGTCTAACTGCAAGCAGTATTGGTATTTTCGTTCTCTGATAAAGCTGCCGGAAGGCTTTTAATCATGGAATATATTAGACAACCTAAGTATAGGAGTCATTGCCACTTTATAATACTGTGCTTTAACCCTAACTAAAACATTCGTATGTATATGTGTATTTCAGATGACATCTTTTTGGGAACTTTTTCAGATGAATGTTATGGTTCGTATTGCACCTTTACAATGTATGCTATCACTGAAAATGCTTGAGTAATTTCTCATGTAAATGGTTGGCACAGAAAAGTTATTGCAACCACAGCCCAGCAGTAACTTAGGGTACCTGATTTTCAGTAAATTTTCCCTTTTTATATATTAAAGAATAAGTGTGTTCAAGGTTATGGTCATTACACCAATTATTTTTCTAATTCTGCTTTAGAACAACATACAACTCTAAGGCAGCCTAGTGAGGAATTGTATTGCAAGTGATGGGAAAGGATTTAAAAGGGGAGGAAAAGGCATAATTTTGGCAAGAGATTTGTGACTTTTTTAAGTATAAAAAATAATAAATATGGATTGGATTCTCCATAAAGGAACTGTAACATTCAGTCCCTTGCCATTTCAAATGATACCGTGGTTTTTTATATCCCTTTCTGTCCTAATCTCTTTTGTGATGTTGTTGTGTTGTATTGTGTTGATAAGAGGCTATCTTGGGGCCAGCAAGGGATAAGATGTTAATAAAATTCTTGTTTGCTGTTACAGAATCAAACAATTTAAGTGTAGTCTGAGGTTTCATGTCAAATTATTGCTGGCTTCTCTTTGTATCAATCACTGTGAGAAATACCTCTTAACCTTTTATGAAGGCACAAAAAATAAAATAACCCAGAAATCTTTCAAGATATAAAGAACTAAGTTTAGAAGGAAAGCTTTCATTTATTTATTTTCTCTTTAGTAACATGAAGTCCTTTATGGGGAAGTCCCTGTTGTCAGCCTCTCAGATGAGATGACATTTAAAGCAGACTGGAAAACTTTGACTTTTTTATCACCAAAAAAAA